>CM075941.1:7677096-7725113 GCA_038030265.1 Corythucha ciliata
ACGAAATCTATTGTCAAAGGATATCCGTTTCTGTTTACGATCTGGTTCGCTGTGGAACTATCTACTTCTGTGATTTTTTGGACTTTCTTATTCTTCGACAGTTCCACGGAGCAATCGATATAGCTACGTACCAAATCAAACAAATTAATTCTAAGGTAAATCTTTTCTAACGTGTAACTTGAACTAAAATGATGACTCGTAGATTACGAAACATCTCAAAAATGCACCTGGCGTGGTGGAAGATCTTATAGACAAGCATAGTTTTTACATTTCGTACGCTTGTAAATCGAACGATTTGTATTCTGCTCAGCTCTTGCTCATTTGTACTTACGTTTTCGTAAGATGTGTCATTGTAGTCTTCACGTCAACCACCACTGAGTACATCAACATCGTGAGTTGTATTGTTTTCACACACACGGAACGCAAAGACTATAAAAAACCTGGCACGTGGTTTCACAGCACTCCGTAATAACAACAATTTCGAAACTGGTGTACGCAGCGTGTCTCATGCTGGCCATCTATGTCACCGCTGACTGTTGTGAGAACAATAAACGAGAAGTTGAAGCTTTCAATTTGAAATTGTTCAAAATTTCGGCCGAGAGCCCGGCTCTGAGTACAAACGTAAAAGGATAAAATTATCTATTCAAAAGGAGGTGGTCTGGGATCTGAGACAGCTCTAGCCTTGAAAGATTCAACAAAATACTTCCAGTAAGACCTGTTTGTAATGTTTGAAGCTTGGGCTGTCATTTTTCCTCTATCTTGACCCCCTACCCCCCTCCAACCACGAAAAACCGATTTCAAGTGGCCGCATTGATTTCAGAATAAAATTCGCTTGTATGTCGAGGTGAAACCAAGTATCGAATTTACCGCTTGCAATTTTTTCAACATTGGATACCCTCTAGTATCGTCGGTAATTTCAAATATATGTACATGTATAGATAATATTCAACGTATAATCCTGGTTCAACAATATTCATTATTATTATTATTTTTATTATTGTTTCGCAGATGATAGCAGCGGCTGCTACATACGTAGTGATTATTGTACAATTCAACATGAATGGTGTAAAATAAAGCAAAAAGTTTCATTCTAGCAAATAATACCTAAGATAAAAAAAAAAAATTACAAGAAATTGTTGCCACCAGCATAAAAAATAATTGTATTGTCCTCCTAAGTTAATCAGTTAATTAAATCGGGCCCCCCTACCGCCCCCATGATGGACAGGTGCCTGTTGAGGGCGCAGTGTCCCTTATCCGCCTAATCCGTGACACGCCAAGTTCAATTTCAACAAAGACAACCGAAAAAAAAACGTGAATTTTGCGCGAGTGATACGAATCCCACTTCTGATTAATTATGTAGTGGATAATAAATTGAAGAAAGGAAAGAAAATGAAATAAAAAAATAATGGTGCAGCACAATGGTTCCTCGAGTAACGTACCTTCGTTGAACTGGGCCGGATCTATTAGGTAGTGGGTGGGGGTAAGAGAGGCATTTTCTCCAAGGCAGCACTCGCCTGGGGTAGCAATTGAGCCCTTATTAAGAAGACAAATCAGCAAAAATATGGCTAATCGTGCACGTCAAGAGTGCATCAAATTGGTCCCCTGGGTAGGGCTGGGTGAGATCGGGAGTGGGATTTTCGTTGGAAGACGGTAGGACAGGCTCGTTGGTGAGCCTTGGACTGTCGAGGATTCCTTTTCGCGAGTATATGCGGGTTTCATTCGCTGTATATTGATTATTTGCCCTTTTCCCTAGGTAATTCTTGACCTCATAAACTACCTCGCTAATTCTTCGAGTCACCTGGTAGGTGCCTTGCCACCTAGACGAAAACTTTTTACTTTTGTTAGGTTTATTTTGTGGAAAGAGAACGTAGGATTTTCTTCTTGGATTCACAAGTCCAGCCCTTTTTGCCCAGAGCTCTCTTGCCATCTTGATATCAGCGCTGGCGCAACTCCCAGGTGTGATACGACGTGGGGTCTTCCCTATTTTATTTAGGGATGCTTCTAAGAAAGGGGTAGGCATTATTAAAAGAAACGCTTCTCGAACGGTAACTCAATATATATATATATATATATAGGTAAGTCGTCCAAAGCAAGTGGGAGGCCGACAAAGGATAGCGGGATAGGCCGGACGGTAATGAGTCAAGGGACAACGAACGGGGGGGGGGGACGAGTGATGATTTCTTAACAGCACTGCAGGGACTTCGGTTGATTAGAAAAACGGCTGTTTGGACCGCTTCGCCCCACATTTCCTTTTTCAATCCAGAGTCGAAAAGTAGCGCTCTAAGTTTGTCCATAAGCGTCCTGTTTAGGCGCTCCGCTTTACCATTTAGCTGGGGAGAATGTGGTGTAACCGGGCGACGGGGACGGTCAATTGTTGTGAAAAGGCAAAGCACATCAAAGCGAAAACGTATATTAATAATTCAATATAATGAATCGGAACGATGAACAAAACGAATGATACGGCTATTCTTCTAGGGCGTTTCCAAGTCTCTTCTTCGTTTGATTGTTCTGTTCAAATCAAGAATGACAATTTTGTGGCTTCGGGAATTTGTAAGGGTATGGCTCAGCTGACAATTTATGACGGAAAAATCGCTGTACAGGCTCAGTACACATGCTTTTTCTTCTGCTCTCTTCGTATCGTACAACTTCTCATGTCTGCTCGCTCGCTCAATCTCACGCCCTCGGGTTTTTCTTCTGCTCGTCACCTTCAGGTTCGTCTCCTTCTACATTGAGCTCGATTATGCTGCTCATCGGTTTCTTAACTCCGTTAATTTGCATGTCGACAAGAAAAACCCCTCGTGAGATCCACCCCAACCCGTCAGCCAACTTTCACATTTTATTTGAAATTTACTCGTACTGGAAACGCCCTACGATTTTCTTTCTACTAGTAAAATATTTATCTTAAAGGAGAGGGGACAGCCACATTACAAAACCTTTAATGGGCAATTTCTGAGCCCTTCGCACAACGTTCGAATTGTTCTGGTTGTAGGTCTTCCAGAGTCGCTACGCGGGCGCTATTAGTTCCATCTAATTTCAATTGTATTGTCTTTCATTTACTTCTCAGGTTTCAGTTCACCCACCGTAATGCACGTAATCACGAGTCCAGGCAGGTGGCCGGGTAAGCCTCCCAGAACGGCGGGCGCTGTCGGACTCGATGGCTGATTTTCGCTGACTTGACGGAGGTTGGATGGAATGTATATGCGGAGAGACTCCTGAGTCTATCGGATGTTTGCGAGTCTCAGTGATGGCTGGGACGCATCGGCGCGAATACTCCTGATGGCTGGCTGCTGTGGCTGGATGGAGTTTGATCAGGGACATATGGCTCCTCTCCCGGCAATCGTGGCACGTCGTATGAAGTACTCGGATCAAATTGGTGGCACTAGTGTAGGTCGTAGCTGATCCACTGATCGTTAGATGGCTCGTTCCGACTCATCTAAGATTATTGTAGTGTAAGTTGCCTAATTTTTCCTGAACTTGTCCGAACTTCCACAGAAATTTATTATTCTGGAAGAAGCGAACTAGGGCTCTCTCCCCCACTTGTATTAATCTTACAGCCTACAGGCTTTTTCCGTTGACGCTGTTGAGTTCCGCAGGTGACCGTCCGCCCGCCAGGGGAGAGTCTCGGTAGCGGAAAAGGATTTTCCGAACTTTGGCTATCAGTTTTCGTGAGCCATAGCTTTCATTGCGCGTTTTAAAAGCTGAACATGACGTTCAGCTAGGCGTTTGTCGAGAGGGAGGTAACCTGGTGCAATAAATGTTTGCAGAATTCCATTTGTTTGGCAGTAATTTTGAAATTCTTCGCTTCAAAAGATCGACGCGTTACCGGACACGATCACATTGGGGGAACCTTGAGTCGGAAAAATGCTGTTCCAACATTGTTGTTGTGAAGCCACTGGAATCCAATCGTGGAAGTTTCAATTTTCGCCCTTTTTCGATTTTCTGTCGACACAAATGAAAAAGAAGTGATTTTGGTAAGGGCCCGCAAAATCAATATGAACTCTTTCCCAATTGTTCTTCGCTTTCTCCCCAAGAGTGGACAGGCACTTTTGAAGGGCTCATCGAACCATACGTTCGATGCGGGTTCGCCACTTACTGTTTAGTTTTGAATCGCCGAGACTAAAGCCGAAACCATGGCTTGTTGTCTCATAAATTCAACAAATAGATGTGTCGAGGAAACCTTGTTGGGAGCAGAGCAAGGCCTTGAATTACCGTGACTGTACTCACTGTTGGTAATTGAGAGGAGTCCGAAATAACTAACGAGCACATTGTATTGCAAACACTTATAAAAGGGTTTATTCGTGATTCACAATTGGGAATTCAAGCTATCACTTGGAGCGCTGCCGTCTGATAATGAAAAGAGTACTCCTTGGTAGAATTCCTTTTAGGTCTATTCGTTTGTCGTCCCGGACTACTCCGAGCTGCACGAAATTTTGCAACCTCGCGGGTTATCATGTGAAATAATGCGAAAAAATAATGAAAGGTTAGTACATTCAGTGCTAATAGTGCAGCTCCGGACGACAAACGAATAGACCTACTGATTTCAATGACAGTGCCGGGTGTCTTAATTAAATTCGTGGTTTTAAATGTTGATTGAGAGCTCGAAATGAATGAATTTATGTTTCCTGGTTGGAATACTGTATTGCGGGCCAACACAAGTCAATTTTGCGAGTGGCCATTAAGGAAAAATCCTAGCTTCCAAAAAGAAATGACTCGGTGGGAATTCCCTCTCTTGAAAAACACCGGCAGCATCAACAAAACAGTATCTGTGTTTTACTCAAATGTGTCGAACTTCCTTACCCAATGGACTTCAAAGGCAGCTTCGATAGCCAATGATGGAAAGGGGAGTCTCCTTTATTCTGACAAAAGGGGTGTAAATAATGAACCTCACCCGGTGAAATTGAGGGGTCTCAATTTTTGCCATGAATTGAAGTTTTCCTCCATTTTTGTAGCAAATTAGCGATTTTTTACCTTTTCAGCAGTAAATTAGCTTTTTTCTCACTTTAACTGCAAGTATAGCGTTTTTCATTAATTTCAGCCGCGGTGAAGTGCGATTTTTCTCAACATTGGCCGCAAATTAGTGGTGCATGAAATATTTTTGTCACGCATTAACAATTTTTTTCCAACTTTCAGCTATGGACTAGCGCTTTTTCGCAGTTTTCGGCCCGAAGTTGCCTTCAGAGGCCATGGATTTGTTTTTTCCTAAATTTTAACCTCGAGTCAGCGTTGTTACTAAATTTTAGTCGTGCGAATTAGCGTTTTTCTCAATTTTTAGAAGTGAATTAGTTGATTTTTTTCATTTGGTTCAGCGAATTAGCGTTTTTCCTATACTTTATCCGCAAATGAACAGATCTTTCACTACTTTAGCCGCGAATTAATTAGGGATTCTTCCCAGTTGAGTCCGCGAAATAGAAATGTTCCAAGTTTAGGCGCTAAGTAGAGCTTTCGGTCAATTTCATTAGTGAATTAGCTATGTTTCTCAATTTTTGGCGTGGATTACGGTTTGTCCCAATTTTAGCAGCTAGTTATTAGCCATTTTTCTAAATTTCAGTCGTGAATTAGCATTTATCGAAATTTCAGCAATGTCAGTTACTCGAATTCATCATTTTTTTCAATTTTAGCCCGAATTAGCGTGTTTTTTTTTCTATTGCACAGTACTTTTGTTCATTTTAGTCATAAAATGGCATTTACACAGCGCGAATCAGAGATTTTTTGTCAATTTTGATCTGGATGTTTCATCAAACTTACGCGAATAAACGGTTTTCAACTGTTTTAGTCACGAATATTAGCGCTTTTCCCCAACTTTTTGCTGCGTTAGCACTTGGCCGCAAGAACTGCATATTAGTGCGCCTTCTCATCTTTATCCGTTAAGGACCTAAAAAAAACTGGGGAGCAGCGTACTTTCTCTACTTTAGCCACGAAGTTACCCCCAGAAGGCCACGATTGTTATTAAATTTGAGCCTTCAGAATGGCGCTTTTGTGGGCTAAATACTTAAATAGAATATTCAGCTACACTCCTTGCAGATCACCTGCTTTGTCCCATTCCGCTCTGGGTCGGATGAATTGAAAATCTTCGAAAGGTGCCAATAGCGCTGTCCAACCGCATGCCAAAAACTCTTTTTCACGTACCTATACATACATGAACATGGATCCTTAAAACCCTTATTTTCCCATCTTTAAGCTTTTCGGGGACCTCTCTAGTGTAGGGGAACCAGGCCAATCCAGCCTCCTCGCCCCCATCTAGTGTCGCTACTGATTTACGGACAAAAGTGAGAAAAAGCACCAAACGACGGCTAAAATTAAGAACTACTTCGCGGATAAAGTTTCCTTGAAGCTTCTGCCGATAAAGTGTAGAAAAATCGCTAATTTAGAGGGTAGAAGTGTGCGGAAACGAGAACTTTCGGCTTCTAAAGTCAAGTTCGTGGCTCAAGCTGAGAAAACGCGTTAATTCATTGCTGAAAGCGAAAAAATTGGCTAAATTTGAAGCTACAATTAAGAAAAAATGCTAATTCATGGGTGAAATTGAGAAAAATGGCTCTTTAGCGGTTAAACTCAGGCAAAACACAAGTTCATCGCAAAAATTAAGAAAAAACTGCTAAAATGGTGAAAAATCGCCAATCTGTGGCTAACCGCTAAAATTGAAAAAGAAACGTTGAAGTGAGGAAAAAACGATAATTCGTGGTTCAAATGGGGAAAACGTCAAATTCGCTGCTTGTGAAGGTAACTTTGTGGCAAAAAGCGAAAAAAATCGCGAATCCACGGCCTAATTCAGAAAAACCCTTAAGGTAATTCGAGACGAAAATCTGCGAAAACTCTAATTCGTGGCCGAAATGTCACGAAATCAATAATTTTAGCGGCTAAAATGAGAAAAAACGCTAATGTGTGGTTAAAATCAAGTTGCATTGCTAATTAATTTGAGGGGGGATTGGGGCTAATTTGAGACAATTTGCTAATTCACAGAAAATTGAGAAAATGGCAAGCCCAGGTTTCCGGAGGCAACTTCGTGGCCAATCAGCAAAACGTGATAATGTTCGGCAAAAATTGAGAAAAAACGCTAACTTGCGGAAAAAGGTGAAAAAAAAAATCTCAAATTCGCGACTAAACTGGAAATAAATCGCTTATTCACGTCTAAAATGGGTAAAAATATCCAATTCACCCACGAAATTGAGAAGAAGCGCTGAAGTGTTGAAAAAACATTAATTCGCGGTTAACGTGGAGAAAACACCAAATCGCTGCTTAATCTAACGGTGAATTCATGGGGCGCCGTTGAAAGATTCGCCCGAGGGCGCATAATTGTCCAGTGTTGAACTGTGCAGACAAAATGTTATGAAAAAAAGTAGCGTGTGGACCGGCCTTTACACGTGCCCGCGTGTTCTTTCAAAAGTCCGCTAGTGGTGTAATAAAAGTCCTTTCATATGCGACACTAATTGCTGGGAAATTGTGTTAGGCCCCTTTCAAGGTGCGTTTACACTGAAGTGTCTGACATTTATTTAGCTACACTTATGTCTCGACATAAATGTAAAGTGTCAGACACTTCTATATTGAACGTACAAATTCTGACAAAAAATTTCTGGAAGTTTTGTTTACATCAAAGAAACACACACACACTGACACTGAATTTCAAGTAATAAGTGTAGCGCGACACTTCAGTGTAAACGCACCTTAAAACCCAGTTTTTTTTTTGTTTTTTTTATATATATATATCAGAGTAGCCCTTTTTAAAAAACATTAACAGTTGTTCCAAGCCCGAAATTGCCTGTTTGCAGTCAGATTGAACATATTTTTGAACAAAAAAATTACTCGTGTAAAAGGGGCCTTATAAAGTTTTTATCGAATATTCTAAAGGGAAAAGTGTGTATCGCTTCGCTCAATTTTAGCGATAGACACGACACGAATTTTGTGGCGTTGCTTGAATTTGGCAAATTTCTTAGGCCGGGATCGACCACATCACTTTAAAGTTCTGTTTAGCTTTAGCCTTAAGATAAGCTTACGAGCTTAAAATCCAATCAAAATTGAATATTGCAGGCCTAGAGTGACACCCGAAGGCAGAACAATTTGTTCGGGATCGACGATTCACACGTGCACTGACAGAAAAATAAAATAAAATGTATGTAATTGTGTATCATTACATACTTCGCAATGGAAAAAGTCTATTAGCTCCAACAAAAATAAAAATTGTTGAAGCAACATTAAAACAATACAAAATAGTCACTCAAACGGGCACTTTTGTGGGCCATATTGATAAAAGAGTACTTTTTCTAGTAGTTCACCCGAAAATTCGCCAGACCTCGTATCCGATAGCTTGAATTCCCAATAAGAGACGCATAAAAAACAACAACTGGCAGGCTATCTTAAAAACTTGGAGGTGAGGTAACAAAACATCTAGCGGTTATAAATGACAAGGGTCCCGGGCTATTACAAATTTACAACATTCTCCCTTAATAGCTGGGGGCTTAAATTATATAAAGGTAAGTAGAACAATCATGATGTTTCTTTTTACCGAGGGGTTTAGTCAACATGTCCGCCGGCATCTCATTTGTTGGCATGTACATTAGTGATATATTTTTACTTTCGACTTGTTCTCTTATGTAATTATACTTAATATCTATATGCTTAGAACGTCTGTGATAAGTTTGATTTTCTGCCAATTTAATTGCGCTTTGGTTGTCGTTGAAAATTGAAATTGGTTTTGAGAATTTTCAATCTTAAAATTATACAACATTTCCTTAATTAATGAAGTTAAATAGAGGGCTTCTTTTGCAGCCTCATTAATACAGACATATTCTGCCTCGGTCGAGGACAGAGAGACCGACTTTTGTTTTCGGCTCTCCCATGAAATGGGGCCATTTGCTAGAAGAAAAACATAACCTGAGTATGATTTTCGATCGTCGGGATCGTTTCCCCAATCGGCATCAGCAAATCCAATTAAACTAGTACTGTATCCCTTTTTGTACACTACGCCCTTATTCGGAGTACCTTTCAAGTACCTGAGGATGCGCTTGGCGGATAACCAATGATCTTTGGTATGTTTTGTGTTGTATTGACTTAATTTAGAAACACTGAAGGCAATATCAGGTCTTGACGCAACTGACAAATACAATAAGGACCCAATTAATTCTTGGTACGGGGCGTCATAATATTCTCCCTTAATCTCGATTTTTTTATTTTGCTCAAGAGGGGTTTCAACGACTTTGGCATCTGGCATTCCAAATTTATTGAGCAGTTTTTGGATGTACTGGTCTTGGCTGATTTTAAGGGTATCTTTTCCCCTTTCTATTTTCATATCCAAGCAATGAGAAATGGAACCTAAATCTTTTATCTTAAAATGCTCGTTTAACTTATTTTTGAGCCGTTTTGCTTCAGTCTCATTATTATAGAAAACAAAGAAGTCGTCTACGTATAAAGCTACAATAATGATGGATTTTTGAAATGTTTTAAAATAAATATACGGTTCAATTTTTGATTGTCTAAAGCCCAGATCTACGATGACTTGAAGAGCGTTTTTGTACCACAGCCTCGACGACTGCTTAAGACCATAAATTCCCTTTTTCAATAGACATACTTTATTTTCAGATCCTGTTTTCTGATATCCTTCAGGTTGAAACATGAACATTTTCTCATCCAAATCACCATTCAAAAACGCCGTTTCTACGTCTAAATGGTCAGCTTTGAGATTAAGTTCTACGGAAAGTGCCAGTAAAAGTCTTATATTACTATGTCGAATTACGGGGGAAAACGTTTCAGTATAATCCTGGCCATATTTTTGGGTGAATCCCTTAGCGACAAGGCGTGCTCTGTATTTAACAATTTTTCCAGATTCATCCCTTTTAATTTTGAAAACCCACTTATTCTTGACTATATTTTTGTCATTTGGTTTGTCGACGAGCACCCAAAGTCTTATTTTCTTCTAATGCTTTAAGCTCGTTATCAATAGCATGTTCCCATTCCCTTCTATTTTGACTGGCTAGAGCTTCTGCAAGGGTCTGGGGTTCAGAGTCGACATTGATAACATTGAGTACATAATCGTCAAAATTTTTAGAAGTTCTTTTTCTCAAAGGATACTTGCGAGTCACTTCTGGGGGTGAGTGAGTTTGTGAGTCTTCCGCTGGCGAGTCATCGTCTGAGATTGTCGTCAAAGTCTCTGCGCCACCGTCAGGCGATGATGGAGCATCCATTAGTGTTCCAGGATCGAGGAATGAGTGTTGAGCTGCGATTCAATGACTTTCTATGAACGTCACATCACGGGCTATTTTTACATCGTGAGTGACTTTGTCGAACAGTCTGTAGCCTTTGGAAGGTCTCGGAGTATCCAACAAACATGTACTCCTTTGCTTTGACGTCCAATTTCTTTCGTTTAGTGCTGGGAACGTGACAATACGCTGTACTGCCAAAAACCTTGAGATGGCTCAAGTCTACGCGACGTCCGGTCCATTTCTCTTCAGGCGTAGCGTGGTGAATTTTCTTTGCTGGTGACCTGTTGATGAGGTATACAGCTGTGTTGGCCGCTTCAGCCTAAAATCTTTTGTCAGTTTTGTCCCCAAGCATTGAGCGTACTTTCTCCATAATGGTACGGTTGTAGCGCTCTGCAACGCCATTTTGGGGAGGACTGTACAGTACAGTGCACTCATGTTTTATTCCATGTTTTTCCATGATATTTTGCATTTTTCGATTGCAAAATTCGCCACCGTTGTCACTCCGGAGAACTTTTATTTTCCTTTCGGAATCGGTTTCTGCTCTTGCACGAAATAGGACATAAATGCATTGATACCACAGATTACAACATTATGCAACGGCAAGTTCAAACATATTACTATCGAAAACAAGTTGAAAATCAACTTCGAAGAGGTCGAAGATTACCGAAAGGTGATAGCCTATTTACAGACAACAGACGCACAATATCACACGTTCCAGTTAAAAACTGAACGAAACTTCCGAGTGGTGCTGAGAGAGCTTCACCCAACGTGCGATATTGAATCAATGCTAAAAGAATTAAAAGAAAAGGGATTCAACCCTGTTCAAATGATTCCTGTACACCATCCAGTCACGAAATCCCCACTCCCGCTATTCTTTCTCGACTTGGCACCCAACACGGATAATCCGAAAATATATTCCCTTACCGACCTATTCTACTGTAAAGTGAAAGTCGAACCTCTCAAACCAAGGAGATCTGTGGTCCAATGTTTGAGATGCCAAGCCTATGGCCACTCGAAAAACTATTGCAAAAACCTACCAAAATGCGTAAAGTGCGATTCCAATCATTCATCAGATCAATGCACCAAACCTATAAGTACTCCCCCTATCTGCGTAAACTGTAAAGGTCAGCACACGGCAAACTACAAAGGGTGTCCAGTCCACAAAGCAATGCAAAATCCTCCGAAGGGGACCAAGTGGACAATTGACAAGTCCAAACTCCAAAATCCTCCACCTACAAACCTGTACTCTAATCGCATTTCAAACGATACTTCTCAAAGTGTTGAGTATCCCCCTCTACCCGGTAACAAAACGTATGCCAGTGCAACCGCCCCTTCACCCTTCTCGCCTGAGCAGCTGTACCACAAAATTGATAAATTACTCGCCACACTCACGCCATTAATCGAAATGTTCGCCCAAATCCTTCCCAAACTACTTGAAATATAAAATGGCTGTACATACTATTAACAACTTGCGAATCAGCACTTGGAACTGCCGCGGAATTGGAAACAAAATCCACGAACTAACTCTGTACCTACAACATTACAATATCGATATGATTCTTCTATCCGAAACCAAACTTGCAGCTCACATAACGTTCTTCATTCCAGGTTATAGAACATATCGATCTGACCATCCTAGCGGTAGGCGAAAGGGAGGATCTGCGCTTCTAATCAGAAACCACCTTGGACACGACGAACTTCCACCAATAGTGGAAAACGAAATGCAAGCTTGCCAAATCACACTACATACGCCCAACATACCTAACTTGAGAATTTGTTCCTTCTACTCCGCTCCGGAGAATCGAGTTCAAATGGGCGACTTTCTATCTCTGATTCATGAACTGCAAAACTGCTTCATACTAGGGGGAGACTTCAACGCAAAACATCCTCGATTTGGTTGCCAAACAACAAACCCGAGAGGCAGGCTCCTTCACGACATTACCATACAGCATGCCTTAGAAGTAATATTATCACCACACGAGCCAACTCACTACCCTGATAGTGGTCTTTCACCAGATATTCTGGATTTTTTCATTTGCAAACGAGCATATCATCTCATAACAGGTACACAAGTCCTACACGAAATGAGCTCTGACCACTTTCCCGTGCTAATAGAAATCCAGTTGCAAGGCACCTACATGCACAACCATCGTTCACTTGTAAATTACCCAGTTGATTGGGAAAGATACAAAGGTACGATACAAGACCTGGTGAACCTACAGATACCTTTGAAGTCTCCATCTGACATAGACGTAGCTGCATCCACTCTAACAAATATAATTCACATTGCAGCAGAAGCAGCTTCATCGCCAAAAATAATATCAATCCACAAGAATAATAACAATTTCATTTCGCCAGTAATTATGGATCTACTAAACAACAAGCGAGCAGCAAGAAGACAATGGTAGTTGACTAAAAATTCACAAGACAAAAACAGATACAACAATGCAACAAAAAGACTTAGACTAGCAAAAAAAGAAGAAACAGACAAGGCAGAAATGAACAAGTTAAAAACTTTAAACACCCAAGACAACTCTCTATGGCTTAAAACGAAGAGCATAACAAAAGAGCGCAGCGACATACCACCTCTAAAGTATGCTGGTCAATGGCATACAACAGCACAGGCGAAAGTCGACATCTTCTCAACAATTCTCGCCAAACCCAGACCATAGCGAGTAAAAGGAAGAAGTGAAGACACTCCGGCTGTTTCGGTAAGACAGCCGCTTGGGGCGCCACCATCGCTAGAAGCTAAACTTCTGTGACTGGTCTCTTCATAAAAGAATAGGTCTGACGCAATTTTGAGCCAATAACGCTTAATTTTATCATTGAGTGAGAGGTCTCAAGCTTTTCAAAGCAATTGCATCTTCACACAATCAAGAATTCGTAATTTTGCGGCTTTTAAAGTGGCTGGAATAAATTTTCAAATGGGCGGGTTTAAAAGAAGGAGAATTGAAAGTCGAGCTTCATATGCTTATCATCATTATTATTTGAAATGAGATGGCATATCAGGATATATATGTTGACATTAAAATTAGGTAGGTAATTCACAGACTTGATTATCATCAGATGAAAGAGAAATCACATTTAGGTAGGTAAATTCCTATAGATCATCATAAATCACAGTCCTTACTATAAATCACAGTCTTTATTGCAGTAGGCAGTCCTGCAGAGTTAGTTGGAGTACAGTATGTACCGATTCTGGTTGATACCTTGTGTTTCCCAATCTTCTTTTGCAGCTTGGACAATTTACTGGTAGCTTTCGAACGACTAGTACATTTGAGTTTTTTACTGGAATCTTTCAAATGAAATATGAAGCGACACCTGAGGTAGAAAAATATTATGCTTGGTGCAAAATTCATCAAGTGCTCTTCTGAGCAGAACAGCGACAAAGGGACTGGCAGGGTCTGTAACTCTTGTATGGAGTCCAAAAACATTGTTTCCTTTAGGCTGGATATTTTCCCCGAAATTTGTCGATCTAGCGATCGAATGAGATCAAAAAATGGTGGTGATGGGTGTTGTAGGAAATGATCTCCTGCTCCTGCAGAATTGGCATAATCTCTAATGATAGTCAAAGCACAATAACTTTGATCATCTCCAAGTGATTCCGAAATCTTCAAAGTTTCCCTACAGTCTGAACAAGGAATTATTTTTTCCATTTTATGAATTAAAAAGCCACACAAATAATATATCACAGCCTCTGCTGGCATATCAGCATATGACGTGGGAAATTCTCTCACCTCAATGTCTTCTGTCAGTTCCATTTTGTTTTTCAAGTTCAGCAGCAGTTTTTCTCGAAGCAGTTTGTTGTCAAGCTCTTTCGTTTTGGCAAGCTCTCGCATTCGGTTGACCATTGATTCTGCTGGAGAATCTATCCCAGGTGAGACGTTGATGGATGACGACAGAAGACTCTTAATGGGCACGTAAATCGACTGTAGCATGTGTAGGTGTAAAAAATCTGTGGTGGAGGGGTGAATATCTCCACTTATAGACCGTAGAACTCCAAAATGTCTCTCCAGAGGGTCTTGGTTGAACTTAGCTGTGAGGCAATACCTGAATCCTTTTTTGAACAGAAAATCTGCGATGTCGAGAACGCTCTTAAGGGTGACTCGGAGGGAGTCCATTGTCTTGTCCGATGCAATCATATTCTCTGAAGAAAGATTCGTAATTTTGTGCAGAAAGCCAGCCAAAAAATCGTAATCGGGAGACCCTTTCCTCAAACCGTTAACAGGAAGCTTTGAATTTAAGATATCCATCAAGCTGTTCATGTTTCTGGTGAACTGTTCAGTTTTTTCAGAACCACTGAAGCCATCTGAATTCAGTAAGCGATATGTCTTCATTCCATCAGCTACCGTGCGGCTGAAGAGTTGAAAAACTAATCGGGCATTCATTTTCTGAAAAGAATTGGGGTTGATGTGAATGGAGGTCAGTTTTGGGCATGCTTTTAATCCACTATTTTGTTGTTCAGCTGCATAGAGTCGCCTGTAAAAATGAAAATGAATATTTTCATTTTCATATTTAAGTATTCCGCCATTCAGAAAGTTATTGCGAATGCATTTGAAAATGTGTACTGCGTCTGAGAGAGCCCAGATTTTCCTTGAAGGATCTGTTGGATTGGGTATTGCGTTATTGAGTGAAGCAAGTTTCCCACTTATCCCAAGAATTTTCCACAGGGACTTGTTAGATTGGCTCCCATCAGAAGTGAACCCAATAATTTTCACTTTTTGGTTCTCCAAGTGTATTATCACTTCTAACAGCAATTTTGCCAAGACTGTACCAGAAGACTGTACGTGTTAAATGACGAGGTGACGGGAGAGGAAGTAAATTGTGTTGAAGGCAGTGACGATACCCTTTTGGAGATTTGATTTTCAATAAAACGCTCTCCAGAATGAAATTCTCCTTATATCTCATTCCATTTGCGGATTCAACTTCATTCTGTCGTAAAATGGTTTTTATAACTTCTCTTTCAATTGGTGAGCACTTCGAAAGGCCTGGGATTAGTGGTGCTTTTGATGCTTCCTCCAGCTTCTTTTCCAACTCAGAAATTTTGTTCTGATATTTCATCAAACGCTGCTTGAAAACGAACAACTGCTTTATGCGATTCTCTAATTTTAGTTTTCAAAAAAGAATTTTCGCGCAGTAATGTATCTTGAGGATTATCCTTTCCGTTTTGGAAGATTTCACTGGGACCATATTCGACACTATCAATCATTCCAACTTCATCAATCAATACAGTATTTTCCTTTGATGAGCATCGAGAAGTCGGTGGTTTTCGAATCCTTACCATTTTTGAGAGATAACTCGGTAGATTTGGGAAGATTTCTGGAACTACGTCGGGTGTTAGCGACCATCTTAGGCGTGGCTCAGTCTTCTTCTCCCCTTGAATGGTAAAAACATCTTCTTTCATAATAAAACGTTCGTGAAAATGTCTCGAACAAACTCGGTGGGTAGTTGATAGCGTGAATTCTCGCGGGATTGCATTCCTCCATGCTGGCAAATTATTTTGGGGAGGCTTGAAAAAATGCACCTTTTCTCCCGTTTTGTCGTACCCCGCCTTACGCACCGTCCTACGTGGGCGGGAACCGCGCGATTTACGCGATATAGACGATTTACGCGTGTCGAGCGTTTACAGCGGGAAACGCCGCTGGCGTATTAGCTGCGCGAGAGTATCGTACAGCGTTTTTCTAAAGTAGTTCATAGGAAAATGTCAGTTTTTCAGAGATTTATGCTAGCATCTAACAGTCCTGCTATGATGAATTATATTTGTCGTGGACGGTTGCGCCGGCAACCGTCTCATGAAATTTATCAAGCAAGAAGTGAATTCGGGGAATTTCACCACCTGTACCCCAAGCTCCGAAAGAGCAATGATCTGTTTCGTTCGTATGCAAGAATGGATGTATCGACATTCGACTATTTAGCGGAGAGTATTCGCTCTGAATTCGACTTAGTGTCGACCAATTTTCAAGATCCGATTTCTGTGGAGGAACGACTCTTATTAACCCTAAGGTGAGAAGAATTACACTATTGTTCTTTACTAACTCAGATTCAGAAAGAAGGAATAAGGTAACAAAATGAACTTGGACCTTGGAATGGTAAAACGTTAGTGTAAATGCAGATTATACATATGTATTTCGTTTTCACTGCGCCTCGTTCAGTTCGTTTTGGGCAGCGAGGCCTTTAACTATCACTGAATTAATTTCATTCCGGATCAGTAGTTTTTCGATTCCTGAATGAGAGATTTAAAAAAATCGAGATCCTCGTCTGGCTCCAAATCTTCCTTTGATTTTGAAGAGTCTTTTAAAGCATTGACTTTACTTGTCTCTATACTGAGAAGTTCCCTCTCGAACCTAGTAAGGGGCCGCATCTTCTTTGCTGGTGGTGGGCCTGACCCAAGTGAGTGGAATGACGTTTGCGTAACAGATCCCGGTGAGGGCTCAGGAGCACTCGTGGATGAGTGTGGGAGGAGACCATGGTCCGATTGGTCATGACTTATTGCAGAAATGTGCTGCACAATAGACGTCGCCGGTGAAGGATTTTCTGCGGCCACCACTTCGCTGTCGTCTATTATCGAAATCATTCCACCAAAGCTACTATGGTCGACTTCTTCATCCTCAATTCTCTCAGTCAACACTACTGGGATGGAAAAGTAGTTTTGGATAGGCTGGGCGCTTTGTTGGGAACTTTCTTCGTCGACTACGTTGCCCTCACTTTCCCTGGGTACAACCGTCCCCAGCATGAATGACATTTGGGTGAAATACTCCCATTTCCCTTTGTACACGGGAGCGCTGTCACCTGGGTCTCCGGAACGCGGCTTCGGTATTTTTTTCACCTCATTTCTGAAATAATCCACCAAGTTTTTCCACTTTCTTTTCAATTCTTCCTCTGAAACCAAGAAACAAAACGAATTACATATTACTATACTCGTTACTGGTCCCCTTGAAAAAAAACTTGAGTAAACGAGAGGAATGAAACGCGTGTGATTTTCACGTGTAGCTGCCTCAAAACAATGATATTATCATGCTGACATGGCAACTGAACCCTTCACTGCTTGCTTTTTCAGATTTTTGGCAACTGGCATCTCGTTTCGGCAGCTAGGATTTTCGTTCAGGATCTCACAAACTGCCGTCGCCAACGTCGTTAAAGAGGTGTGCCGGGCTATATGGAAAAGACTGCAGGCACGGCATATGCCGGTCCCGGACGAAGAACATTTCAAGCGAATTTCCAACGAATTTTATGAGAACTAGGGGTTCCCCCACGCACTTGGATGCCTTGATGGGAAACACATACGGGTTAAGCGCCCTAATAACTCGGGTAGCATGTACTACAACTACAAAATGTTTTTTTCAATATCGCTAATGGCAGTAGTTGGTGCAAATTATAATTTTGTGATTGTGGATGTGGGCGCCTACGTCAAAGATAGTGATGGGGGAGTGCTGGCTAATTCTAATTTTTTTAAGGGAATAGAATCTGGAAAATTGCAGGTCCCTCAGGACGCCCCTTTGCCCAACGCCCCCCTACGTGTTTTTGGCGGATGAGGGCTACCCACTGACCAGTTACTTGATGCGCCCTTTCCCTTTCAAGCAAGCGTCAAGTGAAGTGATAAAAGGAACTTCAATTACAGGCTGTCTAGTGCCCGAATGACGGTTGAATGCGCTTTTGGGCAAATTTCAAGTAAATTCCGAGTTTTGCTCAGACCTATGGAGACAAAAATTGAAAATACAATTGCCGTAGTTAAGGCCATCACACTTCTTCATAACGTCATCATTGATAAAGAAGGGAAATCTAGCTTTGAAAACCACGGGGTTTCAACAAAGTCCTTGGACTTGAGTACCATTCGTCCAACGCAACGTAATTACAATCATTCATCAAGGTCAGCAATGACAATTAGGGAAAATTTCAAAAATTATTTTGCCACTAACCCACTACCATAGGCGCAGGGTCACCCATGAAGATCCACTCGCTACCTGCCACTAGCTGTTCTTTGTTATATTGTCATATTTTATGCTCAATAAATATGTAACCGCTTACCTGGGGTTTTCATAGCGACGCTGACTTCCTGCCAGCTACTTCGATTCTTGAGCCTATTTTTAAAGTGGGGACTTTTTTTTCTCCCATAAACACGGTCTTTTACGAACTTCGCTGATCAGAACTTCCATGCTTCGCTTCCACTTCCTGGCAATGGCCAGTAGTACTTTTTTTAAATAATAAATAAACCCAACTGAAACCAGGAAATACGTGTAGGCGATGAACTGATAAGTGATAACCGTAAAAACAAACGCAGAAAACGCGCGATTTCAGCGAGAAAAATCAAACTGGTTTGATTTCGAGACGCGTGTAGCGGGTGCGTGTGAGAGGGAGCGATAGAGCGTGTGTACGCAGGACACACCACTCATAGCGTTTTCCTTTTGCCATTTCAAAAGTGCTCTGGGGCGGCTCTTGTGACGTCACGAGCCCGCTCGGATCGAACCAAAATCTGGCTAATAGCGTTTTCCATTAGCACAAAAAGTAGAGCAGGGGCTGCTCCAGCTCTGATCTGATAAGAGTTTCAAGGTTCCATTTGCCAATTGATCCTCAGCAGAGCGACTTTTTATTCGTTCCATTCATCCCTACGCTCCTCCATGGATCAGAGCTAGAGCAACTTCAACTGCTCCGTCAAAATCGACGGAGCGGTAAACCTCTCTTGGAAGGTTCATTGTGGTAAGCATCGTTTTGAGTTCGTATTTTGTTTTTCGTCGCGGATGAAGCCAACGATTTGTTGAACGAAAGCGATTTAAAAATCATTCAAGTTCTGTTATTCGTAGGTACCATTATCGTCGATTACTCATAACAGATCCAGAGAATTGGTCAGATGAAGCCACTAGTCTCATTTTGAAATGTATGGATAACTCTAGTCTAGATTCAAGCTCGTCCGACGAAAAATATGAAAATAAGAAGACTACGTGGGCTATTATTGCACCATCAATCAGTAAGGAGAAGACAGAATAACAAAAACCTAGTACCAGTGTTCCAATCGTTACAAAACGGTTCATCCGGATTCTCTACATTAATGAAGTTAATGCCAAAGCCCATTCCTTCATTTTTCCAGCCGCCACAAAGCGTGTTTGCTGGCCGAGAATGTCTGAATTCGCAACTTGTTGTTATTAGATATCAATTACGTTCTTGGGAGAACATTATTAATGGAATTGCGGGCATTGAACTCACGAAGGGATGCGCCCGATCTGTTCACAGTCATGCTAATAAGTACATTCTCGCTAATAAATACAAGCACTCCACACAAAAATATACAAGTGCTCAGCTCATGCACGTAAATAAATATGTACTTCCATTCAATACAAACACAAAAACTACAAAACAGTCATGAGCAGAAAGGTTGTTTAAAGAGCGCTCTCTTCCACGTGTTAAAAGTCGTTCCATTTTAACCCACTCTTAGCCAAATTTTGGTTCGATCCGAGCGGGCTTGTGACGTCACAAGAGCCGCCCCAGAGCACTTTTGAAATGGCAAAAGGAAAACGCTATAAGAGTGGGTTAGAATGGAACGACTTTTAACATGTGGAAGAGAGCGCTCTTTAATAACAACCTTTCTCCGTTTAATAACATCTTTAATAACAACCTTTCTCTGTTATTTAGACCCTTATAACTTAAAATAATGATTATTCTCTTCAAAATCGCTTGTTTTGACCTGAAAAATTTGAACAAGTTTTGTGATTTGTTTTTAGACAAACGGGGACTGACTTAAAAAAAAAAAATCCCCGATTTGCACGACTTAGAGCCGCATTTGAGGCCACAAAAAATAGTTCATATCCACCGCAAATTGCTAATCCTGACAGAAAATAGTGTGCTATTTCCGAATCCATCACCAAAAAGTTGCAAAAATGCAAATTGAAAGCGATTTTCTCGCAGTTAGTTGAAAAAAATGATGTAAGTAAGCCTTGAAAAAGCGTTTGAAAAATCATATCTCGAAGGGTTTTGATTTTCGGACCATGGTATAGGTAGTGTTTTCGGTCGCAAATGATGTCTATTTTCACCAAATTTTTTTTGTCACACTTATCTCCTTCCACCCTGTATAATTACTATTTTTAATTTCAATTTTAGAGAAATGTGCTGCAGTAACTTAAAAAAAATATGTATTAGACCACGTTCATAAGTTCTGCATGTGCCAAGCGCCTGTGGAGTCTATGCAACCAAACCAATTTATCCCCTAGAAAAATAAAGCATTTTCATAGGTTTCACAGGCTCCACACTTCCACAGGCTGAAACTTCCACAGACGCACGTCAATGGGTTGACAGACAGTTTGTAAACGGGGCCTTATTACAACCAGGAAACTTGAACTTACTATACAAAAAATGTCATGTTCTGACAATAATAAGTAGGTAACTAGTTATTAAAATTCGTTCAAGATTCCTGAAATAAATAAATAAACATAAAAATTTGTTGCATAGGTAGCCCCCCCCCCCTTTATCGTTAACCACGTGTGTTCCGGTTTGATGGGTCTACTAACTCGTTACGCTAATCATCCTTACAACACGCAGTGCTACTTCTGTACTTCAACCTGGTGTGCTTTGCAGCATTGATCCTGCGTCTTTCACAGCATTTAGTTTTAATGTTATGATCGTATTGACGAAATATTCGTTGAAACTGTAACGAAGGGACAAAAACACGATGAGAACAAGTAACGTCAGGAAGAAGAACGCCCAATTTTACAGCTTCTTTGGTGGTGGTGGTGGGGGGAATTCAACTCTCCCACCCAGAAGAAGTAGCCTCAGTACGACCCTGATCTTCAAACTATATAATTTCTGCTCTGCAGTTCACAAAGGGCTAAAATAAAGGAACCATGTGAACTGAACTTGAATAAAGTAAAGAACGCAGTGCTATCTTGTGGGATCAAAAATGAGAAATTTATTTGAGACCGCTGATTTAGTATGGGAGGGGGTGGAGTGGTGTAACTTGTAATCCATATGACTTTGCTTATCACAATGAACCTTCCAAGAGAGGTTTACCGCTCCGTCGATTTTGACGGAGCAGTTGAAGTTGCTCTAGCTCTGATCCATGGAGGAGCGTAGGGATGAATGGAACGAATAAAAAGTCGCTCTGCTGAGGATCAATTGGCAAATGGAACCTTGAAACTCTTATCAGATCAGACCTGGAGCAGCCCCAGCTCTACTTTTTGTGCTAATGGAAAACGCTATCAGTTCGTACGGTTTAAACACAAAATCGCCCGCCCCGCAAAAAACGCTGTACCCGCTCAACACGCTGGTATCGCCAAGTTTCAGCTCACGTAGGACATGGGGTTACACCCCGGCACACAACTAGATGGCATTTCAAAAACTTATTTTTATCACAATCAATAATCACAATAATCAAATCAATAATCACAAATTAAATCATAACTGCCTCACAGCTGACAGGCTTGGAATGAAGGAACATCCAGCGCTTAGCGATACTAGCGCTGGTGTTTTCCCGTCCTGCCACACCTAGGGCGGGGGGCGAGGAGTGTCTTTACTTCTTCCTTTTACTCGCTATGCCCAGACGATGATTTGTTATTTTCAGAACAGATACAACAAAAGCTCGAAGAACCCCTGGAACTCAGTAAATTCTCTAGTTTTTTCAGTCCTGGTGACGTCAGAAACGTAATAAACAGAATCGCTAGTAAAAAATCTCCTGGTGCCGACCTCATTACCCCTCAACTAATAAAAAACTGTTGTTATTTCGGGTTTAAAATAAAATAGTCATTTTATTCTCTTTAAAAGGAACACGTTATATTTTTCAACTCTAACCCGTACACTTAATAATTTTGCAACTAGAAAAACATAAAGAGAGAAAACAGGGTTGTAAGACGCGCCAGATAGAAAAAATGATTAAGGCTCGAGTGCGCCTCTCGTGTGCCGGGAGACAATTAACATTTCAAAAGATAGTTTTCACAACACACCACCCTAATTGTCAACGCGTAAAAGTTTTGTTAAAAAAAAAAATTAATAATGAAAGAAACTTGAGGAAAAAAAATTAAACATTGATTTTGCTGCGAAGTTGTGCAAATCGTACGGCATTCAGTGGCTTCGTGAACAAGTCGGCTATTTGGTCCTCTGAGGGGCAATATTTAATTTTTAGCACACCCTCGTCAACCTTTTCTTTGATGTAGTGGAACCTGACGTCAATGTGTTTCGATCTTCTGTTGTTGATTCCGTTAGTGATGAGTTCGATTGCACTTTTGTTGTCAACATTGAGCTCGGCTTCGAAGGGTTGTCCAGAAAGCTCTTCAAGAAAACTTTTTATGTATACAATGACTTTCGTTGCCTCAGCCGCAGCTAGGTATTCAGCCTCAGTAGTTGACGTTGCAACGATTGGTTGTCGTCGTGACGTCCAGCATATAGATCCTTCGTTGAAGTATATTATGTAACCGGTGGTGCTTCGACGCGAAGAGCGATCGCCGGCGAAATCTGCATCGCAGAACGCAGTCAGTTTATTTTCAGAATCATTCCTTGAGTACGCTATCCCAAAATCCTTCGTCGAATTCAAGTATTTCAGAGTTCTCTTCAAATTGGTCAAATCGAAAAGATTAGGGTTTTCGACGCTTCGTCCGCTCATTGAAACAGCATGTGCTATATCAGGACGAGTTTTGGTGGCTAGATCTCGGAATGGAAACTTTATTTCTCCTTCGATTAGTGGAGGAGTTTCGTTGCCCGGAGCAAAGGGCGTAGATATAGGCTTAGACTCAGACATTCCGTATTTTTTTAAAATTTCATTGGCGTAGTTTGTTTGACACAGTTTGAGACGACTAGCAGAATTTTGAAGTTCTATTCCCAGAAACGTTTTTGGAGAGTCATCAGTCGTCATTTTGAATTCTTTTTCCATGTTTTGCAGGAGTTGTTTCATCGCATTTCTATCCTTCCCGAAAACGATGCCATCATCTACATGAACGCCGAGAAATAACGTGTGATCGGCATTGACGAAAATGCATTGATCTGTTTTGAGCTGGCGAAATCCGTGAACATTCACCAAATTTATTCACCAAAAAGTTTTTTAATCTTTCGTTCCATCGAGCCGGTGCTTGCTTGAGTCCGTAGAGAGCACGCTGCAACTTGCAAATTTTGACTTATTATTTCTCAATAATAGGGGTATTCATGCTCTGAAGTTTAACATATGTTATCGACGTAAACCCTGTTATTTCGTATTTTTTGTGTTCAGTTTCTCCGTTTCTATGGCCTTACCCATCTGTTCGGAATTTAGCAAATAACAAATACAAGGTTTAACATTTTTCATGAATACCCCTAATAAGTCTTTGTAATCGTATCGCAAAAAAATTTTTTTGACCCCCCCTCAAAATTTGTAGTTTTACGTTTCAAATTGCGTAGAATCCAAATCTGCAATAAAAAAAAAATGTCCGTCCGCCGTCCGGGCCATATCTTGCCCTAGGATTGCTCGAAAAAACTCGTTCTTTCGCACATAGACTCCATTTGGGGTCTAGTTGGTCCTAACATCTGATCAGTTTGATCAAATAACTCCCTGGGGTTTTATGGGCCAAAAGCGGGTCCAAAATGGGGATTTTCAAAGGATTTGGGATCATAGGGGTGTGGGGTGTCGATTTTCATGTAATTTCAAGCCGGATTTGACTACATCGATGAATAATAAACCCACAGTCGAAATAATAAGGTATTGTTCGATAATTCGCAGCGTTTTTCCTTTGACGTCGGAATAGCCCTCTGGCAGCCTCATGTACAGGGGGCTTATTCTCTAACTCCGAAGCAATAGCTTTTTCGAAGTCATATGTTTATTTCATTGATTTTCTCCAAACAAATGAATGAAATAAACACAAGGCTGGCGAAAAAAATATCGCTTGTTGTTAGAGAATAGGCCCCCAGGTCTTCTTTTACTGAACCATACAGAAAAGCGGCTTTCACATCAAACTTCATCATTTCATATTTATTTTTCGTCGCAAGAGCAATCATAGCTCTGAGAGCGTCATTTCCTATGACAGGACTGAACGTTTCCTCGTAGTCGGTACCGGCACGCTGTTGAAAATCACGAACCACAAGACGAGCCTTATACCGTCCATCGTCTTTCACTTTGAAACCCCATTTGCTCGTCAAAATGTTTTGACTTTGCACCTCCTTCGGATCGATAAGCTTCCAGGTTTGATTCTCCTCCAGCGCCACTTTTTCTTCCTCAATCGCATCAATCCAGCGGCGACTGTCTTTACTAGAGACGGCTTCTTCATATGTTAAAAGAACATAATCGTCAAACTTTTTGGGCGGCTTCCTTTCCCGGTGTCCTCGACCGAGATTTTCATTCGCTGGAGTGTCTACGAAATCTTCTTGATCATCGATTTCAGCGCTACCTTTAACAGCATTAGTAGCCATTTGAGACAGGGAACCATTGGCCTCCTCAGGGAGTATTGTTTGATGATTTTCATTTTCTTCGATACAGTCTATCGGCAAGATAGCCCGTGCCGGGAGACAATTAAGATTTCAAAAGATAGTTTTCACAACAAAAACCTACCACGGAAAGGTATTGTCCTATTGACACAAATTTTCAACGCTATGCTGAGAACGACCCACATACCAAGGAAATGGAAACATGCCGAGGTAGTTATGATTATAAAACCCAACAAGAGAAGCAACGACCCTCACAGCTATCGGCCAATCAGCCTCTTACCCATCTTTTCTAAGCTATTCGAGAGACTTCTACTACCTAAACTCCTCGAACATCTAAATGCGCTAATTCCGGACACACAGTTCGGCTTTAGACCGTCCCACTCCTGCCCCATGTAGCTACACCGAGTAATAATAGACCAGATCCTGGAAACTTTTGAATCAAAGAAGGTTTGCTTGGGTGTTTTCCTTGACTCGGAGAAATGTTTTGACAAGGTAGTGCATGAAAGCCTCCTCTATAAAATCAAACCCCACCTACCAGACACGTACTACAGACTTGTCCAATCGTACCTAGCAGGAAGGACTTTCTCAGTGAGATGCAAGAACGCTGTATCCTCCTCCAAGCCAATACAAGCAGGAGTTGCCCAGGGGAGCGTCCTTGCACCATTCCTATACCTTATATATGCAAATGACCTACCTCTATCAGAAAGCGCAACACTCGCACAATTTGCAGATGATGTGGCTATCCTTCAAGTGGACGACTCCTTTGAGGAAGCAGCCATCAAAACCCAATCCACACTTGATACAACCAGCAACTGGTGCTCAAAGTGGAGAGTGAAAATGAACTCCTCAAAGTCTATCGTGATCCCATTCACCAAGCGAAGAACCAACTTTCAGGGTATCCTCCACATCAACAACAATCCAATACCACAGGACACGAAGGTTCGCTACCTGGGTGTCTTCTTGGACAAGACGCTGACCTGGGAAACCCACAAAAATATCTGGTCAACAAAATAAGACAGAGAATTCACCAACTCAAGCCCCTCCTACTAGATTGTTCCCCATTAAGCTTATCTACAAAGCGGCTGCTCTACCTATCCATAATCCGGCCAATCTGGGAGTACTCATGTGGACTAAAGGGGATCCGCTGCTGCAAGCCATATAAAGAAAATACAGGTGACACAAAATCGAGTTTTACGTATCATAACTGGAGCTCCCTGGTACATTCGCAACTCAACCCTGCACAATGACCTGGGTATACCCACCGTACAGGAAGTGATCCAGAACTCATACAGGAGACTAAACACAAAAATGGCAGAACATGAAAACTCGCTGATTGCTAGCATCCCACAGGACCCACCTCCAACACCAGAAAGAAGACGGCTTAAGAGGAAAAGGCCACAGGATCAGCTGATCGATTAATCCATCTCCATCTATTACTATCCCGCCTACATAATGTTAATTTTGTTGTGAAATCCTATTTATTTAACCCTATCTATTGTTATCTACTTACGGTGGATTTCACCACCGAGAGTCAAGGTTTGAGTTACGTTAACTCAGAATTAACTGAAAAAATGCGTCACTATTTATGTAAACAATGTTAGAGTTAGGTAACTCCAACCTAACTCCCGGTGGTGAAATAGGCCCTTACAGAATTATCTATCTCACGTGTTCACTTTGTTATAAAATCCAACTAACTGTACTTACAAACTAACGCTATTTAAATATATATTTATGTTAACCTACTCATAGTATGTACTGATGTAGGACAGCCAATGGGCTGCACCTAGGGCATGTATCATGTAAATTAATTTTAAATTACTATAATACTGATACACACAACTGTAATGTCAACATTGACAATAAAGTTTATCAAAAAAAAAAAAAAAAATCCCGTCTGACCCCTTCCACCAATTATCCATCACAGGGATTATACGTCACGAGTCTCGGCGGGAAGAGCGTGATTAATTGGCGCTAACAATACCTCTGCGCTGCTCAAGCTTTTTCATCTTTTTGACCAGAAACCGTTGTTTATGAGTCTCTCAAGAACTTCCCTTAGTCGATCCTTGTAATCCTTTTCGGAAGGACCTGAAATCACGATGTTGTCCAGGAAAATTAGAACACCTGGGATGTGACTCAAAATCGTTTCCATGGACTTTTGAAGTTCACGAGGAGCAGAGATAAGCCAGAAAGGTAGGTGATTCACACGAAACAAACCTCTGTGAGTGTTCACAGTGAGAATTTCCGAGGATTTAGCATCCACCGGCAACTGCAGATCGATATGAAAGAAAACTTTAGCTCCAATTAAAGTGGTCATTATAGCTCTTCATCAGTTGGCGGAAGTGGATAGGAACTCCCTTTTAACGCTGGATTTACCGTTCTTTTATAATTGATACATATCCGCACCGAGCCGTCTTTTTTAAACACTGGTACTATTGGCGATGCCCAGTTCACATATGAATAGTTGGTTCGAGCACTCTTTTGCTGACCATGTCGTCGATTGCTTCGGAAACTATACCCCTCAGCGCGAAAGTTACGGGTCGAGCGCGACAAAAACGAGTTTGGCGTCGCTGTCCAGTACAATATTAATCGGAGGTTCTCGAGCACGACCTAATTCACCAGCAGAGAATAATTGTTTAAAAGTCGTTTCGATAGTAGCCGAAGACAGTGTTCTACTTGCATCGGTGTGGTTAATTCCGACTACTTCTATAATATATTAATAATTATAAATAAATTAACAATAGCTTCAATGGCAGAAAGTGGGCTGGATCGCAATCTCTTGCCCTCTTCCGACGTCGATTCCAAACTTTTAGCGAGATGACAAGCACGTGTAAAAGTCATCGCGTCTTCCTACAAAAGACGATTTCGGATATTTTCGTCCCGTAGCCCAACCACTATAATTGATCACGTAGCGCTTCATCCAAAAATGTGCCGAAATTGCTGTGCCTCGCCTGATTTTTGAGACGAATTATAAAACATGCCACCGATTCGTCCGTTTGAACTGAATGAATTTTCCCACAAGACGTCCTCCAGTTTGTCTTTTGTTTTCCGTTCTGGTGAGAAGGATCGGGGGTTTTGATCTCCTCCTTCTATTTGTTCTCACGATCTGAATATTTTTGTACCGCTGGTTCCTTCACTTCCAGAGCGAACAGTCTCTGAAGAGGTTGAGCCAGATAACCAGATTTCACTTTAAGCTCAGCTGTCCTTACTGGGCCGTCACGTCCTAGTTTGTACGAGTCGACTAATAATCTACTAACCGCGAGAACTTGTCAAATGCTCGGGACTTTCTCTTTCTAGTACCACTCGGAGCTGTTTGATAGACCTTTTTGTGTCACAAAAGATTTGACAATCGATTCATTGACAACTGTGTTTTTTACTGAGAAAGCCTTCGTTTGTTTCCTATAGTTTAGAAAAGCGTATACTAATGGATAAGCGCATTATCCCTTTGGTAACCAATTAATGCGGTAGATCGTTTAAATTGGAGAGAGTGTTAATGTCATGTTTTATTCCAGTCACATTACTCAGGTACAACGCGATTATTACGCTGGTAGTCCACGGGAAAATGGCAAAAATTACAATTATTAACTTTTTAAGATATTGCTGCATATTGGGCACGTTTCCCTTTTCAATTAACTCAGGAACCATCAAATTTTCCTGGCCGCTTTACTTGTGGACAATATCTATTTGTGCGATCGCTTCCTATTCGGTCATTTCAATTCCCCTATACGAGGTCGTCACTAAATTCGGTCGACTACCACTTTTACTTTTGAATTCTCTATCAGAAGTGTCCATGATTGTCCTGTTCATACCAAATATCCTTCAACCATTACTCAACCGCACCAAAATCGAGCGCGTTTTCAACGATCTTCAAGTATTTCATACTGCTACCCAGTCAAGTTTTTCATTGAATTTATCAGAGCCCGCGTTGCTTATGACGGGGTTTTCGTTTACAGCGATGAATGGATTGCTAATTGTTTCGTTTGTGAACTCAATTGCGAGAGAGCATTATATATCAGCCGCTATCTTGCTGCTTTTCTTCGTACACTTGTCTATACAATTCACTCAAACTCTTCAAATCCTGGCTTTCACCCTCGTCTATAGAGAATGTTTCTCTTTCCATGTGCTAAATCTCCGCCATTTTTGGGATCCGAATAAGACTATCTCGGAATGGGATAGGCTGGCTAACAGTTGTCACCTTCTCATAGAGTACTATGGCCCCCACCTCTTAGTGATTGTCTTAAATCTAGCCGTGAAAATAGTATTTTTCTTGTTTATGACTCTTAAAATCCACCATACCCGATTGACTTTGCTATATTTCCTTCCCTGGACCATTGGCGCAGCGGTTGATCTCGTCGTAATTACTTCTACATGCGAATCAGTGACTCGAAAGGTATCCACTTAACGTCGTTTTGAATCAGAGCAGTGCAATCACTAACGAACCCATGCCAACCTTGTTACTTCAATTCCTTTCGTCCCTTGTTTTAAGCTCTCATTGGAGGGTTGTAATAGAAAAGTGAAACACGTGTGAGACGAGATGAGATTGCCTTTGACAGCTAAAATTTATGAACACATGGCTGTGAAATTCATTCTCATTTCGTCTCACACGTGTTTCACTTTTCTATTACAACCCCCCAGGGGTCAAAGGGTTCCGTATGCTGGGTAAACCATTTGCTCGGCATTCATAATGTTGCTGGGCAGTATCAGTATTTTGCTAACTTACCCTGAGAAGGATTACTTTGATTTTTTTCCAACAGGCTGATGAATTCAGCTCTTCATTGAAGTCAATGGCACTTCAAAGTAACGGTCAAATTTTAAATAAAAACACGATGGTATGTAAATCATTACAGCATCAATAAAAACTTGTAAGTACAATGTTTTTTTTCTCCTCCACAGAAGAAAGCTGTCATTCACCTTATTGAAGCGAAAAGAGTTACTTTCAGCGCTCATGGATTTTTCAAAATAGATTTTTCGCTTTTGACCGGGGTAAGTTTTATAAAGCGTAATTCGAATAAACATGTACATACATTCCTAACAAAACATTAACAACGTCGTGTCAAGATTGCAGGCACATGCGCAACCTACTTGGTTATATTGAATCAACTAACTGATTCCGCTTGATAGAATTGTTATTTTAATATAAATATTGTATAACAGCCCTAATTATTTCGCAATTTAAACCAATGAATAAAAGAAAAGTATTTGTCCACGGAAAATTTTTACTTCAATGTTACCCCAGGGGAATGGAAGTACATATGGTGTTCTTGAAAAAAATCGAGTCCACGATGACTCGCCTGTGAGCGTCCCGCATACCGGAGGTTGCACCACTTGGGAATCGCTGCTTGGCGGACTCGTCCGCGGAGTGGGGGAGTTATCCACGGTGACCCCTTCCACCATGAATCCGACGTCACGACCTCGAGTGGCATCAAGCCTCTGGAAGCATATGGTCCGCCGGGTTAACAAAAGTAGGCACGTGTCTCCACCAGGGCACGAAAGTACAGTGTTTGATAGTGTCGATTCGATTTCAAACGAAAACTTGCCATCTTTCAGGCGATGATCTCAACCAGTAGAAGACGACGGTCGAATCAGTCCAACAGGCGCATTCATCGATTTTTAAGAACCGCTTTAACGATGGAAGTATAGTGGAAATGAGCTGCGACAAGAGATGAGCCGCTAACAGTTCGAGCCTCGGAATGGTTATTTTTCTATTTACCGGGGCGAGACGGGTGGTATACGACTCATCAACCGGTCAACTCATCAACGCTGTAAAAAATCGTTGACGAGTTGACGATGGGGGGGGCCTTATCAGACTTGACCTTCAAGTCATCAACGGACCAACTCTTCAACGATGATTTCGTTTTTTCCTCTGTGTATCATTAGTCAAATGTTTCTCATTTCGAACATTTTTCAGCTTATATACTGAGGATAGCGAAAACGGTGACTACTAACTCGTAATATTCAAGCTCGGCAAACATACGAACTACACATACAGAGAAAATACCCGCGTTTAAAACCCGCCAAATAAGAGCGTATTAACCAACGTATTAACGGTCGCACGGCAAAAGAGAAGTGTTAGCACTTCTTGACTTGAGTGCATCGAAACGGCAAAAATTTAAATCCAAAGTAAAAACAAACAAATTGTATTGAAATAAATAATTAAAACGATGAGCTGAAAAATATGCAGTCAACGTTGTGCACCTGTTTGGGTGTCACATTAGGTCTTTTCGGGCGACCCTCCAAACCTACACAAGTTACAAAATTTGCAATTTGTGTAGTTTTTAAACCAATTGAACACATGTTGCTATGTATACAACCTACAAATTTGTAACTTTTGTAGCTTTTGTAGGTCGCACAAAAAGTCCTATTATGGCTGTTGTATCGTATAATTTTGAATTTGATGCACTTACGCAGGTTACTTTATCTCTTCTTTAGGACCTTGAAATGTATTTTTACAACGTGTATATCGAGTTGAAAACTATTTATTGAGGGAGGCAGTGAAATTCTGGGAGACTCAAAACCACGCGCAAAATATCCCGCAACGATCTTCGGTTTGAATGGGGGGGGGGAGTGAAAAAGTGAGAGAAATTATCATCTAAACCCTAGTATGCATGACGTTTGAAATCACCACGAATACGTACGCTGGGTCTATTAGATCCAGCTATATTTTGTACTTGATTTTCGGCATTATTTGTCTCATAAATTCCTATTTTGAGATGTCACATTATTTATTTAGAGGTTCATGACCGATTTGAACCATTTCAGAAATGCCAACGCCCATAAAAAACGTTTTTGTTTTCAACTGTTTCGGAGATTGAGCTCGAGTAGGGTGATCAAAGCCAATCGCCCATACAGTAATCTCGGAATAATGAAAAAGGTGGAAAATGTGTAATTGAAAAAATATAGAGTTGAACCACAATCTAACGGAACCTAAAAATCAATAAAACCAATTTGTTTCACATGTGATTAGGTCCATTTACATCTGGAAATTTTGTTGAAAAATTCCATCAGAGCTTGGTTCAACTTATAGTACCTAAACAATCCAGTTACAAAACAAAAATAATTCCAGCTATCAGAATAGTGTTGTTAGCGAATTTTGCACAAACCAAATGCGTGCACACTGCAATCTATTCGGGAACGAGTTACATCTGACGAGATTCATAACTGGCTTTTATTATTTTGACGGGTCTAGATGTACAAAAAATAATGGAACGAGGTATGGAACAATATTTTACGCTTACAAAAACTTCTTCCCATGCGCAAGGCCAACCAAAACGAACACCACTGAGCGAGTATCTCGCACTGCAAGTGAAAGAGAAACTTTACCCTCAAAATGAACCTATCACTCAATAATGCCACAAAATCAATGAAAATTACCCTACTTAAGCACTGGGTCTGTCATACCCAGTGCATTCATTATAGGTAGGTCGCCGGAATCTCGACAATCGGAAAAAATTGCCCCAAAGTTTAAGAAATGGGTTGAATACAGCCAAACTGAAGATGTCTTAGAGGCTAACAGTGATATAGCGAAATATAATTCCAACGTAAGACGGTAACGCCTCACGATAAACAGCTTGCGATAAACAGCTAAATCTACTGGCTTGCCCCCACATCCCCCATTGCCCCATTCAAAGTTGAGCCGTCAGAAAAACGGTTCTATTTTACCATTTTTTGCTGCACACCCACCCGCGGTCAGCATTTCGACTCCACACATCCCTTAGTAGGAATTTTCCTCACATGATGAGGCTCGGTGGCGTCGATGCATTTTCTTTGTTGCTGAGCGAATTTGTTTGGAATTCTAACAAACATCTGGATGATTTCAACGTCAAAAATTTTCGCTCCCGCAGCTGGCGGTAAGAAAGAGTGCATTTCTTTTCGTATACGGGTATCCTAAGCCGTCCCAGAAGTAATAATGTTGATACCATAATTTGTTTCGTTAGTATTTGACCCTCCCTCATACTGTTTGCTGCCGGACTTCTTTTCCCATATTGTCACCACCCTCTCGACAACAATTGTCGTAAGTTTCCGTGGTTTTCGAAGGGCTTTGTTATATTAATTTTTGCGCCAAATTTTAGGATAAACTTGTGAAATTTGGCAAATTCACATTGCATGGTATTTCATCAAATTTCTTCCCCTATTGTGGTCCTTCTCCGAATTAACTTTTTGAAGAAATGTAAATGGTAATCAAAGGCCGTTGATACATTAGAGTTTTGAACTGAATTTTGAAGCGCTGGGATAAATGAGTACCGTTTGGCGTTTTAAAAAAATTGCATCCCCCCCCCCTTGAATTTGTTATACATATCTATAGTAACTTATGGTGCTTGTTGCATTCATTTTTCAGCCAAATTTTAATGTGGTTAGATAAACGTGGTGAATTTTAGCAATTTTTTTGAAATATCTTGCCTATTATGCCCTTCCAACCATGCACATAAAATTTTACGAGAAATCTCGACAGTAATCTAGGGTTTTTGTTAAATTGAATTTTTGAGCCGAATTTGAGAGCGCTAGGATGAACTAGTGAGTTTTAACGCTATTTTTACACTTCCACCCCGGGAGGACCACCCCCTCACCGCTTTCAAAAATTAAAATGGAAATCAAAGGCTACTTCAAAATGGAATCATCGTACCGAAGATAATGCGTCTAGAATCAACTGGTGAATTGTCGTGATTTTTGACCAGTTCAAGCCCTATTTTTCCCCCACGACCACCAAGTTAATTGATTTGGCCCAAATTCAATACCGACCGGGCTCTTATGACTACTGATTTTTGTGCCAAAGCGCGTTCCGCTAAATTAACTTCTACGAGAGTTATCGTGCTAACAAGAAAACGGCCATAAAGATATATATAAATACATAAAGAAATTTATATATATATGAATTCCGGAAACCACTAAATTCGTGTTCTGGAACATGAAAAAAACATGCCATGACCCATGTTTGCCACCATCACGACGGGACCAATAGTGCATTTTGACATAAATGAAATGCACTAAAAAAAAAAAAAAAAAAAAAAAAAAAAAAAAAAAAAAAAAAATTTCGCTCCGGCAGCTGGCGGTCGGAAAGAGTGCATTTCATTTTGTATACGGATACCCTAAGCCGTCCCAGAAGTAGTAATGTTGAGACCATGATTTGTTTCGTTTATGTTTGACCCTCCCTCGTACTGTTTGCTGCCGGGTTTGTTTAAGCTGAACTTAATGGGAATCAAAGGCTATTTCAAAATGGAATCATCATACCGAATATGATGCTTCTAGAATCAACTGGTGATTTTTAGTGATTTTTTTACCATTTCAAGCCCTATTTTCCCCCCCACCACCTTGACCGATTTGGCCCAAATGCAATACCGACCGGGGTCTTATGACAACTGATTTTTTTGCCAAAGCGCGTTCCGCTAAATTAATTTCTACGAGAGTTATCGTGCTAACAAGACCACACACTTACTTCCACCACGGGGGCACCACCCCCTCCCCCTTGACTTTTTAAAAAAACTAAAATGGGAATCAAAGGCTAGTCTAACATGGAGTATACGTACCGAATATGATGCTTCTAGAATAAACTGGTGATTTTTAGTGATTTTTTTACCATTTCAACCCCTATTTCCCCCCCCCCCCTCTACCATGACCGATTTGGCCCAAATGCAATACCGACCGGGATCTTATGACTACTGATTTTTTACATAAAGCGCGTTCCGCTAAATTAATTTCTACGAGAGTTATCGTGCTAACAAGACCACACACTTACTTCCACCCCGGGGGCACCACCCCCTCCACCTCGACTTTTTCAAAAAATTAAAATGGGAATCAAAGGCTAGTCTAACATGGAGTATACGTACCGAATATGATGCTTCTAGAATAAACTGGTGATTTTTAGTGATTTTTTTACCATTTCAACCCCTATTTTCCCCCCCTCCACCTTGACCGATTTGGCCCAAATGCAATACCGACCGGGGTCTTATGACTACTGATTTTTTTGCCAAAGCGCGTTCCGCTAAATTAATTTCTACGAGAGTTATCGTGCTAACAAGACCACTCACTTACTTCCACCACGGGGGCACCACCCCCTCCCCCTTGACTTTTTCAAAAAACTAAAATGGGAATCAAAGGCTAGTCTAACATGGAGTATACGTACCGAATATGATGCTTCTAGAATAAACTGGTGATTTTTAGTGATTTTTTTACCATTTCAACCCCTATTTTCCCCCCCTCCACCTTGACCGATTTGGCCCAAATGCAATACCGACCGGGATCTTATGACTACTGATTTTTTAGATAAAACGCGTTCTGCTAAATTAATTTCTACGAGAGTTATCGTGCTAACAAGACCACACACTTACTTCCACCCCGGGGGCACCACCCCCTCCCCCTTGACTTTTTCAAAAAATTAAAATGGGAATCAAAGGCTAGTCTAACATGGAGTATACGTACCGAATATGATGCTTCTAGAATCAACTGGTGATTTTTAGTGATTTTTTGACGACTTCAAGCCCGATTTTCCCCCCCTCCACCTTGACCGATTTGGCCCAAATGCAATACCGACCGGTGTCTTATGACTACTGATTTTTGTGCCAAAGCGCGTTCCGCTAAATTAATTTCTACGAGAGTTATCGTGCTAACAAGGAAACGGCCATAAAGATATATATAAATATATATATATAAATATAAAAAGAGATATATATATATGAATTCCGGAGACCACTGAATTCGTGTTCTAGAGGTTCTGAAACGTGAAAAAAACATGACATGACCCATGTTTGCCACCATCACGACGAGACCAATAGTGCATTTTTCAGAATGAAATGCACTAAAAAAATCTTTACCGCTCGCTGAAGCCTCCTCCAGCGTTTAGAAATGGACCAGTTTCTCGCCCATGGGCGAGAATATTACCCCAGTGCGAGAATCGATTTCATTATCGCACCAGTGCGAGAAAATACAAAAAAAAAAAAAGTCAAATCTGAAGCCCTCCGACCAAATTCAACTGGGATAAAATAGGCCCCACCCACTTCGCCTCGTTTTAAAATATTTTGAGGCCTCTCCAATTTACTATTTCTTCCTCCATAGGACTTCTTCTTGTATAAGGCTTTCCAACGATTTGGTTCGAAATAATACAATCCTATTCACTAAAGCGCCTTGACTGTAGTGGTGTACGTATTTTTATTATCCTCGATACGGTACGGTGAAAACGGTTTTAATATGTTCAAATCAGTTTCCACAGCTTAATTTTTGACTGGATCAGATGTATAAACAGATTTGAACCAATTAATTTGTCCTCTTTACCAAGGATTTTTACTTCCTCGAAAAGCCAACTGATGTATCGTAACCACAAAGTTAGCTCTTGATCAAAGAGTGGCGTAACTTTCGGAAAAATTCAAACAAAACCTTAAAAGTCGTCTCCCAAATTGGCTTTGAGGGATCGGGCTATGAGCAGTGGAATTCACTGCTGGAGCAACATCAAAGGTTCGCTCACCGCTCAAATTACCGAATGGTCACAAACCACAGCCATTTTGGCCGGACGTGACCGAAATGGACCGAACTACCAACCTCGAATTGGATAGTCATCTGAGGTGTACAGCTGACCTCAAGGAATCACTGAAGTCCGGAAGAAGACTCCTTCTTCCTGACCGGACCGGACCGACCCAATGCTAGTTGATGAATTATAAAGTATTGCACCATTTTGAACTCGTACGATTTTTGTGGATTTTCTGACGTTTTAAAAAAAATGGAGGTCATCGGGCGTGTTAACCCCCTCACATGTCTATGATCCGCCATTTTTAAAAATTCGGACGTTGATAAAATGTTGGCAAAGGGCTAGTTCCCAAACAATATTTATTGGGGCGATGTTGTGGAGTTCCAAACTTGCAATAAATTCACAAATCGGTTTCTGAATTTATTGCAAGGGCTAGTTCCCTGAGCCCGACGTAGACACTACAGATCTGCATTGGGTAATTTTTTCGAGCCAAAATCTTCGTTTTTTTGCTTCCCTACCCCATTTCACTGCTTTCAGAAATTTCGACCAACGTTCCGGTAGCTCTATCCTACTCTTGATCCATAATTAGTGCAAGTTTTGGCAAAATTGCAACGAAACCTGGAAAATCTGGTGACTCGTAACCCTAGCTCATGAACTTCACAAACAAATTGGTCATCAAGAGTTCGGTCATTGGTCAAACGACCGAATGGTCACAAACCACAGCCATTTTGACCGGACGTGACCGAGATGAACTGAAGCGCAAACCTTGACTTGGATAGTCACTTTAGGTGTACAGCTGAACTCCAGGAATGACAGGAAGATGACCGGCCCTGACCGAACCAATGCTGATTAATTATAAAGTGTGACACCATTTTGAACTCGTAAGATTTTTGTGGATTGTTTCGCATAATAAAAAATGGGGGTCGTCGGCCAACTTCCCCCGCCCATGAGCTACCCCCCGCAATTTTTTAAAATTCGGCTATTGATAAAAAGTAAGTGAGGGGCAAGCTCCCTGTGTTTGAGTCGTGAAAATCCATCCGGTCATATTTTTTCATCGCCACCCATCAAATTTTTCCCCCTTCACCCAGTTTTTTTTACTTTCGCAAAAAGTGTCCCTACACATAACCACAAGTTAGCTCTTGGTTAAAGAGCAGCCCTTCTTTGAAAAAGTGCAAACAAAACCTTAAGAACCGTCTCCAAAAACGTTTCGAGACGTGCAATTCACTGCTGGAGCAATTGGTTACTGGTTTAAATGACCGGCGGAACTTCGGAGTGCAGGGGCCTAGAAAATTCTTATGACTTTTGACATTTTTTTTCGGATTTTTGCGGAAGTCTTGCCACTCCCTGAACAAGAGCACATTTGTAGTCACGAATTATAGGTCGACTTTTCGCGGGATTTGACCCAGGTGGAAAAGGGCTCTCGAAGACCCTTAATAAAATAATTTTTTGGGAACGCATTACATAATGTGATTTAGTGGTGTTACGCTACTAGCAGAGAGGAAAATACGTCAAACTAATACAATGGGCCCTTATTCATCACACTGTGCGTGCCAATAAAAGACGGAATTCCACCTGTAAAATGCTTTATCATTTTACATCGCGGTCAAGGTTTCAGCTGACAGCCCTCGACATGATTAATTAGTTACCGTAAGCTCCGATCGGACATGCATGATCGGTATCGGATTTCTTTTGTTTGAATTTCCCCTGTTGGGTTGGAGCATTTCACCCAACACTTTGGCTCGTGCCCCCCCCCCCCTTAGTGTTAAGCTTAATTAAAATTGAAACTTCATTCTCCCCAGAAAACGCTGAATTACATTTACCCGCCAGTCCCCCCAATTTTAAAACGAGCTACAGCTAGTCCACCCAGAAGCCCCTCCTAAGCGCCTAAAAACCTTCCCCACCAAAACTGTGGGGCGGTGAAGACGCAACACATATGAGGCCATGCCTGGAGCGTATAAGATTCTCCAAATTTAGGGCACAAATTAACCGGAATGTCTTAGTCATAAGCTTGTCCAATTCGATAGGTTTTGAGGAGCTGAATTATGAATGTAAGAGTGCATGAGGCGCACGGGCGTAGGGTGTATGAGTGATGTGAGGCGCATTTGTCCTCGCAGTAGCCGGTGAAACTCTCTAAATAAGGAACAGCACAAATTAACCGGATGATCTAGTCATGAATTTTGTCCCATTCGATAGGTTTTTGGGACGAAAACGAAATATTAGCGTTGGTCGGCGACTACCTGGCCACCAGCCTGGAGACCAGTAACATGACTATTAAGCTCTCGATTAATTTGTACCCCGAATTTAGAGAGTTTATGACTGGCCGCCGAGAGCAAATGCCCCAGGCAGACAACAAATTTGTCAATTATCATGACTAAAGTTCTTCCGCTTTGCATTCGCAAATTTGAGAATGTATAAGGACTTCCTAAATTCCAGATCAAAAAAGAAGGTGCGGGCCGGGAATTTAAGTCCACTAATCGAACCCAAATTGGGCACATGTATATCCCACACCGATAGCTATAACCACACGAAGATTCATTGCCCTAGCACCAAACCTAAGCACTAACTCCGATGCGCCACTGCGGACCAGCGACAAAAGTCTGCGGGCCGGGCATTTGAAGTGCACCTATCGAGCCCAAATTGTGTCTCTCGTACTAATAGCTATAACGCCACAGTTTTTGGCAGACGGGCATCGAATAATAGTACCTACTATTAGTTCGTACTAGAGCAATGAAACTTTGAATGGTTATAACTAAATTTATGAGCGATACATGTGTCAAATTTGGGCTCTATTCATGCACTTTTAATGCCCGGATCACAGACGTTCATCGCTGGTCAGCAGTGGCGCATCTAAGTAAAGTACTATTAGTTTTGCTGCTAGGGCAATCAAACTTTGTGTGGTTATAGCTATCGGTATGAGATATACCGATCATCCGAGATTTAGAGAATCTGACTGGCCGCATGAGAGTGAATGCCCCAGGTAGACGCTCGCATAATACCTGATAATCAAGTTGCACTCATGAAAAAAAAAACAAAAAAAATGAAAACTGTTATATTACCTTTCCTGGCTGCCCCAAATAAATTACAGTATTGAATGATTTATTTATATTTACTTATGGCGTTTTCCATTTGAATAAAATTCAGCTCAGGAGCCGAGCATTTCCACTCGTCTTCTCTGTTACCGTATGATGTAATTCAGAGAAGACGGATGGAAATGCTCGGCTTCGGAGCGGAATTTTATTCAAATGGAAAACGCTATTAATTTTAACGTCCTGAAATTTGTTGTATGTTTTATGAGCTGAAATTTAGGTCTACTGTAAGCATTGATCCACAGACGGTGATAGTATCCTCCGGTTTTCAGTCACTGAAGCAGAAAAGAAAGTGCATTCCCCAATCGCTCGGCGAAGAAGTCTTGTTCCTACGTCACTTGGAAAATTAATGTTGACTAGAAAATCATCAAAACGTGTTCTCAAGTGTAAACACACTTGGCGTTTATTCGACCGACCCAACAAGAACGAAATGCTGGTGAACTGCGCGTTTATTGGGTGCAACTCGAGGGCTGGCAAGGACCGTGTATCCTTCTTCAGATTCTTTTCGCTTTGATTTGATTGAAATAAGTTGCCCGATTTTTATTGATGACAAGATGTCAAATGTCGTGTGTTGTCAACTCACGAGCAAGGACCGGCACCGATCTTTTTTCATTTTTTTAAGATAACGACGGCGATCCTTCCTTCGATAGTCCCCCAGCGTAGTCACTTAAGTTCCATTTTACGTAATTTTGATGCCTACCAAGCCATCAAGACTGAGTTATTGAAAGAAAACGCATTTGGAGGAACTCAGCAAGCTTCCAATGTAGAACTTAAATGAACGGGTTAACGGGGCAACCAGGAAAAGATATCACTGTTTATCAAAGCTGTCAAAACATTGCCGATGGTAGCAACAACTTAGCTCTCACCAGAGGCACAGTCCGTTTAGCAGTTAAGTTGGTTACCGGAGATCTAAACGAACAACTCCTTAACAGAGGGATTTCGTTGATGAGTTGAACGCAATTTATTATCAATGCGTTATCAGCTCGTTGAACGGTTTTCCCGTTGATGAGTTGGTTTGTTGAAGAGCTGGTTTGTTGATGAGTTGAGGGCCCCCCGGGCGAGACGGCTCTTACTCACGAGAAGCGTGGACGTAGAGAACTGGTGGGGGGGGGGGAATTCCCTGGTCAAAACGAGATGGATACAGGCTCCGTATGCTTTCGACGAAGCGTCAGAGAACCCATAAACAACAAATCGGGGGGGGGGGGGGGTCTCACCAGCAGACTGAACGGGTCTCGGGAGCGCGATCTTTGCGCAGGCGCTCAGCTGTTCTTAAAAGGCTGTCCATTGACTTACTAACTGATCGGGCGCTGGGTCGTCCCATCCCGATTCCCAGGACCCACAACTTCTTTATGATGAGTTTGCCGATAAGGATGAGGGGGGTCAACCAACCAAGCGGATCGAACAAACTGGCCAAGTCCGACAGTATACGTCTCTTCGTTGCGGGACTACTTAAGTCTTGAATTTCACAGGTGAAAACATCGGATTGAGGGTTCCAAACCAGGCCGAGTACTTTCAGGAAGGGTACTTTAGAATCGAAATTTGTCCGACCCTGACGTCTATCAGATTCTTCCACTCCCTCTCAAGCGCGTTTTCCATGTTCGAAGCCTATTTTCGCATTTTGAATCCACCCTTCTTTAACAGAGAGGACAATTCGAGTCTTAGGTGCTGAGCGGACTCCATGTTTGGGCACAAGACCAGCAGATCGTCGACATAAACCTGGTTGAGAAGTGCTGCGGACGCCGATGGAAATTCTGTGCCTTCATCGGTTGATGAGTTGGTGTACTACACGCATCGCTAGGTAGGAAGAGCACGAGACTCCGAAGGTGACATTGGGCAGAAAATACTCCATCAACGGGCTTGGACTGGTCAAATCTCCAGGCTGTAGCCTCACCTGGAGGAACATCTTCTTTATATCGCCGACCACAACCACTCCGAAAGCTCATTAGCCTAAAAGAACGTCGACGATGTTTCGCTGTAACTTGAGACTTGAAGCAAGACAGTCATTCAAGCAGCGACCGTTCGTGGTGCGAGCGGAGGCGTCGAAAACGTTTGCTTCCTTTTTAGCCACGGTATGAATGAGGCAGGTAGTGCCCTTCTCTGTCAGTCGAATCGTCGCAGATGGCGAGACGACAACCGTTATCGAGCATGCCCTTAATCTCTTTGTGGTACGAATCCCTGAAGTCTGGGGTCCGAAGTGAAGCGCCTTTCAAGACTGAGAAACCGATGGAGGGTGAACGATGGAACCAATGATCACAGTACTCGACGTCTCCATAAATTAACGTACTTTCCGGGACCTTTTCGATCTCCCAAAACGTGTGAACCATAATTGATTAAAATGCAAGCTCTCTTAAAACGGTAAAAACTAGCTACAAATCCTTTTTAAAGTGCTGGATTTGTTCGAAGATATTTGGCCGTAACTCAAAAATTATTGATCCCAGCGATCTCTACTTACAGCTCATTCGGTTCATCACAAAAAAACAACGCAAGATCAGAAATAACATAATTAGTTCTGGCCAAAATATTGATACACATTTTCAGGGCACATGGAAAATATCACGGTTTTTCAGGTATTTTCGTTCATAACTCAAAGAATATTGATCACAGAGAATCGAGCTGTCGAGCTAATTTAGCTCTGAAAAGAGCTGTTACCATGAAGCACTGTGATTTTTTAAATAGGTATGTAATCTTATTTTTTAATTTTTGTTAATTCTTTCATGAACGCGCACTTCTTAGGTAAACGCAGATTAAATTCCGGATTCATAAATCCGGGTTTATTTGATTTATTGATGTGTTATTATTATTTTTTTGGCGAGTTCCCAAGTTATCTTGGAATTATAAGGTTAAAGAACGGAAAGAAACATGAAGCATTTCTCGCACAAAACGTGACATAGTTTGGAGGAGTGGGGGGAGATTTCAAAATTATTAATCTCTCAAGCCTTATTGGTGTAGTCCAAGGCAGCGTGTAATGTAATGGTGCCGGCGAGAGGGCATGGACTCTGAACTCGTAGGGGGATTGTAAATACGCGCCCCGGGACGACCTTATTTATACTCTGGCCCAAACCACTGACTGTCCCGGGTATACCTCGTGATGGTTGGCAACACAAATCAAGCGCAACCCTTGAGCGATTTGAGCCTTATTTGTTCAAGTATTCCACTAATGAGACACTATTATAAGCTTGTTATCTTGGGGCTTCGGTGTTTCTACTTAATCCTACCTCAAAGGGATGTTCTAATGTTGGATTGTTGGCTGGACGCACCAAAAAAGTGACAGTGAACAAGAGCAATAAGAAAAGCTAGCGTACACCACAACCCTGGCACTGTAATTGTAATTTGTAATTACTCGTGCAAGTGAAAAGTAATTGGTAATTTGTAATTAATTACTCGAAAGTCTAATTTGCCCACCCCTGGTTCAAACCAAAAAACGTTCAACCAAAAAGCCCTAACCGCAAAAACCGGAACCACGAAAACATTAAACCACAAAAACCTTCAACCACGAAACGCCTTGGCGCAAGAATGTTCTATCCTGTAGTGTTTGATCACCATTAAACACGTGTTTAATTGTCTTGTTAAAAAAAATAAAAAAAACAGTTTTACGTTTTCTGATTACTCGAACATAATCGTTCTATTTCAAATACGTAACATTGGCGCAGTAACGGTATGGATAACGTCGACCTTCCTTCGTTAATTGCAACGGCTGTGCGTGAAGCCTTGCTGGCACGATCCGAAGTTTTCGGCACGCACTCCACGATACCAGCTTCACCTTCAACCGGCTCCTCTACTCTTCAGTCCTTCGATGAAGAAAACGAGTCTTTCACATGTTACCTTCAGCGTCTTGACAATTTTATTGACATGAAAGGCGTGGACAAATCCGATGAAACCGGTAACCGCAGGTGTGTACAATTGCTCATCAATTCTTTACCGGCAAAACTTTACCAAGTTCTTTCTTCCCTCACGACACCTGAACTCCCTAAAGATAAAAGCTTCGAAGAACTTTGTAAGATTTTAAGTTCTCATTTGTGTCCTTCCCCAAGTGAAATTTCTGAGCAGCATAAATTCGTCAGTCGTATTCAGGCAGAAGGAGAATCAATCGCTCACTATGTAGCTGATCTTAAACGTCTCTCTGTTCATTGCAATTTCCAATGTGATAGCTGCAACCGGTCGACCCTTAACACTCATTTGCGCTCGCAATTCGTTAGAGGTCTTCGTGTAAATTCAATTCGCGAACGTCTGTTACAAGAAAAAACTACAAAATTCGATCACTTGGTGACTCTTGCTCAATCTATTGAATTAAGTCAAACTGAAAGTAAAGAAATTCAACACCAAATTCACTCCACTACACAACCAGAATCCGTGTATAAGGTTTCTCGAAAGTTCCATCAATCCAGCCGAGGCTCGCAGCTCCCCGCTCAAAATAAAAATTGTCGCAATTGTGGGGGACCGTGGCCTCACAAAGGAAACTGCCCGGCTAAAGGGTTGCCATGCCATTCCTGTCAAAAACTAAATCACTTCGCATCGGTATGCCTATCCAAACCTGTCAAGTACATCGAAAATTCACCGCCGTCTGAAAACAATCCAGCCTCTTCTGACTCCCCAGTATTTTCTCTGTCTGCTCCCAAGTCTGGACTCCCTGTTGCAAGAGTCAAGGTAAACAATGACTATCTCAATTTTGTAGTCGACACCGGCTGTGGCGTGAATATTATAGATGCTGAGCATTACGAATCCCTTCAAAATCGTCCCTCACTTACCACAGACAACGTTATAAACTATACCCCTACCAATCTCCCACACCTCTAAATATTCGTGGCAAATTTCAAGCAAAACTTTTACTTCGCCGTCGCTCCGTTTACACGGACATATACGTCTCGCAAAACAAAGGCATCTCCTTATTGGGCCTTCCCACAGCCCAAAAATTAAATCTCATACAATTTACGTTCTCGATTACCCATGCAAACGACATTTTCGAAAAATTTCCCAACCTGTTTCAAGGAGTTGGAAAATTAAAAAATAAGCAAATAAAACTACACATTGACCCTTCAGTTCGACCCGTTGTGAACCAGCACCGCAGGATTCCAATACTTCTCCGTTCGGCTGTTGAAGACGAAATCAAACGTCTCGAAGCTGCAGACATTATCGAGACAGTGAAAGGACCAACTCCATGGGTTTCCCCAGTGGTTCTCGTCCCAAAACCAAATAATCCTAATGTAATGCGTCTCTGTGTAGATATGAGAGCCCCTAACAAAGCAATTCTTCGAGAACGCCATATTATGCCGACAATGGACGACCTTTCAAGCGAACTAGCAGGCTCCACAGTTTTCTCTAAATTGGACCTCAATGATGGTTATCATCAGTGTGAATTGAATGAAAACTCAAGGCACATCACTACTTTTTCTACACACCTCGGACTCCGCCGTTACAAACGACTAAGTTTTGGAATTTCTTCGGCCGCAGAACATTTTCAAGACGCGATTCGTCAAGTAATTCAAGGTATTCCTGGTGCATTGAATATCAGTGACGATATTCTTGTTTTCGGTAAAACTTTTCCGGATCACGATCGGGCCCTGCTCGCTGTTCTCGAAGCATTACAAACCAATGGTCTCACGCTTAACCAAAAGAAATGTTTGTTTAGAGTCCCCGAAATAGGCTTCTTTGGTCACGTTTTCTCAAAAGATGGAATTCGCCCGGACCCTGCAAAAATCAAAGACTTTCTACAACTTGAAGCTCCAACTAATGCCAGTGAAGTTCGTTCTATCCTTGGTATGATAAACTATTGTGGTCGTTTTATTCCTAATCTTGCTTCTTTGACTGAGCCATTACGTTTATTAACACGCAAAAACACAAAATTCCTTTGGGCTCCCACAGAAGCGTCTGCCCTGCAAGCTCTTAAGGGCGCTATTAGCAGCAATATTCAAAACTCTTATTTTGACATTAAAAAGACCACTAATCTAATTGTTGACGCTGGCCCCTCGGGTCTGGGGGCCATTCTTGCTCAACCCACGGAGAGAAGCAACAACATAATAGCATGTGCAAGCATTACGTTAACTTCAACTCAGTCCAGGTATTCTCAAATTGAAAAAGAAATGCTGGCAATATTATGGGCCATTGAACACTTCAAGATTTACTTACAAGGCAGTCATTTTGTTGTACTTTCCGATCATAAGCCTCTCATAAGCCACCTGAGCAGCACTAAACCCATATTATCTCCACGTCTCGAGCGGATGATTTTCAAACTACAGGGTTTCCAGTTCACTATTCAGCACACTCCTGGCACGACCAACCCTTCCGACTTTTTCTCACGTCATCCAAAATCCCGAGATGAATGCTTCCCAGCAGCTGAATCACACATTAACTGCATAACACAATTGACTCTCCCGAAGGCACTATCCAGAGGTAGTGTAGTTGAAGCAACTAATCGAAATGACACATTGCAGAAAGTCATAACAGCTCTTCAAACCGATTTATGGAGAAATTCTGATGTTAATGACCTGTCTCTCATGCCATTTTATAAAGTCAGGCACGAGTTAGCTGTCACTGAAGATGGTATCCTTCTTCGAGGGAATCGAATAGTTATCCTAGATGAACTTCGGTCCGTTACCATAAAATTGGCTCACACGGGGCACCAAGGCATTGTGAAAACGAAAGAGCTCTTAAGGTCAAAAGTATGGTTCCCAAACATGGATAACACAGTTATCGATCTAATAAAATCGTGCATTCCATGTTTGGCTGCACAAAATTCCACTCAGCCTGCTCCACTCCTTCCTTCTCAACTACCGCCAGCGCCCTGGCATACTGTCGCTGTAGATTTCGCAGGGCCATTTCCTAATGGAAGGTATCTCATGGCACTTATCGACGAATATTCACGATTCCCAATGGTTGCTCTCCTTTCCAGTCTGACTACTGAAAAAGTTTTGTCTCAATTATCTGTATGGTTTTCAATTTTTGGTTTCCCGTCAGTCGTAAAAACTGACAACGGACCTCCTTTTAACTCCCGTCATTTTTCACAAAAGATCAGTGATTATGGCATACACCATCGGAAAATTACGCCATATTGGCCCCAAGCCAACGGAAATGTCGAACGCTTTATGAGAACCATAACAAAATACGTTAAATCCATGGCAGCGGAAGGAAAAACCTGGGACACATCCATTGACACCTTTTTGCTCATGTATAGATCAACTCCCCACTCGACCACTGGTGTAGCCCCGGCGGAAGCAATTTTCAAATATAATTTCAAGACAGTACTGCCGTCCATTGCGAATCCCAATTCTTCGGATAATCTCCTACGGACAAAAGATTGTGAATCAAAGAAAAAGATGAAGACCTATGCTGACGAACACCGCCATTCGAAGCCACCCTCGATTTCCACAGGAGACCGTGTTCTTCTTAAACAAACACGTCTCAACAAGACCACCACTTCTTTCGACCCTATACCCTTCACAGTGGACTCAGTTAAAGGAACGATGATAACTGCAAAAAGAAGCGACGGGAAAGTTACCCGCAACGTGTCACTTTTTAAAAAAATACCGGAAGTCAAAGCACCTGTTTTAGGATCGACGGATCAACCGACACCAGTTTTGGAATCGTTGGAACTGTTACCATCTGTCAATACGTCGACCTCAGTCCAGGACAACACAGAAAATAACTCGATTCATGAAACTAGTCAATCGCCATCAAGTTTCGCTGACACAAGAAACGAACAAGTTCAAGACTTCCAAATACCTTCAAGACCGTTGAGAAACAGAAGACCTCCAAGGTGGTTGGATGACTACGTCCTCTAGAAGAAGGGAGAGATGTAGTGTTTGATCACCATTAAACACGTGTTTAATTGTCTTGTTAAAAAAAATAAAAAAAACAATTTTACGTTTTCTGATTACTCGAACATAATCGTTCTATTTCAAATACGTAACATATCCGAAATGCTTGAACTCTGAAAAGACCGAACGACAAAATTACTCTAAACAGTAACAGTTCCAAGCACTGAAAGGTCTAACCACAAAAAGGATACATTTTCCTGAGTGTTTAGATTTGTGCAGTACGCGGTTTATGAGTATCCTTCAGAACGTGCTGAATTTGAGAAATGCATGCGGTTTTTGTGTGGTCAAAAATGAGTGTTTCAAGTAGGTCGTTGGTTTTTTTTCCTTGGAAGACTGATGATCACATGTGGCTACCGAACATGGGAATGTCAATAGAGGATTCCCGCCCCCATGCATATAATGCGGGGAGGTCGACGGATACGGCGCTGCATGCGCTACTTTCGAGGGTGGAGGATAGCTTGGCCTGTAAGGACCCCTGTGCTTGGGGTTATTCGTAGATAGAGGGGGCATTCAATAATGTCTCCAGGGAGTGTATGATAGAGGCGTTGAGAGAGTTGATAGAGTTCGTGGAGGTAATGCTGCAGAACAGATGGGTGGTGGCGGAGCTGGGGGGTGTGGAAGTGGCGGTGAAGGCTGAGAGGGGAACCCCTCAAGGCTCCTGCATTTCCCCCCTCCTCTGGTGTTTGGTCATAGAGGGGCTCATACGAGTTTTGGAGAGAGAGGGTATTTATTGTCAGTTCTTTGCGGATGATATTGGTGAGGGGGAAGGACTTGAGCACCTTGTGTGGTCTCATGAATCAGGCGGTTCACGTAATGAATAACTGGTGTGCAGGCAGAGGACTTGCGGTAAACCCGGAAAAAGCCAAGCTTATACTCTTTACGAAGAAGAGGAGCTTGGCAGGGTGGGGGCCAATTAGGATGAACGGAAGAGAAATAGAAAGGGTGTCAGAAGCTAAATATTTGGGGGTGACCTGAACGGTAAACTGTCGTGGAGGACCCACGTGGACAATGTGTGTAAACGAGCGGTAAGGACATTTCATCAATGTAGGCGAGTAGTGGGGAGTACCTGGGGCTTAACCCCCAAACGGATGCTGTGGCTATACACGGTATAATT
>CM075941.1:7725613-7764748 GCA_038030265.1 Corythucha ciliata
TTAGCAATTTATCTTGATTTCAGCCGTGAATTAGCAATTTATCTCCGTTTCAGTCGTGAATTAGCGATTTTTCTCCATTTTAGCCGCGAATTAGCGATTTTTCTCCATTTTAGCCGCGAATTAGCGATTTTTCTCCATTTTAGCCGCGAATTAGCGATTTTTCTCCATTTTAGCCGCGAATTAGCGATTTTTCTCCATTTTAGCCGCGAATTAGCGATTTTTCTCCATTTTAGCCGCGAATTAGCGATTTTTCTCCATTTTAGCCGTGAATTAGCAATTTATCTCCGTTTCAGTCGTGAATTAGCGATTTTTCTCCATTTTAGCCGCGAATTAGCGATTTTTCTCCATTTTAGCCGCGAATTAGCGATTTTTCTCCATTTTAGCCGTGAATTAGCAATTTATCTCCGTTTCAGTCGTGAATTAGCGATTTTTCTCCATTTTAGCCGCGAATTAGCGATTTTTCTCCATTTTAGCCGCGAATTAGCGATTTTTCTCCATTTTAGCCGCGAATTAGCGATTTTTCTCCATTTTAGCCGCGAATTAGCGATTTTTCTCCATTTTAGCCGCGAATTAGCGATTTTTCTCCATTTTAGCCGCGAATTAGCGATTTTTCTCCATTTTAGCCGTGAATTAGCAATTTATCTCCGTTTCAGTCGTGAATTAGCGATTTTTCTCCATTTTAGCTGCGAATTAGCGATTCGTCTCCATTTTAGCCGCGAATTAGCGATTTTTCTCCATTTTAGCCGTGAATTAGCAATTTATCTCCGTTTCAGTCGTGAATTAGCGATTTTTCTTGCTATGAGTTTGTGTTTTTCCTGATTTGAGCCGCTCATGAGTGATTTTAATGATGAATTACCGCTATATTTTATAATTTTAGTCACGAATAAGTTGTCTCCGGAAACCGCGACTTTCTGTGGACAGCAGCAAATGTTTTCAATTTAACCCCATGAATAGCAATTTATCTTGATTTCAGCCGTGAATTAGCGTTTCATCTAATTTTAGCCCCCTATAGCGAACCATCAATGAGAGTTTAGTTTCCCAACTATGGCTGCAAACTATAACGCTTTTACCGAATTTTATCCGCGAATAAGCGTGTTATCCTCACGTTTAGCCGTGGATTAGCAATTTTGTTCACTTTCATAGACGAAAATGCTCCCTCCCTTGAGCTGAACTCTGAATCCAGCGCCTGGTCGAGTCTTGTGGTTCGGAGCTATCTGTGGTTTGAGCTTTCTGTGGTAAGCATTTTGTAGTTTGTGCGTTTCGCGATTACACCTTTTTTGTGGCGAGTGCATTTTGAGGGAACGTTCTTGTGGTCTGAACATTTTTGTGATTAGAGCTGTTTGCGGTTAGGAAATTCGCGGCTAAATATTTAAGCAAGCGCCAATTCGGGCTAAAATGGGGAAAAAGGCGTTTACTCGCGGCTAAAATGAATAAGAAACGCTTATTTGTCGCTAATGAATGCATCGTTGATCCGCTGCTAAAATGCGCCCCTGCCCGCCCCTAAGATTATTATTGTGTATGGGGGGGGGGGGGGTCATCCCAGCGTGGCTGTAATCATTCACACCCTACAGTTGGAAATCCATTTGCTACGACTCAATCTCAAAATTGTCTGTACCTTGGTAGTGTGTATTTCAAATTATACGCTTTACTCGAGGTCGTGCGAAGGGGGGGGGGAGTATTCCATGATTTTGTACATAATAAATGTGTATTTAACTGTGACTACGTAGACAGGGGGTTTGGCATTCTTCGTCTGCTGTTTCGTCCGCAACTTCGGGTCGGGCTGACATATTGAGCGTTAGGCTTTTGTTTTCTTGTTTCCTTGACGTTATAATATGGCTACTTTAGATCGGGTCATAAGTGAAACTAAAGATTAATCGAATCTTTCCAGATTCTACTGAACGCTTTGGTTCAAAATAGACACGACATTTTGTCATTTTCTTCTGTTCATTATAAAAAAACAAATGAAAAGCGTGATTTGAGCGCTCATTTTACCTGGTTCAAGCCAAGCCTTTGGCAAACGTTATCCAAGCACTCGCGACCCACGCTCTCCGACGAAAGGGTGCATTCGATTGTCGCCCCGTCAAGAAGTTCGACGCATATGACGAACAACGACTTGGACACCACATTGTACTGGCGACTTTTTTTCAGGCGCAATTTAAACGGCATTCTTCTATATCCAATTCTGAGTTTCAAACTTTCACTCACACCACTGTGATATCACCAAACTCACGCGCGAACACATCTTTTTTCCACTTCCCAGATTTTAACAACCGAGCGTCTCACCTTTTTTTAGGGGTTGCTTTTGTTTTCTCTCACCGTTCGCACCCCTCAAAATTTAATTCCGAATTGTCTGTTGGCTATTTAACAAATTCTACGTCATGACTTTCTAAAAACGCCCCCGTAGCCGATGGGCGGACCCCTAAAAATTTCGCCACCGCGGTATACTTTTTTTCTGAATCGCTACTCATTCGACTGGCAAATTCCTCGGCGGAGACTCTCCCCTCTCTCTTTCTGAGATTTTTTTTGTCTTCTATAGTTTTATAACTTCGTCACCGCGAAAAAACCGATCCCGTCCATTGCTCCTGAAAATTGGAACCTCACCCTATCCTCCTTTATTAACGAGATAGCGTGAGTTTCTATCGTATTGCCGCCCCTCTAGAAACTGTTTTTCGTTTTTCTTTTCATGCTCTTTCTCTTTTTGTTTCCCCACTTCCGTTCGTAACACCCAGGAGAGAACGTTTTGGAAGTCAATTGACCATTCCAATTGTTCCTGCGACCATTTTTTTCAGTTGACTATACTTCTGACTCATTGGCAGGTCCCGGGGAATTAATTCTGAGAAACTTTTGATTTCCATCAATTATCTATCAATTCGTGGAAACACAAAGTCAAGCAGTGTTGAGTGTCCTTCATTTACCTCTTGAGGAGCTGAAGAAGTCTGCAAGAGCCATTGAGGCTCACTCTAACGGACGATGTCATACACACCTATACCTATTCTTCTGTGGGATTTATTAGGAGAGAATAGTTTTTGGGTCATAACTATCATATTATGAGTCAAAAACAGTCATTTTATTATTGTTACCACCTTCATTTTACGTGTATGATGCTCTGATTGTTTATGCCTCCCCCTCCTGTACAAAATGAATGCGGCCATTTAATTTATTGTTCATCCACTAGCTATAACGTCTCGGTTTCTAACTACTGAATCAAATTTGAAAAAACAAACTGAAATTACATTCCCCCTTCCCACACACTCATAAAATGGGGGATGATTTGAGCAAACATTTTGCCGAAGTAAAAGACATTTCTAGCTCTGTGAAGAACACGAATGTAGCCGCCCGACATTATGAGAGGGACACCAGTTCAACAGAGTTTAATTTAGTTCATAATTTTTTTTTTTTTTTATTTTATTCACACAATTTACACGATTTGCATGGCATTTAAGTGATTTTTCAAGCTTATAAAAGCTTTTTTAAATCTCAAGGAGCATTGTTGAACATAGTTAAATGTGAGGTACAATTCTTATAATTTAGGAAAATAATGAAAAAAACCTAGTAAACTAAAGGAGTGTCAGTATCTTAATGAGTAAACATCAGGGTTACAATTTTTAAACTATAGCATAATATGTTTGATTCGCTTATGTTTGTAGCGTTTGTAATTCAAACTGTCTAATGAATAGTTTCCAATATTATTAATGTGAGTGTATATGCTATTTGAGCATTGGCGGTAAAATTTTTGACTGAGTTTGTAGATGACCGTTGATATGCTGGGTAAACTTAATGCTGAGTGGATTGTCTCAAGTCGAGTGCATCGCGGGAAACCACCAATGACTCGGAGACATTTATTTTGAACTATTTGCAGTTTTTTAACATTCGTTTGACAAGTATTGCTCCATACTGGTGACCCGTAAGTTAGTACAGACCAGTACAGACCTTATGTACAACGTGTATATCAGCCTTTTATTTTCTAAACTTAGTTGAGACTTATTGTCTAGGATATAAAATAAGTTGCATAGTAGACCAATTGATTTGTCGCACACAGTTTGTATGTGGCGAGTGAAGGTTAGTTTGGCGTCTAAGCCAATGCCGAGGTACTTAACAGATTGGGACCACGGGATGGCGGTCCCATGTAATACAATATTTTTCCTGACTATTATTAGGCCTGGATATTAGGTTTCATCTTCCACTTATGCAAATACTTGAAGCATTTGATAGTACTTTCTTGAAGATGATTAGCAATAGTGTCTATTCTATAGGAAGATTTATACAGAGCGGTATCGTCCGCGAATAAAGCTATTGAGGATTTGAGTTTGATCTTAGTTAAGTCATTTATGTATATGTTAAAGAGACAGGGACCAAGTTTGGAGCTTTGTGGTACACCGGCATTGATATTACTCACTCGCGATCTTTTACTATTGAGTTGTACAAAAAACTTCCTATCAGCTAGATATGACTTTCTTTTTTTTCTTGAGGGTGCGGACTCGGATCTACCGAGCCCGCTGGCGCCTAAGCTCGTGTGGCTCTTACACCATACCCTGTAACTCCATCAGCTGTGCACTTCACACCCGTACTACGCGGGCGTCTCGGTCGATGCGCGGTTTGTCATACGCACTCCGCCGTGAACGCCCACACGAAGCCAAGTGAGCCGTGTCACAGCTCGCCGCAGCCTTATAGTGTAATGGGCAATAGCTGGATTCGAACCCAGGCCCGCTGGGTTGCGAAGCGAGCACTGTATCCATTACACCATCGAGGCGCGCTCTAGATATGACTTGATAAAAGATATAAGATAGTGTGGGCACTGTAATTTTATAAGTTTGTAAATAAGTCCATTGTGCCAAATACAATCAAACGCCTTTTCTATGTCTATTAAGACTAGTCCAGTATGCTTGTTAATATTAAAATTATGGGTAATTGTGTCAGTAATATTGACTAATTGGTTGGTAGTAGAGTGCTGGGCTCTCAATCCGTATTGGTAGTTGGATAAAATTTCATTTTCTAATATAAACCTGTTGAGCCTTGACAAAATGATGCTTTCAGTAACCTTACTAAGCGTTGATAACAGAGATATCGGCCTGTAGTTCGCTGCGATGGCACGATTCTCACCAGGCTTGGGGAGAGCTATGATTTTAGCTACTTTCCATGCATTAGGAAAGTATCCGAACATAATTACATGATTGATTATTTTTGTAAAATGAAGGACAGCTTTTTTGGAAAGGTGCTTAAGTAATATAGGTTATATTCTATCATGACCTGGAGCTTTTTTGTTTTTCATTTTTCTAATCACTTTACAAACTTCTTTAGGGTGAGTTAATTTACAGTTAATCGGTTTGTCGACATTATTTTTGAAATAGTTATTTACTGTGGAAAGGACGTGTTTATTATGTGACGGGACTCCGATATCCCATGTGAGTCTATGATACTCTTCGAAATGTGATGCCAGTAGGTTGGCTTTATGCTCCGTATCGTATACGTATCTGTTGCCACATTGAAGGGGTGGTACATTGTTGTACCTCGGACTGCTTTGAGGATACGACACATTTTATTATGTGCTGGTTTCATAGTTGATAACATTTTGTTCCAGTGATTGTTTTTGTGCACTTGTAATAATTTGGTTACCAAACGATTTGATTTATTTACTATTGTTTTTAGCCAGGCAAGCTTATACTTATGATACAACTTCCTGATTAGATTTTTCAGGTATATAATAAGTTTGATGGAAGAAGGTATACTGGGTACGTTGTTTTTTGACTCATGCACTGGTATAGCCTCTTAGGCCGCATTTATTACCTCGTCGGAAAAGTTGTCTATTAAATCATCAATGTCACTTCTACTGCTAATTTTTGGGTTTATGTCAATATAATGACGAAACAAGGGCCAATTCGCTAAACTGAATTTGAACGTTTTTTCTTGGGTCTTTTCAAACAATTTTGCATGTAAATTATACAATACTGGGTTGTGATCAGAGGACAATGCACAAATGGACTTTGCCACAAGATGTTGAGGAGAGTTTTTGACCACAGCTATATCTATAATACTTGGACGAGCGTTTCTACGATCAGGAAAATACGTCGGATCCTCCGGAGCTATGATTTGAAGGTTATGTCTTAGTGAGATATCAAGAAGCTGTACTCCATTACGATTGTTACATGCACAATTCCATGAGATATTTTTTGCATTTAGATCACCTAGGATTATTACATTTTTATCCAAGTTGATTAGAGAATTCCGATCTTTTTTAATGAAAACTCTAGAAGGAGAAATGTAAGCGGATGTAATAGTGACTTTAAAGTTATTACTACATTCGACTTGGATGCCTACAGCTTCAATACTCGTGATATTAGTCGGTGTATGAATTTGATGGTGGGTCACATTAGATCGAACCAGTATGGCTACCCCTCTACCTCTATTTTCGATACAATCAGCTCTGTACACTGCACAGCCATTGACTTTGAAATTTATGTTTTTGTTTTAGTAATGTTTCGCTGAGGGCGACTATTTGAATATTATGATCATTGAGTAGTTGCGTGAGCTCTTGTGTTTTCTGTGTGATGGACCTGGCATTCCAGCTCATTAATGTGAAAAATTGAGAGTTAATCAATCAAAAATTTTACTTACTACATCAATGATTATACCAATTTTACTCAGAGTGTCAGGAGCTCTGTTCAATTTTTGTAAGCCAGATTTAATGGTATCAAAAATGTTGCCATTGCAAAAGTACGAAAACAAAGATTTAATTTCAGTAAAAAGTCCTTTTATTTCGTTGCCTAGACTAGAGTCGTCTTTATTATTGCTCAGTGGTTGCCAGGCATTCTTGGAGACTTCAGAACTACGATAGGAGTTGTTCGTTCGTAGAGGCGGGTAGTCTTCGGCCTTGTAGGAATAATTTCTCGTTCCAGTAGGAGGAGCTTTGGTGTTCTGGGGGTGAGCTTTGACCCTCTTTTGGTATTTCGATACAGCTTCTGTGGTTAGCCTGATGATTACCACTGCAATTCACACAGCGAGGAGTACTTTCGGGTGAGGAGACGCAATCTTTGGTGAGGTGAGTGCCAGAACACTTGACACACTTGGGAGTGCGATGACAGTTTTTAGCAAGGTGGTTAAAACCTTGACTGTTATAGCATTGGGTGACTCCAGAAAAATTTCTGTACCTCTCCCAGCTTATAATACAACGACAGACACTTTTAATTGCTAGGATGTCGTTTATATATTAGCAGTATTACTGAAAGTTATTAGGAATAAAGGATATTTTATGACGGTTCCAAGAGGATCTTTTTTTGTTAGTTGCGTTACTTTAATGACTTCAAAATTCCTGCTGCTTAGCTCCTCTTTGATTTCTTCAGAGGTGACGTTCGGGGGGATGTTTCTCAGTACCAAAGTGTGATTTATCTGGTCTTTAGGTGTATAAGTGTGGTATTTTAACTTAGCTGAATTTACTTCTTTAATAATTAAATCGTAGTCTTGTTTACATTTAGTGTAAAAGATAAGACGGTTTCCTCGGAATTTGACGTCAAAATCTTGAGAGCACTTCGCGCGCAAATCTTTCGTAGCCTTAGCATGATCATTGATGTAGCTATAGACCACAACAGGAGGGATCTTGTTGGGTTTCTGTTTGTTAGAAGTCATTGTCGGGCTTGTCGACGGCACGTTATCCGTATCCATGTCATCTAAGTTAGACAGCTCTTCGTAAGAATTACTTGTACTCACCGAGTACTCGGGTTTATGGTCATTCTTTTTCCTTTTTTTGCGTTCCGTGGAATTCGGCGAAAAATTAGCCGGATCAACTCCAGCCACCGACATGTTATTACTTTAATGCGAGAAAAGTAACCCGCACTTGTTTATTCAGTGTTCTTTTGATGAGAAAAGAGAGAGAGAAAAAAAAAAAAGTTCCGACAGCAGCCTGTCGGGAGAAGTGCATTTCATTCGTGCGACAATCGAGTCAAACCTCATAAGTTAGAACGATATCAATCAATAAAATGATGAAAATGAAAAATGAAACAGAGTCGGTTTGGTTGCCTGTACGATATGGGAAGGCGGACTCTTGTTAGAGGAGTTATTTGCTGTAGATCAGCGTTTCTTCTCAGTTCGAGCATCAGCGGTGTTTTTTAACTTTATAGCCGCACGAATTTGCCGTTTTTCGTTTTTCTCAATTTTAGCCACAAAGTTGCCTTCAGGAGGCGCAGGAAAGCGAGTATTCAAGTTGGAAATTTAACCACAGTTTTGTCCGCGAATTGGTGACTTTCCTCATGTTTAGCCGCGAACTGGCACTTTTTCTCAATTTTAGCAGCGCATTAGTGCTTCTAGCCCGTGAATTCGCGAATTTTCTCAATTTTAGCCACGAATTAGTGGTTTCCGCAATTTTAGCCGCAGATTAGCCATTTTTCCAATTTTTAGATCCGAATTAGCATTTCTTCTCTGAGAGCTTTTAGAGAGAGAGTTCAACATTTTGAGTTTTTCTTAATTTTGGCAGAGCTAATTAGTGATTTTTTTCAATTTTAGTCGCTTTTTTAAATATATTTTAGCCCCGCATTAGCAATTTTATTTACTTTTTGCTATGGATTATTGCTGTTTTTTATTTTGCGCCTTGAAGGTCCCAGAAGCTTCGGATTTTTGTTTTCTCAGTTTTAGCTGTTAAATAGCGGTTTCTGATACTTTTGCAGAGAATTAGAATCTATTTACACATTGTAGCCGTAGAATGGCCTTCGCATACATCGCGCGTCAGTATATCAGCGATTTTTTTCACAATTTTGGTCTGGAAGCTGGATCGCGAGACCACGAATCAGCGCTTTCTCTTCCACCTCAGTAGGTGCCAAAAAAGGAGCCTGCGGTAAAAAGAAACACGATTTTATGATTTTGACTTTCTATACCACGGCCTAAATGTTATTCATAATTGATTGATATCGTTCTAACTTATGAGGTTTGACTCGATTGTCGCATGAATGAAATGCACTTCTCCCGACAGGCTGGTGTGGGAACATAAAGCTTTAAAACGGTTAAAAATGTCTAAGTGCGCCCCAATAACGGTGGGCAACTGTTATCCGGAAAATGGCTTTATAAATTTTGTAATTCAAGCCGCGAATTTTTTTTTTTTTCACATTTTGCATTGAATTAGCGATTTTTTTCTCATCATCACTTCAACTAATTTTAGCTGATAATTAATAATTTTTCTTAATTTCGTGAATTATCGTTTTTCGCCATTTCCGTGAAGAATTTTCCATTTTAAGCCCCACTCTTAATTTCAGCCCTACCTAGCGTTGTCGTCGTTGTTGTTGTTGTTGTTGTTGTTTTTTTTTTTTTTTGTTTTTTTTTTTGTTTTTTTGTTTTTTTTTTATTTTAATTATAGGCGTATTTTACTTTTACAGCTTTGAATTAGCGCTTTTTCACCATTTCAGCCACGAGTTTGGCCAAAGAACAGCACGTTAGAATTTTTGTTCTCATTTTATTCGTAAAGTGGCCCCTATCCACTGCGAAATGAGCAATTTTTTATTCATTTTAGTCCAATTTGCGTCGAGAAACCAGAAATGAACGCTTTTTCACAGTTTTAGCCACGGATATTGGCGTTTTTTCCAAAGTTTTTGTTACGTTTACTGGCCTTAAGAGCAGCATATTAGTGTGCCTTCTCAACTTTATCGGCTCAAGGACCTGAAGAAACTTGGGATCAGCGAATTTTATTTATTTTAGCCGCGAAGTTACCTGCAGAAGGCGCGTTTTCTCACAATGTTAGGCTTCAAAATAGCGCTTTTGTAGGCTAAATCGAATATTCAGCCATACCTACTCTTTGCTGATCACCTATACAATGTTCCATTCTCCAGGGACCCTAGTCAGAAATGTCGAGAAAAAAAATTCTCGCACGCTAACCCAATGACGGTAAATCACAAATAAAACTACCTCACAATAGCGACCACCTCACGTGAGTTTTTCCTAATGGCCCCAGGTCGGATGGGCTGAAAATCGTCGAAAAGAGCCAATATCACCAGTGGCGGACTGGGGTAACGAGGCGCAGGATGGTGCCTTGGTTAAGGGGGCGCCGGTTGCGTGAGCTTCAGTTTGTGACTGAAAACGAAGTGGCGTATAAAGTTTAGGGGGCAGGGCAGGCCATTGCCCACCCAACTGGAGTATAGGATGGACAAAAGTATATTTTCGGCCCTTCCCCACCGTATTTTCACTGCACTCTCGATAAATTTATCCACCAGAAGTTGTTCCACGGAACAGTCAATTTTCTTCTTTGGCTGCACTGGTGGATCTGCGCCTATCGGGGCCCGGGGCGGAAATCTCCAGTACAGTGTTTGATAGTGTCGATTCGATTTCAAACGAAAACTTGCCATCTTTCAGGCGGTGATCTCAACCAGTAGATGACGACGGTCGAATCAGTCCAACAGGCGCATTCATCGATTTTTAAGAACCGCTTTAACGATGGAAGTATAGTGGAAATGAGCTGCGTCAAGAGATGAGTCGCTAACAGCTCGAGCCTCGGAATGGTTATTTTTCTATTTACCGGGGCGAGACGGCTCTTACTCACGAGAAGCGTGGACGTAGAGAACTGGGGGGGGGGGAGATTCCCTGGTCAAAACGAGATGGATACAGGCTCCGTATGCTTTCGACGAAGCGTCAGAGAACCCATAAACAACAAATCGGGGGGGAGGGGGGTCTCACCAGCAGACTGGACGGGTCTTGGGAGCGCGATCTTTGCGCAGGCGCTCAGCTGTTCTTAAAAGGCTGTCCATTGACTTACTAACTGATCGGGCGCTGGGTCGTCCCATCCGATTCCCAGGACCCACAACTCCTTTATGATGAGTTTGCCGATAAGGATGAGGGGGGTCAACCAACCAAGCGGATCGAACCAACTGGCCAAGTCCGACAGTATACCTCTCTTCGTTGCGGGACTACTTAAGTCTTGAATTTCACAGGTGAAAACATCGGATTGAGGGTTCCAAACCAGGCGGAGTACTTTCAGGAAGGGTACTTTAGAATCGAAATTTGTCCGACCCTGACGTCTATCAGATTCTTCCACTCCCTCTCAAGCGCGTTTCCCATGTTTGAAGTCTATTTTCGCATTTTGAATCCGCCCTTCTTTAACAGAGAGGACAATTCGAGTCTTAGGTGCTGAGCGGACTCCATGTTTGGGCACAAGACCAGCAGATCGTCGACATAAACCTGGTTGAGAAGTGCTGCTGACGCCGATGGAAATTCTGTGCCTTCATCGGTTGATGAGTTGGTGTACTGCACGCGCATCGCTAGGTAGGAAGAGCACGAGACTCCGAAGGTGACATTGGGCAGAAAATACTCCATCAACGGGCTTGGACTGGTCAAATCTCCAGGCTGTAGCCTCACCTGGAGGAACATCTTCTTTATATCGCCGACCACAACCACTCCGAAAGCTCATTAGCCTAAAAGAACGTCGACGATGTTTCGCTGTAACTTGAGACTTGAAGCAAGACAGTCATTCAAGCAGCGACCGTTCGTGGTGCGAGCGGAGGCGTCGAAAACGTTTGCTTCCTTTTTAGCCACGGTATGATGAGGCAGATAGTGCCCTTCTCTGTCAGTCGAATCGTCGCAGATGGCGAGATGGCTACCGTTATCGAGCATGCCCTTAATCTCTTTGTGGTACGAATCCCTAAAGTCTGGGTCCGAAGTGAAGCGCCTTTCAAGACTGAGAAACCGATGGAGGGCGAACGATGGAACCAATGATCACAGTACACGCCGTCTGCAGAAATTAACGTACTTTCCGGGACCTTTTTGATCTCCCAAAACGTGTGAACCATAATTGATTAAAATGCAAGCTCTCTTAAAACGGTAAAAACTAGCTACAAATCCTTTTTAAAGTGCTGGATTTGTTCGAAGATATTTGGCCGTAACTCAAAAATTATTGATCCCAGCGATCTCTACTTACAGCTCATTCGGTTCATCACAAAAAACAACACAAGATCAGAAATAACATAATTAGTTCTGGCCAAAATATTGATACACATTTTCAGGGCACAGTAAAATATCACGGTTTTTCAGGTATTTTCGTTCATAACTCAAAGAATATTGATCACAGAGAATCGAGCTGTCGAGCTAATTTAGCTCTGAAAAGAGCTGTTACCATGAAGCACTGTGATTTTTTAAATAGGTATGTAATCTTATTTTTTAATTTTTTTTAATTCTTTCATGAACGCGCACTTCTTAGGTAAACGCACATTAAATTCCGGATTCATAAATCCGGGTTTATTTGATTTATTGATGTGTTATTATTATTTTTTTGGCGAGTTTCCAAGTTATCTTAAGGTTAAAGTATAAGGTTAAAGAACGGAAAGAAACATGAAGCATTTCTCGCACAAAACGTGACATAGTTTAGAGGAGTGGGGGGAGATTTCAAAATTATTAATCTCTCAAGCCTTATTGGTGTAGTCCAAGGTAGCGTGTAATGTAATGGTGCCGGCGAGAGGGCATGGACTCTGAACTCGTAGGGGGATTGTAAATACGCGCCCCGGGACGACCTTATACTCGGGCCCAAAACCACTGACTGTCCCGGGTACCACGTGATGGTTGGCAACACAAATCAAGCGCAACCCTTGAGCGATTTGAGCCTTATTTGTTCAAGTATTCCACTAATGAGACACTATATTATAAGCTTGTTATCTTGGGGCTACGGTGTTTCTACTTAATTCTACCTCAAAGGGATGTTCTAATGTTGGATTGTTGGCTGGACGCACCAAAAAAGTGACAGTGAACAAGAGCAATAAGAAAAGCTAGCGTACACCACAACCCTGGCACTGTAATTGTAATTTGTAATTACTCGTGCAAGTGAAAAGTAATTGGTAATTTGTAATTAATTACTCGAAAGTCTAATTTGCCCACCCCTGGTTCAAACCAAAAAACGTTCAACCAAAAAGCCATACTCGCAAAAACCGGAACCACGAAAACATTGAACCACAAAAACCTTCAACCACGAAACGCCTTGGCGCAAGAATGTTCTATCCGAAATGCTTGAACTCCGAAAAGATCGAACGACAAAATTACTCTAAACAGTAACAGTTCCAAGCACTGAAAGGTCTAACCACAAAAAGGATACATTTTCCTGAATGTTTAGATTTGTGCAGTACGCGGTTTATGAGTCCTTCAGACCGTGCTGAATTTGAGAAATGCATGCGGTTTTTGTGTGGTCAAAAATGAGTGTTTCAAGTAGGTCGTTGGTTTTTTTTTCCTTGGAAGGCTGATGATCACATGTGGCTACCGAACATGGGCGAATGTCAATAGAGGATCCCCCCCCCCCAAACCGAAGGGGCCAATACCCCTCCCCAGGAACCCGAAAAATCCCGAGATTTCCCAGGTAGTTACCGGAAAATTCAAATAAATTATCAGTTGAGTTAAAGCGCTCCTTGAGTTCACATGTCCTACGGTGTGAATAAACGCGGTGTGCACTTTATACCCAAACGAGACAATTTTATCTTTCTTCAAGTTGTCCTTCTTTTAGTGCATTTCATTCAAAAAATGCACTATTGGTCTCGCCCTGATGGTCGCACATATGGGTTGTGATACTTTTTTTTCACGTTTCAGAACCCCTAGAACACGAATCCGAGGTCGGTTCGATTTGATATATATATGGCCCTTTTTTGTTAGCACGATCACGGTCGCAATTTTTGACTTAGGGCAACCAAATTTGGTCTAAAAATCAATAGCGTGAATATCTCGGACGAGTTCGTGATCCAGATGAATCGGTCCACGGGAACGGTGTAAAAGAGGGGTTTGAATTAGTTGAAAATTCGCTTCCGCACGGCTGTTGCTGCAATTGCCCCCAAAATTGACTCGAGTAATGAAAAATGAACGCGCTTTCGTATGAGACCCTAGTGAACCAAATCCGTTGATATGGCAGGGGAGTTCTCAGCGGAGGGGAGCTATTAAATTAACGCTATGCCTTACTGGACCACCCAATTACCAAAAAATTTCATTGACATTGTATTTTGAGCCGTCTCTTTTATTTTATTTGCCTACAGCCTAATAAATCTTGAGTAAAAAATTCCGAGGTGGGCCAAAAAGGGAGGAACACAAAAAAATTAAAAAAAAAATTGTTTCGGATTCGAACCCAGGCACTCCGCAATGGTGAAATTGTGACATACCATTTAACCTAATGTAACTGATCTGAAAATTAACGTAATCTGAAAAAAGATTTGTTCCGACAGCAGCCTGTCGGGAGAAGTGCATTTCATTCATGCGACAATCGAGTCAAACCTCATAAGTTAGAACGATATCAATCAATTATGAATGAAATTTAGGCCGGAATAAAGTCAATTTGCAGCGAAAAACGCCAATTCGTGGCTAAAATTGAGAAAATTCGCTAATTCACGTGTTAGAAACGCTACTACGCTGCTAAAATTAAAAAAACAAAAACTATTATTCGCGGGTAAAATTCTGGAAAATCACTAATTCGTGGCAAAAATTGTGAAAAATTTCAATTTGCATCAAAAATAAATTGAAAATATGCCAACTCGCGGCATCTGAAGGCAACTTTGAGGCTAAAATTGAGAAAAAGCGCTAATTTGTGGCTATATAGGTAAAATACTGCTGATTTGTGACTGTGAAAAATCGCTAATTCATAGCGCATGGTGAACAAAAAAATGCGATTTGTGGCCAAAATGCGGAAAACCCTGATATTTTGCGGCTATTATTGAGGAAAATAGGTAACGTAAGAAAACGCTAATTTTCAGCTCAAACTGAGAACAGTGCTGAAATGTAGAAAAAATCGCTAAAAGTGGAGAAAACTCAACTTGAGGGTCCCTCTTGGACCTTCGTGCCCTGGTGGGAGACACGTGCCTACTTTTGATAACCCGGCGGACCATGCTTCCAGAAGCTTGATGCCACTCGAGGTCGTGACGTCGGATTCATGGTGGAAGGGATCACCGTGGATAACTCCCCCCCCCTCCCGCGGACGAGTGGCCAAGCAGCGATTCCCAAGTGGTGCAACCTCCGGTATGCGGGACGCTCACAGGCGAGTCATCGTGGACTCGATTTTTTTCAAGAACACCATATGTACTTCCATTCCCCTGGGGTAACATTGAAGTAAAAATTTTCCGTGGACAAATACTTTTCTTTTATTCATTGGTTTAAAATGCGAAATAATTAGGGCTGTTATACAATATTTATATTAAAATAACAATTCTATCAAGCGGAATCAGTTAGTTGATTCAATATAACCAAGTAGGTTGCGCATGTGCCTGCAATCTTGACACGACGTTGTTAATGTTTTGTTAGGAATGTATGTACATGTTTATTCGAATTACGCTTTATAAAACTTACCCCGGTCAAAAGCGAAAAATCTATTTTGAAAAATCCATGAGCGCTGAAAGTAACTCTTTTCGCTTCAATAAGGTGAATGACAGCTTTCTTCTGTGGAGGAGAAAAAATGGAGAGAGAAAAAAAATATTATACTTACAAGTTTTTATTGATGCTGTAATGATTTACATACCATCGTGTTTTTATTTAAAATTTGACCGTTACTTTGAAGTGCCATTGACTTCAATGAAGAGCTGAATTCATCAGCCTGTTGGAAAAAAATCAAAGTAATCCTTCTCAGGGTAAGTTAGCAAAATACTGATACTGCCCAGCAACATTATGAATGCCGAGCAAATGGTTTACCCAGCATATGGAACCCTTTGACCCCTGGAGGGTTGTAATAGAAAAGTGAAACACGTGTGAGACGAAATGAGAATGAATTTCACAGCCAAGTGTTCATAAATTTTAGCTGTCAAAGGCAATCTCATCTCGTCTCACACGTGTTTCACTTTTCTATTACAACCCTCCAATGAGAGCTTAAAACAAGGGACGAAAGGAATTGAAGTAACAAGGTTGGCATGGGTTCGTTAGTGATTGCACTGCTCTGATTCAAAACGACGTTAAGTGGATACCCTTCGAGTCACTGATTCGCATGTAGAAGTAATTACGGCGAGATCAACCGCTGCGCCAATGGTCCAGGGAAGGAAATATAGCAAAGTCAATCGGGTATGGCGGATTTTAAGAGTCATAAACAAGAAAAATACTATTTTCACGGCTAGATTTAAGACAATCACTAAGAGGTGGGGGCCATAGTACTCTATGAGAAGGTGACAACTGTTAGCCAGCCTATCCCATTCCGAGATAGTCTTATTCGGATCCCAAAAATGGCGGAGATTTAGCACATGGAAAGAGAAACATTCTCTATAGACGAGGGTGAAAGCCAGGATTTGAAGAGTTTGAGTGAATTGTATAGACAAGTGTACGAAGAAAAGCAGCAAGATAGCGGCTGATATATAATGCTCTCTCGCAATTGAGTTCACAAACGAAACAATTAGCAATCCATTCATCGCTGTAAACGAAAACCCCGTCATAAGGAACGCGGGCTCTGATAAATTCAACGAAAAACTTGTCTGGGTAGCAGTATGAAATACTTGAAGATCGTTGAAAACGCGCTCGATTTTGGTGCGGTTGAGTAATGGTTGAAGGATATTTGGTATGAACAGGACAATCATGGACACTTCTGATAGAGAATTCAAAAGTAAAAGTGGTAGTCGACCGAATTTAGTGACGACCTCGTATAGGGGAATTGAAATGACCGAATAGGAAGCGATCGCACAAATAGATATTGTCCACAAGTAAAGCGGCCAGGAAAATTTGATGGTTCCTGAGTTAATTGAAAAGGGAAACGTGCCCAATATGCAGCAATATCTTAAAAAGTTAACAATTGTAATTTTTGCCATTTTCCCGTGGACTACCAGCGTAATAATCGCGTTGTACCTGAGTAATGTGACTGAAATAAAACATGACATTAACACTCTCTCCAATTTAAACGATCTACCGCATTAATTGGTTACCTATTAAGGGATAATGCGCTTATCCATTAGTATACGCTTTTCTAAACTATAGGGAACAAAAGAAGGCTTTCTCAGTAAAAAACACAGTTGTCAATTAATCGATTGTCAAATCTTTTGTGACACAAAAAGGTCTATCAAACAGCTCCGAGTGGTACTAGAAAGAGAACGTCCCGAGCATTTGACAAGTTCTCACGGTAGTAGATTATTAGTCGACTCGTACAAACTAGGACGTGACGGCCCAGTAAGGACAGCTGAGCTTAAAGTGAAATCTGGTTACCTGGCTCAACCTCTTCAGAGACTGTTCGCTCTGGAAGTGAAGGAACCAGCGGTACAAAAACATTCAGATCGTGAGAACAAATAGAAGGAGGAGATCAAAACCCCCGATCCTTCTCACCAGAACGGAAAACAAAAGACAAACTGGAGGACGTCTTGTGGGAAAATTCATTCAGTTCAAACGGACGAATCGGTGGCATGTTTTATAATTCGTCTCAAAAATCAGGCGAGGCACAGCAATTTCGGCACATTTTTGGATGAAGCGCTACGTGATCAATTATAGTGGTTGGGCTACGGGACGAAAATATCCGAAATCGTCTTTTGTAGGAAGACGCGATGACTTTTACACGTGCTTGTCATCTCGCTAAAAGTTTGGAATCGACGTCGGAAGAGGGCAAGAGATTGCGATCCAGCCCACTTTCTGCCATTGAAGCTATTGTTAATTTATTTATAATTATTAATATATTATAGAAGTAGTCGGAATTAACCACACCGATGCAAGTAGAACACTGTCTTCGGCTACTATCGAAACGACTTTTAAACAATTATTCTCTGCTGGTGAATTAGGTCGTGCTCGAGAACCTCCGATTAATATTGTACTGGACAGCGACGCCAAACTCGTTTTTGTCGCGCTCGACCCGTAACTTTCGCGCTGAGGGGTATAGTTTCCGAAGCAATCGACGACATGGTCAGCAAAAGAGTGCTCGAACCAACTATTCATATGTGAACTGGGCATCGCCAATAGTACCAGTGTTTAAAAAAGACGGCTCGGTGCGGATATGTATCAATTATAAAAGAACGGTAAATCCAGCGTTAAAAGGGAGTTCCTATCCACTTCCGCCAACTGATGAAGAGCTATAATGACCACTTTAATTGGAGCTAAAGTTTTCTTTCATATCGATCTGCAGTTGCCGGTGGATGCTAAATCCTCGGAAATTCTCACTGTGAACACTCACAGAGGTTTGTTTCGCGTGAATCACCTACCTTTCTGGCTTATCTCTGCTCCTCGTGAATTTCAAAAGTCCATGGAAACGATTTTGAGTGACATCCCAGGTGTTCTAATTTTCCTGGACAACATCGTGATTTCAGGTCCTTCCGAAAAGGATTACAACGATCGACTAAGGGAAGTTCTTGAGAGACTCATAAACAACGGTTTCTGGTCAAAAAGATGAAAAAGCTTGAGCAGCGCAGAGGTATTGTTAGCGCCAATTAATCACGCTCTTCCCGCCGAGACTCGTGACGTGTAATCCCTGTGATGGACAATTGAGGGAAGGGGTCAGACGGGATTTTTTTTTGGATAAACTTTATTGTCAATGTTGACATCACAGTTATGTGTATCAGTATTATAGTAATTTAAAATTAATTTACATGATACATGCCCTAGGTGCAGCCCATTGGCTGTCCTACTTCAGTACATACTATGAGTAGGTTAACATAAATATAAATTATATCCACTAAACTCCTTACTCAATGAAATAAAATAATAGTTCTCTACTAGTGCCTATCACCTCCACCCTCTTCTCTCCTTGTAGGAATGTGACAGGCAAACGACCCTTTATAATGTCTTTCGCTTTCTTTCTCTCTGCAATTGTATAAAATCTTCCCGAGAGCTCGAGAAAGGGCTCAGTAGTTGTTGTCTTAATTAAGCGTTCACTTGTGTTTATCAAATAATCGCGAACTTATTTGGCGCAGTCGTACGGGACAGTCTTTCAAAATTGTTTTGTCTTAAACGGGATCATCGCGAAAATCAAGGGACCCGCGGCACAAAAAATCCATTCTCAGCCCCTGTCAACCTGGGCCGAAGTAAAGAGCGCCCTGCTCGCCTCCTTCAACGATAAGAGGGACGTTTATACCCTCTTAAATCAACTATCGACGCTTCGGCAAAACAACAAGTCGGATTTAGAATTTTTCGACGAAGTTCAAAAAACTCTTTATTTGATTATCGCGCAGATTCATAACAACCCTATAGAATTCCCCCCTAATCTTGTCCCCTTTATGGAAAAATATGCTCTAAGGTGTTTGTTAAACGGAATGAATGGGTTCGTGGGAAATCTTTTAAAAACAAAGTCACCGAGAGACTTAAATGAAGCCCTCTCCCTTCTAACAAATGAGTACCAATTCCCCAGAAAAAACTATGCTTCAACCTCGAGTCAAAAACTACCGCAAAAACAAAATGCTAACAACACTCGTTACCAAAAACAACCTTCAAAAATTCCTAATAATTTCCCCCCTCCTCAAAACTATTCGTACCCCTCCAAAAATCAAAACAACACTACGAACCCAAGCTTTTCTAAACCTAACTACAATAATCAATGGAGAACACAAAGTAATAATTTCCGCAAAAACGACTATACACCCGAACCGATGAGTGTACAGACGACATTAAATAACACGGAAACTCAGGAACAAGAAGTAATGCCTGAATACGGTGAACATTTTTTAGGGGAAACTGCTGTGACACCAGACGCATAAATCTTATGCACCTGGAAAAGTCACAGCAGTTACCTTTCGTCACTTCACCCCTAGGCTTAAAAATCCTCATCGACACCGGAAGTTCGAGCAGCTTTATAAAACCCTCTATTGCAGAGGAGCTGTTCAACGGAAAAATTCGAGAGGACAAATTTTCAGTTAAAACGGCTCACAGCGAAAGCTCTGGGACGCACAGCATTGTGCTGAATAGTGAAGAGTTCTTTGGGAGAACGAAAATCCCCTGCAAACTCTTCATGTTTAACTTTCACGATTCGTTCGATATACTCCTCGGGCTAGATACCCTTAAAAAACTAAGAGCTACGTTGCAGTTAGGAACGGGCACTAATAAATTAAAATTAGGGAAATTAAACATCCCTTTAGAAATGCATTCTGTTCCCCAGATGGAATCTAAATTCCCCTTAAAAGGACGCTCTGCCAGACAAATAGAACTCCATCTTCAAGGAGTAAAACACGGCACCGCCCTCGTGCATTATAGTCGAGCGGGAAACATAGAAATCCCCGAATGTCTTGTGAATGTACAGGATCACAAAGCCTATTGCCTCGCTATAAATTTGGGAAACGAAGAAAGGGAAATTTCCCTAAAAAGGTCATTGGACCACAATGAAGCGGAACCCTTTTGCACTGAGCAAGTGGAGTTCCAAGAAACTTGGGAAACAAGGGAGTCGAATAAAAGTAAAAATAAAAATACAAATAGAGACAAAATACAAAAATTCTTAGGAAAAATGCGGTTAGACCACCTCAACAATGAGGAAAAAAAATGAGGTCACAAAACTCGTAACGTAATTTTCAGACATTCTGTACGATGAAAACGAAAAGTTGAGTACCACTACTGGTGCAAAACATGTCATTCACACTACAGACGAAATTCCCGTATACTCTAAATCGTACAGATACCCGGAAATTTACAAAACGGAAATAAAGTCTCAAATTAAAAAACTTTTAGATGATGAAATAATTCAACCCTCCAACTCTCCGTATAACGCCCCTATTTGGATTGTCCCAAAAAAGAAGGACGCCTCAGGAAAAGTTAAATTTCGGCTCGTTATCGACTACAGGGGCCTTAGTACGAACCCGTGTGAAAATGCCACGTGATGCGGTTGCTATGGCGGGATAATGTTATTTCTCATTCGGCGTCCTTGGATCCCGCTTGCGGCATTTTTTCCCGAACTTTCGTACTAAGGCCCCAGGTCTCTGAATAAAAAGACGATAGACGACAAGTATGATCTTCCTAATATCGAAGACATACTATCAAAATTAGGAAACTGTAATTACTTTACAACAATCGACCTCGTGTCCGGGTTCCATCAAGTCGAAATGGAGGAATGTAGCATCCCTAAAACGGCTTTCAGTACGGAGAGCGGGAAATGGGAATTCCGCAAAATGCCTTTCGGACTCAAAAATGCTCCATCTACTTTTCAAAGACTTATGGATAATTGCCTCCGAGGACTCCAAAATGAGATATGTGCATGCTTCATGGATGATATCATAGTTTTCAGTACGAGCCTCCAAGAGCACCTAGTCCGCCTTAGAAAAATTTTCGAGAGACTAAGGCAAGCGCGGTTGAAAATTCAATTGGACAAAACGGAATTTTTGAAGAAAGAACTGTGCTACCTTGGTCATATAATAACACCAGGCGGGATAAAAACAAATCCGCAAAAAGTGGAAGCGATAACGAAATTCCCTTTACCTAAAACTCCTAAGGAACTAAAAGGCTTTCTTGGACTCTTGAGTTACTACAGGAGATTCATAAAAGACCTTGCGAAAATTTCTAAGCCCCTTACGCTTCGTCTTAAAAAGGATGGAAAAATAAACCATTCAGATGAAGATTACATCGAAAGTTTCGAAGCTTGTAAAAGGCTTTTGACTAATGACCCCGTATTAAAATATCCGGACTTTAAGAAACCTTTTATATTAACAACAGACGCATCAGGAGTATCACTCGGTCCAGTATTATCTCAAAAATTCGATGGCGAAGAACACCCCGTGGCCTTCGCCAGTCGCACCCTGAACGATACAGAAAGGAAATTATCTACGATCGAACGAGAGTTATTAGCCTGTGTTTGGGCCACTAAACATTTCCGACCGTATCTTTACGGGAGGAAGTTCACTCTGGTAACAGATCATAAGCCCCTCGTTTGGCTTGATTCCCTTAAGGAACCAGACTCTAAACTTTTCAGGTGGAAATTAAAACTACAAGAGTTCGATTTCGATATAAAGTACAAAAAGGGTGCCTCTAACGGAAACGCTGATGCACTCTCTAGAGTAGAAATAAACGCATTTGTGCAAACCCAACCCTCTGAATCAGTCATAGTCAACATAGACGATAGTTCTAACGACATGGACCCCGCCGAAGGTGGAACAATTCACTCAAATTCTGATGGGAACACCCTGATGGAAATCCCAATAAAAGACGGAGTAGTCAATACTTGCTCGAAACTAAGGAACCTTTAAAGACGAGTAGACGCATACGGCGCCATGTTCGTTCTTATCAGTTCAATAAGATAGGTTGGGGGTGGTTTGTTGACATTCACAAAACATGAACAAAAGGTGGATTTTACAATGCTGATAATTGATAAGAGCGAACATGGCGTCTGTGATTTTACCTGTCTGATTATAGGTTCTCTATCGAAACAACTGATAATCAGTACAGGCACAATCCCTACCACTTTCATCGAAACCATACACCTCTTTGAAAACACAAAAACTAAAACCATCGTAAAATTCCCCCAGCAAAACCTGCAGGAGGAAGTCACTCAGTTCGTAAAAACCTATGTGGAATCCAAGTGTCACTACGGGTTATTTTTTGAGGCTGATATCTACGAAATATTCACATCTATCGTAACAAAAACGTTCAAGCACTCAGAAATAAAATTTACTAAATTCTCGAGACACCTCCTAGATATTCAAGACGAGGGAGAACAATTAGAAATTGTAAGATATTACCACAACGAAGAAAAGGTACATCGGGGTATTAATGAAACGTACAAAACGATAAAGAGAAAATACTATTGGCCAAACTTAAAACCCTTAATCCAAACGTTCATCAACTCGTGTGATTCGTGCCAAAAAAGTAAATACGAAAGACACCCTCTTAAACCGTACCTTAATATAACTCCAACGCCATCCCGTCCATTCGAAATAATCCACGCAGACGTTGTCACAGTTCAAAAACAAAAATTCTTTACCCTTATCGATAAATTCTCAAAATACGGCCAAGCTTACAATCTCAAAGCAGCGACAGGAATTAACATTGTCCAAAAATTACTAGATTTTATGAGCCATCATGGAAAACCGGAAGAGATCGTTGTAGATAACGGAAATGAATTTAATTCATCCGTCGTCCGAGACATGCTAGCATTACACAAAATTAAACTTCATTTTTGTAGCACACAACATCCTAACTCTAATTCTCCTGTAGAAAGGTTCCATTCAACATTAATTGAGACAATTCGCATCTTGAGCGACAGCAAGGAATTCAAAAATTGTAATATGAGCGAAAAAATGAAGTACGCCGTATTGTCTTATAATAATAGTATCCATAGTACGACTAAATTAACACCATTCGAAATTTTAAGTGGTCACATCGGTAACGATCACCCTTTAACGGTAGACCTAGAAGAAAAAGTAACAAATCTGTACGTGGACGAGCACAAAGAAAAAACGAAACAACTGTACGAGGTAATTAAAGCCAGGGAGGCCAATAAAACAGATTTGGTAATATCAAAAGAAAACAAAAACAGAGAGCCTTTACCTAAATTCCCTGACAACATTTACGTTGAGACCAAACAAATCCAAGACAAATCAAAGCCAAAATACAGACCGGAAACTCTGACAGAAATTGACGAAAAATTGAAAACTGCCTGTATACAACCTCAACACCACAATACCCGGCCAAAAATCCATACTTCCAATATTAAACGTCCCCGACAAACAATCCCTCCTGGACTTGTGTCCCTATTAAATGATGCCCAAGAGTCAGACCATCAAAAAGGGATTCAACTTAGTTTTGACCAGGGACGACTTCTTATCCCTCAAATATCCGAATTGGGTCAACGACAACATTATAAACTACTATTTGGAATTAATAAAAACTAGGAATAATAATAATGCCAGCCTCCCCAAACTTTCCTATCTCAATACATTTTTCTACCCTAACTATACAGCCCGAGGATATGACGCTGTTAAGCGATACACAAAGAACTCGAATATTTTCGATCTAGATATCCTTCTCATCCCTACATTCCTTGACTCGCACTGGCGACTGATCAAAGTAAACTTTAAGTCTAAAGAGATAACTTACTACGATTCATTATTATGGACAGGAGAAAAAATTCTTAACGAAATTCTTTCTTACATTGAGTCAGAATCACAAGACAAACTTAATCAGAAAATAGATGGCAATGACTGGATCCTAATGTCAGACAAACTGATTCCCCGACAAAATAATTCACACGACTGTGGCGTGTTCGTCTGTTTATTCGCCGAATACATCGCACGAAATGCGCTATTCGATTTTGATCATACCCAAATGAATTCGTATAGAAAACAAATAGCGATAGAAATATTACAAGACAGACTTCGACAACCCGACGAACCTGTTACAGATATTTGACAGTCACCTCCGGCGCTGAAGTACAAAACCTCGAAAAATGCGGAGGACTTCTCCCCATCCATGCTGGTCCAGCCTACGTTCAATCTTCAGAACACCTCTTAGTCCACGCTTACGATGTAAAATTACTACGTTTTCAATTCGAAAGAACATCTCAACAATTAATTGCCATTGTAGAACGACTAAAATCCTCTCCACTCCTCCGAGACAAATTGCAACAATACGTAACCATTATCAAACTAGATGAAAATTCGATTGTCAAAAAATTAAAGAACATTCAAGTACACGACGTAACTAGGAATAGGATGAAACGTGGATTAATCGATGGACTAGGGTCAGTAATAAAATTAATAACAGGCAACTTGGATCACAGCGATCAAATTAGATATGATGAAGCATTAAATATAATTGAAAAGAAAGAACACGTCCTGCAAGAAACCATAAACAACCAAATGTCCATTAATAGACAGTTGATTAAGCGTTACAATACCACTTTAGAGATATTAAACGAAAATAACAAGATCATAAAACTCACCCTTAACAAGATACAGTCAGACTCCAACACAAACCAATTGATTCACGCCGAAAAAATACTCACAGTTATACACCTCACCTACAGTCTCATCCTTAACACTCTCCGAGACCTAGAAAACTCCCTTGCTTTTTGTAAATTGGGAATCATGCACCCTAGTATGGTACCTTCAGATGAATTGCAAGACGCCATAAGAAATATTTCAAATAAATATCCCAGGGAATCCATTCAATCTTTTGACTCCTCCTTAGATTACGAGCTTAATATCAACATTCACTGCTCCATCACACACGATGTGATCTTGTACATTTTGAAAATACCCGTTTTCAATAACACTCCCTTTGAATTGTACAGCTTTCACTCCGTACCCATCAAACTAGATTCAACCCCGGACTTCGTAACAATTGTACCCCACTCTAAATGGGTGGCAACAGATAATGAATTAAATATTCGATTCATTTTCAACCAACCCTGCTATGAATCAAACAAAAAATTTTATTTTAGAACGAGTAACGTAATCGATAGAAATGTATCTTGTGAACAACTCATCTTAAAGGAAAATTCCAACAAGTTATGTAAATATTCTAGGATAATAGGTAATCGACCTTACTTTAAGAGAATCCCTGAAGCCAATCAGTTAATTTTAGTTTTACCTGAAACCACCCGAATAGAAATAAGGAACGTCCAACAAACTAAATTCCTCCTCTTAAAAGGTTCCCTTTTAATAAAACCCCTAAAAGACGAAATTTTCCTGAATAACACCCTCCTCACTAGTTTCCACGAAAGTGTAGGAAAACCTAGAATCCCTTTCATCGACCAAAACGAAATTAAAAATTCAGAACTACCTAAAATCCCAATATCACTCAAAGATTTCGAAACTCTCCCCACTCAAGACCTTCTATGGCCAGTAAAATTGGAACAATCTCTCCGTCACATCCCTCAAAATATAGATTATGTTCGCCTAGCACTAAGTCCTTTATACGCTCTAACATTGCCTATTATGCTAATTTTTATTTTAAAGTACTTAATAATTAGAATAAGAGCTCTCAAACGATCAAACCGTAGTATTAATGACAATGGAAACTTAGAATTAAGTTCAAATGCACCATCACCAGAATCTTCGCCGAACACGGCTCCTGTCATCTCACTCCCGATCCGTGTCCGCTCTTAAGGTGGGAGGAATTATATCCACTAAACTCCTTACTCAATGAAATAAAATAATAGTTCTCTACTAGTGCCTATCACCTCCACCCTCTTCTCTCCTTGTAGGAATGTGACAGGCAAACGACCCTTTATAATGTAACTAAATACCTTTCGCTTTCTTTCTCTCTGCAATTGTATAAAATCTTCCCGAGAGCTCGAGAAAGGGCTCAGTAGTTGTTGTCTTAATTAAGCGTTCACTTGTGTTTATCAAATAATTTTTTTTAAAACGAGACCTTCGATCTCGCGAACTTATTTTATATATTTAAATAGCGTTAGTTTGTAAGTACTTAAAGTTGGATTTTATAACAAAGTGAACACGTGAGATAGATAATTCTGTAAGTAGATAACAATAGATAGGGTTAAATAAATAGGATTTGACAACAAAATTAACATTATGTAGGCGGGGTAGTAATAGATGGAGATGGATTAATCGATCAGCTGATCCTGTGGCCTTTTCCTCTTAAGCCGTCTTCTTTCTGGTGCTGGAGGTGGGTTCTGTGGGGTGCCAGCAATCAGCGAGTTTTCATGTTCTGCCATTTTTGTGTTTAGTCTCCTGTATGAGTTCTGGATCACTTCCTGTACGGTGGGTATACCCAGGTCATTGTGCAGGGTTGAGTTGCGAATGTACCAGGGAGCTCCAGTTATGATACGTAAAACTCGATTTTGTGTCACCTGTATTTTCTTTATATGGCTTGCAGCAGCGGATCCCCTTTAGTCCACATGAGTACTCCCAGATTGGCCGGATTATGGATAGGTAGAGCAGCCGCTTTGTAGATAAGCTTAATGGGGAACAATCTAGTAGGAGGGGCTTGAGTTGGTGAATTCTCTGTCTTATTTTGTTGATCAGATATTTTATGTGGGTTTCCCAGGTCAGCGTCTTGTCCAAGAAGACACCCAGGTAGCGAACCTTCGTGTCCTGTGGTATTGGATTGTTGTTGATGTGGAGGATACCCTGAAAGTTGGTTCTTCGCTTGGTGAATGGGATCACGATAGACTTTGAGGAGTTCATTTTCACTCTCCACTTTGAGCACCAGTTGCTGGTTGTATCAAGTGTGGATTGGGTTTTGATGGCTGCTTCCTCAAAGGAGTCGTCCACTTGAAGGATAGCCACATCATCTGCAAATTGTGCGAGTGTTGCGCTTTCTGATTGAGGTAGGTCATTTGCATATATAAGGTATAGGAATGGTGCAAGGACGCTCCCCTGGGCAACTCCTGCTAGTATTGGCTTGGAGGAGGATACAGCGTTCTTGCATCTCACTGAGAAAGTCCTTCCTGCTAGGTACGATTGGACAAGTCTGTAGTACGTGTCTGTTAGGTGGGGTTTGATTTTATAGAGGAGGCTTTCATGCACTACCTTGTCAAAACATTTCTCCGAGTCAAGGAAAACACCCAAGCAAACCTTCTTTGATTCAAAAGTTTCCAGGATCTGGTCTATTATTACTCGGTGTAGCTACATGGGGCAGGAGTGGGACGGTCTAAAGCCGAACTGTGTGTCCGGAATTAGCGCATTTAGATGTTCGAGGAGTTTAGGTAGTAGAAGTCTCTCGAATAGCTTAGAAAAGATGGGTAAGAGGCTGATTGGCCGATAGCTGTGAGGGTCGTTGCTTCTCTTGTTGGGTTTTATAATCATAACTACCTCGGCATGTTTCCATTTCCTTGGTATGTGGGTCGTTCTCAGCATAGCGTTGAAAATTTGTGTCAATAGGACAATACCTTTCCGTGGTAGGTTTTTGTTGTGAAAACTATCTTTTGAAATCTTAATTGTCTCCCGGCACGGGCTATCTTGCCGATAGACAGTATCGAAGAAAATGAAAATCATCAAACAATACTCCCTGAGGAGGCCAATGGTTCCCTGTCTCAAATGGCTACTAATGCTGTTAAAGGTAGCGCTGAAATCGATGATCAAGAAGATTTCGTAGACACTCCAGCGAATGAAAATCTCGGTCGAGGACACCGGGAAAGGAAGCCGCCCAAAAAGTTTGACGATTATGTTCTTTTAACATATGAAGAAGCCGTCTCTGGTAAAGACAGTCGCCGCTGGATTGATGCGATTGAGGAAGAAAAAGTGGCGCTGGAGGAGAATCAAACCTGGAAGCTTATCGATCCGAAGGAGGTGCAAAGTCAAAACATTTTGACGAGCAAATGGGGTTTCAAAGTGAAAGACGATGGACGGTATAAGGCTCGTCTTGTGGTTCGTGGTTTTCAACAGCGTGCCGGTACCGACTACGAGGAAACGTTCAGTCCTGTCATAGGAAATGACGCTCTCAGAGCTATGATTGCTCTTGCGACGAAAAATAAATATGAAATGATGAAGTTTGATGTGAAAGCCGCTTTTCTGTATGGTTCAGTAAAAGAAGACCTGGGGGCCTATTCTCTAACAACAAGCGATATTTTTTTCGCCAGCCTTGTGTTTATTTCATTCATTTGTTTGAAGAAAATCAATGAAATAAACATATGACTTCAAAAAAGCTATTGCTTCGGAGTTAGAGAATAAGCCCCCTGTACATGAGGCTGCCAGAGGGCTATTCCGACGTCAAAGGAAAAACGCTGCGAATTATCGAACAATGCCTTATTATTTCGACTGTGGGTTTATTATTCATCGATGTAGTCAAATCCGGCTTGAAATTACATGAAAATCGACACCCCACACCCCTATGATCCCAAATCCTTTGAAAATCCCCATTTTGGACCCGCTTTTGGCCCATAAAACCCCAGGGAGTTATTTGATCAAACTGATCAGATGTTAGGACCAACTAGACCCCAAATGGAGTCTATGTGCGAAAGAACGAGTTTTTTCGAGCAATCCTAGGGCAAGATATGGCCCGGACGGCGGACGGACATTTTTTTTTTATTGCAGATTTGGATTCTACGCACTTTGAAACGTAAAACTACAAATTTTGAGGGGGGGTCAAAAAAAATTTTTTGCGATACGATTACAAAGACTTATTATTGAGAAATAATAAGTCAAAATTTGCAAGTTGCAGCGTGCTCTCTACGGACTCAAGCAAGCACCGGCTCGATGGAACGAAAGATTAAAAAACTTTTTGGTGAATGTTCACGGATTTCGCCAGCTCAAAACAGATCAATGCATTTTCGTCAATGCCGATCACACGTTATTTCTCGGCGTTCATGTAGATGATGGCATCGTTTTCGGGAAGGATAGAAATGCGATGAAACAACTCCTGCAAAACATGGAAAAAGAATTCAAAATGACGACTGATGACTCTCCAAAAACGTTTCCGAGAATAGAACTTCAAAATTCTGCTAGTCGTCTCAAACTGTGTCAAACAAACTACGCCAATGAAATTTAAAAAAAATACGGAATGTCTGAGTCTAAGCCTATATCTACGCCCTTTGCTCCGGGCAACGAAACTCCTCCACTAATCGAAGGAGAAATAAAGTTTCCATTCCGAGATCTAGCCACCAAAACTCGTCCTGATATAGCACATGCTGTTTCAATGAGCGGACGAAGCGTCGAAAACCCTAATCTTTTCGATTTGTCCAATTTGAAGAGAACTCTGAAATACTTGAATTCGACGAAGGATTTTGGGATAGCGTACTCAAGGAATGATTCTGAAAATAAACTGACTGCGTTCTGCGATGCAGATTTCGCCGGCGATCGCTCTTCGCGTCGAAGCACCACCGGTTACATAATATTCTTTAACGAAGGACCTATATGCTGGACGTCACGACGACAACCAATCGTTGCAACGTCAACTACTGAGGCTGAATACATAGCTGCGGCTGAGGCAACGAAAGTCATTGTATACATAAAAAGTTTTCTTGAAGAGCTTTCTGGACAACCCTTCGAAGCCGAGCTCAATGTTGACAACAAAAGTGCAATCGAACTCATCACTAACGGAATCAACAACAGAAGATCGAAACACATTGACGTCAGGTTCCACTACATCAAAGAAAAGGTTGACGAGGGTGTGCTAAAAATTAAATATTGCCCCTCAGAGGACCAAATAGCCGACTTGTTCACGAAGCCACTGAATCCCGTACGATTTGCACAAATTCGCAGCAAAATCAATGTTTAATTTTTTTTCCTCAAGTTTCTTTCATTAATAATTTTTTTTTAACAAAACTTTTACGCGTTGACAATTAGGGTGGTGTGTTGTGAAAACTATCTTTTGAAATGTTAATTGTCTCCCGGCACACGAGAGGCGCACTCGAGCCTTAATCATTTTTTCTATCTGGCGCGTCTTACAACCCTGTTTTCTCTCTTTATGTTTTTCTAGTTGCAACATTTATTAAGTGTACGGGTTAGAGTTGAAAAATATAACGTGTTCCTTTTAAAGAGAATAAAATACTATTTTATTTTAAACCCGAAATAACAACAGTTTTTTATTAGTTGAGGGGTAATGAGGTCGGCACCAGGAGATTTTTTTCTAGCGGTTCTGTTTATTACGTTTCTGACATCACCAGGACTGAAAAAACTAGAGAATTTACTGAGTTCCAGGGGTTCTTCGAGCTTTTGTTGTATCTGTTCTGAAAATAACAAATCATCGTCTGGGCATAGCGAGTAAAAGGAAGAAGTAAAGACACTCCTCGCCCCCCGCCCTAGGTGTGGCAGGACGGGAAAACACCAGCGCTAGTATCGCTAAGCGCTGGATGTTCCTTCATTCCAAGCCTGTCAGCTGTGAGGCAGTTATGATTTAATTTGTGATTATTGATTTGATTATTGTGATTATTGATTGTGATAAAAATAAGTTTTTGAAATGCCATCTAGTTGTGTGCCGGGGTGTAACCCCATGTCCTACGTGAGCTGAAACTTGGCGATACCAGCGTGTTGAGCGGGTACAGCGTTTTTTGCGGGGCGGGCGATTTTGTGTTTAAACCGTACGAACTGATAGCGTTTTCCATTAGCACAAAAAGTAGAGCTGGGGCTGCTCCAGGTCTGATCTGATAAGAGTTTCAAGGTTCCATTTGCCAATTGATCCTCAGCAGAGCGACTTTTTATTCGTTCCATTCATCCCTACGCTCCTCCATGGATCAGAGCTAGAGCAACTTCAACTGCTCCGTCAAAATCGACGGAGCGGTAAACCTCTCTTGGAAGGTTCATTGTGATAAGCATCGTTTTGAGTTCGTATTTTGTTTTTGGTCGCGGATGAAGCCAACGATTTGTTGAACGAAAGCGGTTTAACAATCATTCAAGTTCTGTTATTCGTAAGTACCATTATCGTCGATTACTCAACAGATCCAGAGAAGTGGTCAGATGAAGCCACTAGGCTCATTTTGAAATGTGTGGATAACTCTAGTCTAGAGTCAAACTCGTCCGACGAAAAATATGAAAATAAGAAGACTACGTGGGCTATTATTGCAGCATCAATCAGTAAGGAGAAGACAGAATAACAAAAACCTAGTACCAGTGTTCCAATCGTTACAAAACGGTTCATCCGGATTCTCTACATTAATGAAGTTATCCCTTTATGTATTACATATTTCCCCCAAAGCCCATTCCTTCATTTTTCCTGCCGCCACAAAGCGTGTTTGCTGGCCGAGAATGTCTAAATTCGCAACTTGTTGTTATTGGATATCAATTATGTTCTTGGAAGAACATTATTAATGGAATTGGGCATTGAACTCACGAAGGGATGCGCCCGATTTGTCCACAGTCATGCTTATAAGTACATTCTCGCTAATAAATACAAGCACTCCACACAAAAATATACAAGTGCTCAGCTCATGCACGTAAATAAATATGTACTTCCATTCAATACAAACACAAAAACTACAAAACAGTCATGAGGAGAAAGGTTGTTATTAAAGAGCGCTCTCTTCCACATGTTAAAAGTCGTTCCATTCTAACCCACTCTTATAGCGTTTTCCTTTTGCCATTTCAAAAGTGCTCTGGGGCGGCTCTTGTGACGTCACAAGCCCGCTCGGATCGAACCAAAATTTGGCTAAGAGTGGGTTAAAATGGAACGACTTTTAACACGTGGAAGAGAGCGCTCTTTAAACAACCTTTCTGCTCATGACTGTTTTGTAGTTTTTGTGTTTGTATTGAATGGAAGTACATATTTATTTACGTGCATGAGCTGAGCACTTGTATATTTTTGTGTGGAGTGCTTGTATTTATTAGCGAGAATGTACTTATTAGCATGACTGTGAACAGATCGGGCGCATCCCTTCGTGAGTTCAATGCCCGCAATTCCATTAATAATGTTCTCCCAAGAACGTAATTGATATCTAATAACAACAAGTTGCGAATTCAGACATTCTCGGCCAGCAAACACGCTTTGTGGCGGCTGGAAAAATGAAGGAATGGGCTTTGTCATTAACTTCATTAATGTAGAGAATCCGGATGAACCGTTTTGTAACGATTGGAACACTGGTACTAGGTTTTTGTTATTCTGTCTTCTCCTTACTGATTGATGGTGCAATAATAGCCCACGTAGTCTTCTTATTTTCATATTTTTCGTCGGACGAGCTTGAATCTAGACTAGAGTTATCCATACATTTCAAAATGAGACTAGTGGCTTCATCTGACCAATTCTCTGGATCTGTTATGAGTAATCGACGATAATGGTACCTACGAATAACAGAACTTGAATGATTTTTAAATCGCTTTCGTTCAACAAATCGTTGGCTTCATCCGCGACGAAAAACAAAATACGAACTCAAAACGATGCTTACCACAATGAACCTTCCAAGAGAGGTTTACCGCTCCGTCGATTTTGACGGAGCAGTTGAAGTTGCTCTAGCTCTGATCCATGGAGGAGCGAAGGGATGAATGGAACGAATAAAAAGTCGCTCTGCTGAGGATCAATTGGCAAATGGAACCTTGAAACTCTTATCAGATCAGAGCTGGAGCAGCCCCAGCTCTACTTTTTGTGCGTAATGAGGTCGGCACCAGGAGATTTTTTTCTAGCGGTTCTGTTTATTACGTTTCTGACATCACCAGGACTGAAAAAACTAGAGAATTTACTGAGTTCCAGGGGTTCTTCGAGCTTTTGTTGTATCTGTTCTGAAAATAACAAATCATCGTCTGGGCATAGCGAGTAAAAGGAAGAAGTAAAGACACTCCTCGCCCCCCGCCCTAGGTGTGGCAGGACGGGAAAACACCAGCGCTAGTATCGCTAAGCGCTGGATGTTCCTTCATTCCAAGCCTGTCAGCTGTGAGGCAGTTATGATTTAATTTGTGATTATTGATTTGATTATTGTGATTATTGATTGTGATAAAAATAAGTTTTTGAAATGCCATCTAGTTGTGTGCCGGGGTGTAACCCCATGTCCTACGTGAGCTGAAACTTGGCGATACCAGCGTGTTGAGCGGGTACAGCGTTTTTTGCGGGGCGGGCGATTTTGTGTTTAAACCGTACGAACTGATAGCGTTTTCCATTAGCACAAAAAGTAGAGCTGGGGCTGCTCCAGGTCTGATCTGATAAGAGTTTCAAGGTTCCATTTGCCAATTGATCCTCAGCAGAGCGACTTTTTATTCGTTCCATTCATCCCTACGCTCCTCCATGGATCAGAGCTAGAGCAACTTCAACTGCTCCGTCAAAATCGACGGAGCGGTAAACCTCTCTTGGAAGGTTCATTGTGATAAGCATCGTTTTGAGTTCGTATTTTGTTTTTGGTCGCGGATGAAGCCAACGATTTGTTGAACGAAAGCGGTTTAACAATCATTCAAGTTCTGTTATTCGTAAGTACCATTATCGTCGATTACTCAACAGATCCAGAGAAGTGGTCAGATGAAGCCACTAGGCTCATTTTGAAATGTGTGGATAACTCTAGTCTAGAGTCAAACTCGTCCGACGAAAAATATGAAAATAAGAAGACTACGTGGGCTATTATTGCAGCATCAATCAGTAAGGAGAAGACAGAATAACAAAAACCTAGTACCAGTGTTCCAATCGTTACAAAACGGTTCATCCGGATTCTCTACATTAATGAAGTTATCCCTTTATGTATTACATATTTCCCCCAAAGCCCATTCCTTCATTTTTCCTGCCGCCACAAAGCGTGTTTGCTGGCCGAGAATGTCTAAATTCGCAACTTGTTGTTATTGGATATCAATTATGTTCTTGGAAGAACATTATTAATGGAATTGGGCATTGAACTCACGAAGGGATGCGCCCGATTTGTCCACAGTCATGCTTATAAGTACATTCTCGCTAATAAATACAAGCACTCCACACAAAAATATACAAGTGCTCAGCTCATGCACGTAAATAAATATGTACTTCCATTCAATACAAACACAAAAACTACAAAACAGTCATGAGGAGAAAGGTTGTTATTAAAGAGCGCTCTCTTCCACATGTTAAAAGTCGTTCCATTCTAACCCACTCTTATAGCGTTTTCCTTTTGCCATTTCAAAAGTGCTCTGGGGCGGCTCTTGTGACGTCACAAGCCCGCTCGGATCGAACCAAAATTTGGCTAAGAGTGGGTTAAAATGGAACGACTTTTAACACGTGGAAGAGAGCGCTCTTTAAACAACCTTTCTGCTCATGACTGTTTTGTAGTTTTTGTGTTTGTATTGAATGGAAGTACATATTTATTTACGTGCATGAGCTGAGCACTTGTATATTTTTGTGTGGAGTGCTTGTATTTATTAGCGAGAATGTACTTATTAGCATGACTGTGAACAGATCGGGCGCATCCCTTCGTGAGTTCAATGCCCGCAATTCCATTAATAATGTTCTCCCAAGAACGTAATTGATATCTAATAACAACAAGTTGCGAATTCAGACATTCTCGGCCAGCAAACACGCTTTGTGGCGGCTGGAAAAATGAAGGAATGGGCTTTGTCATTAACTTCATTAATGTAGAGAATCCGGATGAACCGTTTTGTAACGATTGGAACACTGGTACTAGGTTTTTGTTATTCTGTCTTCTCCTTACTGATTGATGGTGCAATAATAGCCCACGTAGTCTTCTTATTTTCATATTTTTCGTCGGACGAGCTTGAATCTAGACTAGAGTTATCCATACATTTCAAAATGAGACTAGTGGCTTCATCTGACCAATTCTCTGGATCTGTTATGAGTAATCGACGATAATGGTACCTACGAATAACAGAACTTGAATGATTTTTAAATCGCTTTCGTTCAACAAATCGTTGGCTTCATCCGCGACGAAAAACAAAATACGAACTCAAAACGATGCTTACCACAATGAACCTTCCAAGAGAGGTTTACCGCTCCGTCGATTTTGACGGAGCAGTTGAAGTTGCTCTAGCTCTGATCCATGGAGGAGCGAAGGGATGAATGGAACGAATAAAAAGTCGCTCTGCTGAGGATCAATTGGCAAATGGAACCTTGAAACTCTTATCAGATCAGAGCTGGAGCAGCCCCAGCTCTACTTTTTGTGCTAATGGAAAACGCTATTAGCCAGATTTTGGTTCGATCCGAGCGGGCTCGTGACGTCACAAGAGCCGCCCCAGAGCACTTTTGAAATGGCAAAAGGAAAACGCTATGAGTGGTGTGTCCTGCGTACACACGCTCTATCGCTCCCTCTCACACGCACCCGCTACACGCGTCTCGAAATCAAACCAGTTTGATTTTTCTCGCTGAAATCGCGCGTTTTCTGCGTTTGTTTTTACGGTTATCACTTATCAGTTCATCGCCTACACGTATTTCCTGGTTTCAGTTGGGTTTATTTATTATTTAAAAAAAGTACTACTGGCCATTGCCAGGAAGTGGAAGCGAAGCATGGAAGTTCTGATCAGCGAAGTTCGTAAAAGACCGTGTTTATGGGAGAAAAAAAAGTCCCCACTTTAAAAATAGGCTCAAGAATCGAAGTAGCTGGCAGGAAGTCAGCGTCGCTATGAAAACCCCAGGTAAGCGGTTACATATTTATTGAGCATAAAATATGACAATATAACAAAGAACAGCTAGTGGCAGGTAGCGAGTGGATCTTCATGGGTGACCCTGCGCCTATGGTAGTGGGTTAGTGGCAAAATAATTTTTGAAATTTTCCCTAATTGTCATTGCTGACCTTGATGAATGATTGTAATTACGTTGCGTTGGACGAATGGTACTCAAGTCCAAGGACTTTGTTGAAACCCCGTGGTTTTCAAAGCTAGATTTCCCTTCTTTATCAATGATGACGTTATGAAGAAGTGTGATGGCCTTAACTACGGCAATTGTATTTTCAATTTTTGTCTCCATAGGTCTGAGCAAAACTCGGAATTTACTTGAAATTTGCCCAAAAGCGCATTCAACCGTCATTCGGGCACTAGACAGCCTGTAATTGAAGTTCCTTTTATCACTTCACTTGACGCTTGCTTGAAAGGGAAAGGGCGCATCAAGTAACTGGTCAGTGGGTAGCCCTCATCCGCCAAAAACACGTAGGGGGGCGTTGGGCAAAGGGGCGTCCTGAGGGACCTGCAATTTTCCAGATTCTATTCCCTTAAAAAAATTAGAATTAGCCAGCACTCCCCCATCACTATCTTTGACGTAGGCGCCCACATCCACAATCACAAAATTATAATTTGCACCAACTACTGCCATTAGCGATATTGAAAAAAACATTTTGTAGTTGTAGTACATGCTACCCGAGTTATTAGGGCGCTTAACCCGTATGTGTTTCCCATCAAGGCATCCAAGTGCGTGGGGGAACCCCTAGTTCTCATAAAATTCGTTGGAAATTCGCTTGAAATGTTCTTCGTCCGGGACCGGCATATGCCGTGCCTGCAGTCTTTTCCATATAGCCCGGCACACCTCTTTAACGACGTTGGCGACGGCAGTTTGTGAGATCCTGAACGAAAATCCTAGCTGCCGAAACGAGATGCCAGTTGCCAAAAATCTGAAAAAGCAAGAAGTGAAGGGTTCAGTTGGCATGTCAGCATGATAATATCATTGTTTTGAGGCAGCTACACGTGAAAATCACACGCGTTTCATTCCTCTCGTTTACTCAAGTTTTTTTTCAAGGGGACCAGTAACGAGTATAGTAATATGTAATTCGTTTTGTTTCTTGGTTTCAGAGGAAGAATTGAAAAGAAAGTGGAAAAACTTGGTGGATTATTTCAGAAATGAGGTGAAAAAAATACCGAAGCCGCGTTCCGGAGACCCAGGTCAGCGCTCCCGTGTACAAAGGGAAATGGGAGTATTTCACCCAAATGTCATTCATGCTGGGGACGGTTGTACCCAGGGAAAGTGAGGGCAACGTAGTCGACGAAGAAAGTTCCCAACAAAGCGCCCAGCCTATCCAAAACTACTTTTCCATCCCAGTAGTGTTGACTGAGAGAATTGAGGATGAAGAAGTCGACCATAGTAGCTTTGGTGGAATGATTTCGATAATAGACGACAGCGAAGTGGTGGCCGCAGAAAATCCTTCACCGGCGACGTCTATTGTGCAGCACATTTCTGCAATAAGTCATGACCAATCGGACCATGGTCTCCTCCCACACTCATCCACGAGTGCTCCTGAGCCCTCACCGGGATCTGTTACGCAAACGTCATTCCACTCACTTGGGTCAGGCCCACCACCAGCAAAGAAGATGCGGCCCCTTACTAGGTTCGAGAGGGAACTTCTCAGTATAGAGACAAGTAAAGTCAATGCTTTAAAAGACTCTTCAAAATCAAAGGAAGATTTGGAGCCAGACGAGGATCTCGATTTTTTTAAATCTCTCATTCAGGAATCGAAAAACTACTAATCCGGAATGAAATTAATTCAGTGATAGTTAAAGGCCTCGCTGCCCAAAACGAACTGAACGAGGCGCAGTGAAAACGAAATACATATGTATAATCTGCATTTACACTAACGTTTTACCATTCCAAGGTCCAAGTTCATTTTGTTACCTTATTCCTTCTTTCTGAATCTGAGTTAGTAAAGAACAATAGTCTAATTCTTCTCACCTTAGGGTTAATAAGAGTCGTTCCTCCACAGAAATCGGATCTTGAAAATTGGTCGACACTAAGTCGAATTCAGAGCGAATACTCTCCGCTAAATAGTCGAATGTCGATACATCCATTCTTGCATACGAACGAAACAGATCATTGCTCTTTCGGAGCTTGGGGTACAGGTGGTGAAATTCCCCGAATTCACTTCTTGCTTGATAAATTTCATGAGACGGTTGCCGGCGCAACCGTCCACGACAAATATAATTCATCATAGCAGGACTGTTAGATGCTAGCATAAATCTCTGAAAAACTGACATTTTTCTATGAACTACTTTAGAAAAACGCTGTACGATACTCTCGCGCAGCTAATACGCCAGCGGCGTTTCCCGCTGTAAACGCTCGACACGCGTAAATCGTCTATATCGCGTAAATCGCGCGGTTCCCGCCCACGTAGGACGGTGCGTAAGGCGGGGTACGACAAAACGGGAGAAAAGGTGCATTTTTTCAAGCCTCCCCAAAATAATTTGCCAGCATGGAAAAATGCAATCCCGCGAGAATTCACACTATCACCTACCCACCGAGTTTGTTCGAGACATTTTCACGAACGTTTTATTATAAAAGAAGATGTTTTTACCATTCAAGGGGAGAAGAAGACTATGCCACGCCTAAGATGGTCGCTAACACCCGACGCAGTTCCAGAAATCTTCCCAAATCTACCGAGTTATCTCTCAAAAATGGTAAGTATTCGAAAACCACCGACTTCTCGATGCTCATCAAAGGAAAATACTGTATTGATTGATGAAGTTGGAATGAATGATAGTGTCGAATATGGTCCCAGTGAAATCTTCCAAAACGGAAAGGATAATCCTCAAGATACATTACTGCGCGAAAATTCTTTTTTGAAAACTAAAATTAGAGAATCGCATAAAGCAGTTGTTCGTTTTCAAGCAGCGTTTGATGAAATATCAGAACAAAATTTCTGAGTTGGAAAAGAAGCTGGAGGAAGCATCAAAATCACCACTAATCCCAGGCCTTTCGAAGTGCTCACCAATTGAAAGAGAAGTTATAAAAACCATTTTACGACAGAATGAAGTTGAAACCGCAAATGGAATGAGATATAAGGAGAATTTCATTCTGGAGAGCGTTTTATTGAAAATCAAATCTCCAAAAGGGCATCGTCACTGCCTTCAACACAATTTACTTCCTCTCCCGTCACCTCGTCATTTAACACGACTGAAATGTTCCTTTGGCATTAATGAGCAGGCAGTGGCAGCTATAGCTCGAGATGTTACTGGTCCTAATGATTACGGCATAATAGTATTTGATGAAGTGAAACTGAGTCAAGATGTGCATTTGAACAATTCAACCTTCAAAGTAGACGGGTTTGTCGATTTCGGCGACTTTACTCCAGAAAAC
>CM075941.1:7765248-7781362 GCA_038030265.1 Corythucha ciliata
ACAAACGGGGTAAGCACAATATTTCAGTCAATTTTTATATTAATTTGACAGTTATTAGAATTAGTAATCGTGATTGCAGGGGCGACTGAGCTCGTCCTTCTTTCCGAGTGAGTTATAGCTACGTGCTCTTCTCCTTTGGGTTCCTCAGTTATTTCCATCGCCCTGGGTCCCGGAATGCTATCGAGCCCGACAATTCTTCTTGCAGTTTCCTCCTTCTGTACCATGGAATTCTCGACGTACCCTTCGGCGACACTGGAAGACCTCTATCCTCCATGGCGTTTTAGAGTTAACAGATCGCCACCCGACTCGACCAACAAGGTTGCCGAAGTACGCCGATAACAATGACCGGTATATCTTTCGTGGTCTTTCAAATTGAGGTATTTTGCAATTGTTTGAGGGATTTTTCCGAGCGTATTTTTGCCGACAGGCTGTGTGCTGCACTTGCCGTTTTTGGAGAAAACAAAAAATCGGTCGTGAGGCGTGTGTCCCGGGCGAAGCTTTGCGTATGTCCGATATAATTCGAGATAATTGCTTTTGTCGACAATTTTAAAAATCCGGTCTATTTTGGTCTTTGTTTTGTTGATCGTAACAACGAGGGAAGATCCTAAGTCTTCGATGTCGTTAGTTCTCAAGTTCACAAGTTCGTCCGATCGGCATGCCCCGCAAACTCCTATTATTGTGGCTACCTATTATTGTATAAGAAGGTATTATTTGTCTATCCTCCAGCAATTTTTATTATTGACAAACACGTAAACCGGTTTTCAGCTCTACCGAGCCATCTTCGGACGTATCAATTTTTTTTTTTTTTTTTTTTTTTTTTTATAACCTAGTAAACAATAACCCCGTATGAATTATTATGTTAATTTCGTATTTAAACTGTCTATATAAACTTACCACTAGGGCGTGTCAAACACAACTAAAAAGTAAACACCTAATCGTAACAAGAATTGACTAGAGTAGGATTATCACATTCTAATTCAAAACAGTTTGGAGGGGAAAGTTCTTTGGTGGGTTATTCTTTGGACACGATATTAAAAGGTCTAAAAGAGGTGAGCATGTGCCTTCCGATCTTTCATTTGTGGTGAGAATCCTCTTTTGCCTTTTCTTTAATAGATTCTCAACTGTGTTGTGTGAATAACCGTTGACGATGGCGATATGATGAATAGCTGAAAGCTCCTTTTTATATTCCTCTTCTTTCAGTGGTAAGGCGAGCAGTCTGTGAATGGAGCTTCTTAGTGCTGCAAGAGCTTAGCTCTTGCTGCAAAAGAGGATTCTCACCGAGAGCATGTTCCCGGCCTTAACGAGTCGTCAAGGGGAAGAACGACGAGAATGGAAAGGATGGGTCAGACTTCCGTTCTTTGGTGAGCAGGCGATTGGTTTGCAACGGATCTTGGAAAAAGAAAAATTTCGAGTGGCCTTCCGGAGTGAAAACTCATTAAAGTCGTTTCTGGGAAATGGAAAAGACAAGGTTAAACCGCAGAACAAAAGTGGAGTTTATAAGCTCACGTGCGGGAATTGTACAACGGCTACCTATTGCGGTCGAACAGGACGGAAGTTTTCCACCAGACTACGGGAACATCTCAACAAGCAGGGCTCGTCATTCTACGGTCACATTCAAGAGTGTAGAGGTGGGGCCGACCACATGGTTCAGTTTTTGGCCTTTGATAAATATGGTAAACGCTTAGAGTCCCTGGAAAGATTTTATATAGCCAGAGAGTTGCAGCAGAACCCCTCACAATGTTTAAATGAAAGATCGGAAGGCACATGCTCACCTCTTTTAGACCTTTTAATATCGTGTCCAAAGAATAACCCACCAAAGAACTTTCCCCTCCAAACTGTTTTGAATTAGAATGTGATAATCCTACTCTAGTCAATTCTTGTTACGATTAGGTGTTTACTTTTTAGTTGTGTTTGACACGCCCTAGTGGTAAGTTTATATGTATAGACAGTTTAAATACGAAATTAACATAATAATTCATACGGGGTTATTGTTTACTAGGTTATAAAAAAAAAAAAAAAAAAAAAAAAAAAAAAAAAAAAAAAAAAAAAATTGATACGTCCGAAGATGGCTCGGTAGAGCTGAAAACCGGTTTACGTGTTTGTCAATAATAAAAATTGCTGGAGGATAGACAAAGAATACCTTCTTATTCATATACGACCTCCGCAACATCGCTAAAAACATAAATTACCTATTATTGTGGAAGGTAAATAATAAAATTAATTATAACCTATTGATCATCAAGTATACTGAATTTTATACATTCGTTAGTAAGAACTGGCCGGGTTCCGATTTGTCGATGAACTCTTCTACTTGGTCTCTTGTCAAAGTTTTTGATTTTTTTGGTTTGTACTCCGACGATTGCGTTTTTAAAAAGGTGAGCAGTTTGGCATATTTAGAGATGTCTATTCCGAAGGGTGGACCTCAACATTGAATACCGTGTCCTCAAGGTTGATGCTTTGTGGATCTTAGATTTTCGTACGAAATATGCGACGAGGACGTGTTCCGTAGCGCTCGTAACTCCGGTTTCATCGCACCATTTTTTAAATTCTGCGTACGTTTTCTTGTATAGATGGTTGGATTTTTCTGGGAGTAACTTGGAAATAACACCCTGAGCTTCCACGAGAAGATCAGGCGGGGTGAATTCGTCAGTGGCCGCTTCACTCATTGCTTCCGTTGAAACGTCCTAGTAAACAGTTTTTTTATTAGCAATAGTTTTTACTACTTACTAAACGAAAAAAATGCATTAAATAAATTCAAATTAATAAAGTACATACCTTTTTCTTCGACAACAAAAACCGGGTGACTGCGGCGTGCCGCGGGTTCTCGAAATGACAGATGAAAGAAGACAATTGACAGGTCAGAGTTGCCAACATAAATTCAACAAATCACTGCTCCACTTTTGCAATTTTAAATTTTTCACAGTTGGCAGCTGTGGCCCTTACTCCCTCAAAAAACAGGAAAATAAAGTTGGTGATTCCCTAGGGAGTAATGAGCAGGCTTACCAGCAAATTTCGATGTACATAAACATCCCTTTACTATCAGGTTGTACATAAAGGGATTTTTTGTGGGAATTTTGCGACATCAGGAGGGAAAAAGAGGGATTTTTCAAGGGTCGTCGAGGGATAAATGTTATTTCGGAGTGGAAACACTGGTCACAGACCGGCCGTTTAGGTAACCAAAAAAAATAGGCAAGTTGTAGTATTTCGCTATAAATCGAAACCAATCATTCAATTCCTCGTCATATTTAGTCATTTTCTTTCGAAAAAAATGTTTCCAGCGATTTTTATTTTTTATGTTACTTCCTCATTGTGTTCAATCGAAATGCCAAATTAATCCACATTTTTCGGTGCTTTTCTCTTCCCGTAGGCCCCAAGAACTTTCCAGTGGCGGACTCTGGCGGAGTACTGGCATTCCCTTCTTGTTAAAAAGCCGGGTTAATTTTTTCTACAATGACAGCATTCCAAGAATACATGAGAATACGAGGGGGCAACAATTAAATCCACGAATGAATAAGTGCACTTACGCCCTTGTGATTCTATCAAGAATAATTTCCTCCACGAATTGGTACTAAATTCGACGAAAAATCGGGGGGCATAACAGTGGTGGCTAGTGGCCCGTCAAATGTCTCCCCTCCTCCACATAACTCAAACCTCAGCGTATATGTGTCGTTAAAACCCTCCGTAAAAACTCGGATATTTCTTATTATTTCTCTCCAAGTACGCTGAAGTAAGGTAGTTATATGAGCCCATCCGGCATTTTGGGGTAGGTAAAGATGATATTAGTGGGTAGGAGGGGTGCATGGAATCACTCCATAGTACTTCCAATTCCATGCACGGATGGGCTCACTAGGTTGCATAGTTACCTTACTTGAGCGTATTTGGAGAGAAATAATGCCCTTCAAGGCTTTATTAAATAAAGTTGTGATAATTTTATCTACCCCAGTATGGCCGTGAGTTCACCTGGTAGTATAGGTTCTCTAGCTCAACTCAAACCTAATAGTTCGAGAGCTGGCGACAGTCCCATTCAACCGGAAGAACATAGTCACGAAAGGTGTGCAAAATGATAGCTTATGACCTCCTATTTACGAGTCCTGGAGTCTGCTATGCCGTATCTGGGGCCTAAGGATTTTATAGCTAATCAAAGTCCTTAATTTGGGACATGAATTTAAACGGAAGAACATAATCCTGAAACTGGTCTCATTCGAAAGGTTTTGTGGAACTGATTACGAATATGATCGCCTGCCGGCGTCAGCCTCGCGCATTTGCCTTCAGTGATCAGTCAAACTGCACTGAGGGAAAATAATTAACCGGAAGCTCTTAGTCCTGAAACTACTGTTATTCGATAGGTTTTTTGGACATGATTGCGAATACGATCGTCTGCCTGGAGCATTTGCTGTCGGTGGCCAGTCAAACTCCTAGGGATATTTATTAACCGGAAGAACGAAAGTCCCCTTCCTGACCGGAAGTCGAAATGTTTCGTGTACCTGAATAAAAAAATGATCATCTGCACACGTCTGCCAGAGGCATTTTCCCTCAGTGAACAGTCAAACAGTGCAAAGGGAAATTGCTTCCCGATAAGGAAAAATGCCCCGAGCAGACGCCGCAGTCGATCATATTCGTATTGAGGTCCATGAAACCTGCTGAATGAGACCTGTTTCAGGACCATGTTCTTCCGGTTAGTTAATTTCCCTTTGCGCAGTTTGACTGATCGTGGTGGGCAATTGCCCCTGGCAGACGATCATTTTCGTAATCATCTCCATTAAACCTGTCGAATAAGACCAGTTAATACAGGACTATGATCTTCCGGTTAATCATCTTTGCTGTGTGCAGTTTGACTGATCACTGAAGGAAATGCCCCAGGCAGATGGCGGCAGACGATCACATTCGTAATCAGCTCCATGAAACCTTTCGAACGAGGCTAGTTTCAGGACTATGATCTTCCGGTTAATTATTTCCCCTCTGAGCAGTTTGACTGGTCACTGAGGCCAAGTGCCTCAGGCAGACGATCATTTTCGTATTCAGCAACATAAAACCTACTGCATAAGACCATTTTACGGACTTCGTTCTTCCGGTTAATTAAAATTCCCCAAATTTCGTGAGTTTGGCGAGCCACTGAGGGCAAATGCCCCAGGCAGACGGTGGTAGACGATCATATTCGTAATCAGCTCCATAAAACCTTTCGAATGAGACCAGTTTCATGACTATGTTCTTCCGGTTGAATGGGACTGTCGCCAGCTCTCGGTCTATAATCAGTTATTATTACATCTAAGATTTCCAGATTAATTCTGGGGTTCCATAATTGGATAGCAAGTGGGTAGGATATTGAATTAACTATATGTACGCAGCTCTTAGCAGGTCAGACAAACGCTCTAACGTCTCGGTCTTGTGGAAATAAACTTGATTCTTGATTGAAAATTATTGTTAATTTCTTGGGAATAAGATGGAAAACTGTTAACATTCAGTCAATCAAAGCGTTTTTCTGACCAGTGTCCAGTGAAAGATAACCGTGACTTGGCTTGACTGAGCATGGTGTCACACACTTCGATGGCTGAAGTCAACCTGCTGCGATAGCATTCTGGAGACAACCTCTTTTTTTTAGTCTCTTGCGTCGCGGAAACCTGAGGAAGCAAGTCCGTATCAGAAATCCGCTGGAAAAAATTTTCTCTAGCAGATGAGATTGCTTTTTCAAAAGTACTTAAATTCTTCGCGACTAGCACAGCATCACATTCGCGGGACTGCATTTGATTGTATAAAATGTCCACATGCGGCATCAATGAATGAAAAGTCTCGAGCCAAAAAAGAAACTACTCGTCCCTGAGCTGTGATAAAAGCCCAGTCGCTTCTCGAACAGTAATTGTTCGAGCAATTGTTTCAAAACAGTCTTCGAGGATGTCTTTGTACTCGTAAACAGGCTGTACCAGGCGGGAGTTGAAATTCCATCTGGTGTTAGAAGGGCGAGGAATTCTTCGACTAGAAGCAATAGAATCAAGGACACTCGTTCTTTGAAGCGACCGGGAAAAGAAAGTGGCAAACCCAGTTAAATTAATGAAAAACCGCCTGACTTATGGCATACTGGAACAAGCACGAAGCGTAATTAAATTAAATTCGTGTGCGTGGCAATGTAAAAAATGAGCGAATTCGTACTGCTCTTTGACCCTCTTGCAGACTCCGCTTTTGCTTCCACTCATCACAGCGGCTCCGTCGTACGTTTGGCAAACCAATTTTGAAGTATCTTCGCCAAGGGCATGCTTCAGAACGTCGCAAATGACGTTACTCAGAGATTCAGCATTTCAACCACTTGAATTGTACAGACCGTAAAAGCGTTCGACGACTTGACGCTTTTCCTCAATAAAATAGCGGAAAATAATGACGAATTGTAATTTAGTTGAACAATCAATAGTTTCGTCGGCTTCAATAGCAACGAGTTTTGAATTCTTTATCTCATAGTCGATATTTTCCTGGCAAACCAGCATCATGCTTTCCAGCAACTCATTTTGAACAGTTTTTGAAGTTCCCTTGAAAACATTAGGTGTTTCCAAAGTGAGCCTTCAAAATGGAGTCAAATTCAGCATTCATAGTAACTAAGTCGAGGAAAACGCCTCAGTTCGCTGAGTCCTGTTTTTCCACGTGCCCTCGTAAGCCCAACTCATGGAAACCGCAGAACTTCACGCAATCAATAAGTCTTGAGAGAATATAACGATTTTGATCCACTCGCTCATTGTGATTTTTAACTGCTAATTGGAATGCAGAGTCTAACTGAGTGGCTATGTTAGCTCGAACAACAGCGCTAATTCGGCACAATTGTTCAAATGAGCCTTGCTCTGCTCATGAGCTTTAATTTTGTCGTTCAAATGTTTTAAATCTATCAGGCCTTTTTTGGTCCATGAATAATCACCTCCTAGAACGAGGCAAGGAAAACAAAACAAGGCATTTTGCTCAGGGCACCCTGTGAGCCACTCGGCCTTAGAGTAGGTGCCTGAATTGAATTTTCGAGTACTGGGTGGTCTGCCGTTTCCTGCATTCACAGTCTGAGTCAAATTCAGAGGAGGTGCCAATCGCCCAAGGTTCTTAATTTCAATCCTTTCGGAAAAATACCAAGAGCCATCAGCCTTAGACTGAAGATTTTTAAAACTATTCATGCTGTTTTAGCTACACGACTTGGAACTCGTCGTTCAAACTCGTCTTGGAATCAACTTGGAAACTCGTATTATAACTGCGTAGGTACTTACGGTTGCGGCCTGTGTAAGTTCTTTGAGCATTATTCACTAAACTTAAAACTGCGCACTAAGCAAAACGGCGGAGCCAAAAATATAGGCGCACTACGAAACAACTGTCTGAAGGAAAAAAAATACCGACACACAAACTGTGAACGAGAAAAAGACAATGAGGTTCCTTGTTCCCTCTCTTAATCGAAAGCTAAAGCCCGGTGCACACGATGCAATTTTCTCAATAATATTTCTTTTAAGCAAGTTCGTTTGTGACGATGTAGGCATGGGCGATGTAGTTATCTTGAACATCCGGCAGAGACCGTTGCGTGAGTCGAAACTTACAGAACGAAGTGGATTTCGAAGTGATGTCATCAAATCCCGTTGCGGGATTTCTCACTGAGTTACGGAATAACCCTCCTGATTATTTTGTAAAGCTGCATAGAGAAAGGAACTATTGAAAACGCCTCCGTCAGATAATCTCCCGTTGCATCCAACGTCGACATAAATCTATCGGTAATTGGCATCTGCCACAGTCATTGGGACGATGCTGTGCGAGATCTTTTAGTTGAAGAACAAGCTTCCACTATTTGGTGGTGCCTGCATTACAATATATTACAATGCATTACAATGCGGGAAATTCCACTTGTGTTCGAACAGATCAGCGCATGAGTTCTCCGGCGAAACACTTTCCCGGCAAGGTGCACTATTTTCTTTCCGTAATAAACGATGATTCAAAAGATAAACTGAAAACTGCATTTAAAACAAGTTTTTTTTTTGTTTTTTTTTTCAAGAGAAAAAAGGAAATGACTTATGAGATAATTATAACAAAAATGGTTGTACTGTCGTTCATATTTTGCGCGAGACTTCGTCGGAAGTAGATCTTCTGTAATTTGTTTTGCCTTCGTCGTTATACCCGGCGGAATCTAGAAGCCCGACAAGCCGCTTTTTTTGTGTGTTTCTGCATTATCCATTCCACGGAACTAATACACTCCATGGTCGACCGCCCACCCCACCGGTAGAAATCAACAATCGAATTTTACAATAAATGCACTGTAGAAAATTTCAAGGACGAATAACCAACTAAACCTTGAATCTTGATTCTTGACTCGACGGTACATCAACCTTTTACAAACTTTTCTGAACTGAAGAGAGACACCCTCTTGGAGTCTAGCGCTCCAAGCGTATTTTAGAAGAAAATGCATACTTTCCACGGCTAGCCCGAGAATAACTTGGCCGGGCTAGATAGCCCGACAAAGACTTTGCCATGATTTATGGCCGTATGCTTGAAAAAATGCAAGCCATGCTCTTTTTTATTCATACGACTCACGCACATTGAATTATCCTTAGGATAAGATCCTCCCGTGTCCTGATTTCTTTCTCGTGCACTTTACTCTTTAGCCATCCCCAAACGAAGAACTCGAGAGGCGTCAAATCCGGAGATCTTGGTGGCCCGCGTCGTCCAATCTTTCGCCCGGGAAAAGTCTCATCGAGAAAACGCCTCGCTTGATGAAAGTTATGGTCGGGAGCTCCATCATGCATAAATACATATTATACGTTCACGTAAATTTCCTCAAGTATCACTGGAAGATTGTTTTCGAGGAAATTTAGGTAGTACACCCCAATAACCCGATCAAGTTATTCATAACACCACACTAGACATTGATAAAGAAATTATGTTGGTAACTTTATTCTAGTTGTGTGAGGATTCTCGTAGGCCCACACGTGAGTGTTTCGAAAATTATTCACACCATCCCTGGTAAATGTTGCTTCGTCAGTAAATAGTATGAAGCGGTGCTGGTCTCGGTTGGTATTCTACCAATGACAGAACTCCAACCTATGAACTTCGTCGCCAGAGATTAAATTATGGACATTCGGAACGTGGTACGGGTATAGTGAATTTTCTCGTAACCAGGTGTGTGCCTTCTTCCCGCCCTGGCTTGATGCCTTGAAAGGCACATGACCAGGATAAAGCCTGACATGACGGCCGGGAAGTGACCCGACACGTGCAAGTCCTGGTTATCCTCGCTCCACTCCCCGTCAGCCACACCAGCTGGTCAAAGCTGGTGCGTTACCGGTGTGGACCGCTTGGCGGTGGGGAGTTTTACAGGTGGTAAAGTAGGGGCGAGGAGAGATACCCGTACGATGAGCGCATGATGCTACCGGCGAGCTGTTCCTTGTTGGAGACGATGGAGAGCGTCGGTCGAGGTGGTTGTTCGCGGAGGTTCAGTCGTCGGTGTTCTGGGTATCCAGTAGCGCTTGATTTTGGCCGATGTTTGGGTCTGTTCCCCTCTGACCGCACCACGCGTTGGCGAAGCACAGGAAGCGGCAGGCCGAGGTTTCACTAGCGACGAGATTCCTGAGATCGCTGGGGATTTGCCACCGATCTCGTTGACAACAGTCAAGAATTACATGCTCCGCTGTTTCGGCTTCGCCCCCGCATGAGCAGTCAGGGCTATCTCGACGGCGGTGGAAGTCGAGCTTTCCGTTGAAAGAGCCGTGACCCGAGAGAAGTTGCACGGCAGGATAACTCAGAAAGCACCACTTCCAGCGCAAGCGTTCCTGCACGTCAGGAATGATGCTTTCCGGTAGTCCGCGTCCTCAACCTCGTAAAAAACTCTCTACTATAATATTATATACTATATAATTATACTATATAATACTATATAATAATAATACTATATAATATAATACTATATAATTATAAAAAACTCTAAAAACTCTCGTAACCACCTCCAAACGGTATTATGATGATAACCAGTATGGCTGACTGCTGGTCTTCTCACGCTCCTGGCTGGGGCGCAGAGGACTCCTCTCCTGTCCGGTTTCGGTCCATGGCGCAAGTCAACATCCTCAGCTTATAAGGCCCCCTCCTCCACGCGGTGCCTCTCGGGCGCGACTAGCTGGCCACCATGGGTGAGCTGCCGAAGGGACCGGCTCGGCTGGGGAATCCGGGCCAAAGATAGGGTTCAGGCCAAGTAAGGGCCGGCGACCATAATTGTACTCGATATCTGCGTATTCAATATTAGTGAAAAGACTTGGCTTTTCTGCAAATCGAGGACGATCTTCTAAGACCAGGACAAGAAACTCGAAATATGTTCGCACGAATCTTACAGATAGGATTTGCAGACGATACTGCTATTCTGTTTTGGGACAATCCATCACCAAAAGTTGCAAAAATTCAAATTGAGGGCGAGTTTTTCGCAGTTAGTTAAAAAAATTATGTAAGCCTTAAAAATCGTTAGAAAAATCATATCTCGAAGGGTTTTGATTTTCGGACCATGGTGTATAAGGTGATTTCGGTCGCAAATGAGGTCTACTTTCACCCAATTTTTTTTGTCACACTTATCCCATCCACCCTGTATTTACGGGTGATTACTCGTCCCCCCCCCTCCAATCGCATCTCGTCTACTACCCGATATAAAATTTCCCTTCTTATTTATGCACTAATTATGGTTTTTAAAGACTCGTTTCAATCTCCGAGAAATTTCACATATGCAACAGCATTCCTTTTTTTCAAATAAGTCGACGGAAGATCGTCTTTCTTGGTAAATGTTCAAGGAGGTTTTAAAGTAACTTCGGGGACGAAATTTGAAAAAAATGATACGATGGAAACGAGGCTTTAAAAACCAGGATTTGTGCAGAAATAAGGCGGCGGTTCACGCCGAGTAGTAGACGAGGGGAATGGGGGGGGGGGGTAGCTCGAGGAATCATCACTGCAGCCTGCAGCTACCCCTTACTTGAGTTGTAATTTAGTGAAATTTTACCTCAGTGTAAATGCTTGGTTGATATTATCTTGATTTGTCCACGTTGCTTTACGTTTGGTTCCAATCAAAATTTCCAACTGGTTGGAGCTGAAGAGCTTTGATAATGACTTCTTCAGACAATTCAATTCATGAAGAGCTTCGTCAAGATGAGCCTGTGTCTGATCTTTCATTTGCAGCTGACCTTTTAGATTTGTTATCTGGAAGGACAAAAATCCATTAATATGACCACGTACAATGTTTCGAATACTTTCATAAATCGTTGAATACGAAGACAACGGGGATAATAACAATTATACAAATTATACTAGGCATGAATATGATTGATACACAAACCTCTTGGCTTTGACGAAGAAGCTGAGCCTTCGATTCGGCCAACTCGGACCGCAACAACTGTATAATTTCTTCGGAACTATTTTCTGATGAATCTGCCCCTGCAGAGTAAACTAATTGCTTATTCCATGTTTTTGTAATGGCAAATAAAAAGTACCTTTATTTTCTATAATTTTCGTTTCCGGGGGTGTTGCACAGTAGTTAATCTCTTCAATAGGCTCTGGATCACTTTCTGTGCTTTTCTCTGACACCGCTGTTGGTGTATCATTCAATTGCTCTACAATTTTTCCATCTGGGGTCAAAGATTGCACGCTAGGGATTGCTGAAGTTTTCAATTTCTTTCCTGGAGGCAGACCCATCAGTTCATGCTGCAAATCTCTTTCATAGTCGTCATTTGAAAAATGTTCAGAGCACACGTAACTCGAGCTGGGTTTCCATTCTCTCTCTAGCGAAGAAGACCCATTTTGCTCTTAATGCAGCGTTTTGGGGAAAACGGTGGTACATCACATTAACGCCTTTTTGACGAGTTTTCAAACGGCTGTTACGGCACGCATCTGGATTACGATAGTAAAAATTAGGAATCCGGAAAATTTAGTGTTTTTACATATCGAATATTTTGTATGACTAAAGGTGAGTTTACACCTTAGTGTCCCGCTACACTTATATTGCTTGAAATTGAGTGACAGGCCCGAATGACATTGGATTTGACCACGGCGTTCTTCAACACAAATTTCTAGAAATGTTCCTATGCCTTAATTGATGACTTACTCCGTGTTTTTTCACACGTTAGGAACAATATCTCATATAAAAATGAACCGATTTCAATTCTTCAAAAAACAATTGAAAGCTCACGAGATGGAGATGTTTTACTGAAATTGGCGAAAAATTTTCACTATGATCACTTGGTCAGAAACTGGCGTTGACGTACACAGGAAAATTCGAAAACGCCTTTTTCTTCATTTTTAACGAATTACTGAAATTTTTGGAGGCAACTAAAATGATGTTGATCGACATTTCCTGAAGTAAAATTGTGTGATCTTTCCAAAAACGTCAGCAGTTTAAGGGTACAAAAAGAGGTTTAGTCGTTGTTACGACTTTTTGGAGGAAAAACAGCAAGTGGCTAAAAATACACAAATGTGCCTGTAACTTCAAGAGAAATCATTTGCGACCCTATGTCAATAGGGTGATTTTGGTCGCAATTACTTAGTACTACAACATATTAAAATATACGGCATTCGTCCTGAAACACCCTGTATATGTATAAGAAAAACAGGTTTTTATTTCATGAGTGGACAATTCTCCTAATACTCGTTTCAAGGCAATGAGTAAATATTTTGCTCACCAGCATAAACTGAACTCACTTCAAGTCAACAGGAGCACTCCAATGAAACTCCTGTACCGCATCCAAATCTTTGTTAATTATCATTATACTATAAATTGAAAAATATAAACGAATCCTTCAAATTACAGTTTATGGGCTCTTTTTTTAAAATCTACTGACCTTCCCTCATCTAACCCACCTTTAACTGTATCCATTTTCAACCCTACATCCAACTGCAACCCTGTTGTTCGTCAGGGAAATTTTCATGGAGCGAAAAAGTTATGGGATGTGGTATACCTTAATTCCCACCCTGACCTGAGAGCAAACGATCCAGTAGGATTCTTCAATTTTCATAGAATGGATTCGTCCACTTTCGACGACCTCCTTCGCAAAATTGAAAAAAGAATTAGGAAAGAAGAATTTGTAGTGAGAGAGGCAGTTTCTGTAGGTGGAAGATTGGCATTACCGCTAAGGTAAAAGTCATTTCATAATGGCAATATTTATGAAAATTGTTGCCTGAAGCCAAAGTAGGTGCCAATTATCAATATCACGCAGATTTTTGGCCTCGGGTGACAGTATGACGAGCCTGAGTTACCAATTCAGGCTGGGGCTGTCTACTGCGAGCTCTATCATTCGCGAATGATGAAATGGGACTGCATGAAAGAAGAAGTTTTCCCGAAATTGACGCCTGAGTTCTGGTCTACCAACGCATCTAAAGTCGAGATCGACTGGGATTTCCCTCATTGCCTTGGTGCGATTGACGGGAAGCACGTACAGATTCAGGTATTCTGAGCAACCATATAAATTGGCGTTGAAATGTGTTATGTACGTACTCTATGTTTTTTAGTGTCCGGCGGGAGCAGAGTCTGAATATTTCAATTATAAAAAAACCCACAGCGTCAAATTTATAAGCAGATTATAAATTCGTGTACGTCGACATTGGGGCTTTTGGTCGAGAGGTTGACAGTGGGATTTTTTCCCACTGCCTTTTCCCAAAGTCCTTTGCCCAAAGCTGTCATCAGGGTCGCTGAATTTACCTGGTCCCTCAATGCTGGGGAAGACGGATGTTGAAGCACCATTTGTTTTCGTCGGGGACGAAGCATTCCCGTTAGGGATCAAACTAATGAGGCCCTTCGCTGGAAGGAAACTACCTGAGCTAGGGGATAAACGGAAAAATTTTCAACTACAGGCTTTCGAGGGCACGGCGAGTTGTGGAGAACGCTTTTGGTATTTTGTCGAGTCGGTGGAGAATTTATCGAAAACATATTATAGCCAGCACTGAGTCGGTTCTACTAATAGTAAAGGCTACTGTTGTTCTCCACAATTTTCTACATATCCAAAAAATTGTATCTACGGGAAATGACTACCGTCTGCTGGACCAGCCGTCAAACTGCGATGCCGACGAATGCGCATTGCGCGACATTTCAAGAGCAGGCTGCAACTCATACTCAGCTCAGGCCAACAGCATTCGGCAAGTATTCGCTGAATACTTTGCGAATGATGGAGCAATACCCTGGCAACTTAATTATGTTTAGTAGCATAAAATGATGATACAAAAATATAAATTAAAATATAATTTTTCATGCAATTGGAAATATGTGAAATGTTTACGTGCCCGCTGGGTATTTTGTCGCCAAAGTTTCTCCCAGAAACTTCACAAGTAGCCTTCCTGCTTCGGCTTCGGGAAGGGACTTGAGTAAAGAAGCAAGGCTCTGACACCCGGACTCCAAGAAATGAGTCTCTTTGGTCATTGACTGATTCCCTTTCAATTCGCTTAATTTATCAAAAATAGCCTTGTCTATGGGACACGTTTCTGGCTGGGTCTGGCGTCGTCGTTTCACAGGCCGTCCCAAAGATGTTTCAGTCGCGGCTGCAGTGGGGACGCCAAGAGAAGAAACGTCTTCTTCAACAGAAGGGACGTTGGTGTAAGACGAAAAAGGAAAGGTCATTATTTCCGACTCGGCGTCTCCGTTAAGGTGGTCCGACGCGGTTACACCACCTTGTGACACTAGAAAATGGGAGATAAAGTTGCGTAAAAAAAAAAAATCTGAAATATCATACTCTGAGGAGAACGTTCAGAAAAACTGTCATCAGTCACAGATGGCTGAGAGACCTCATCCAAAAATTCCATGAAATGGAAAAGTGGACACGTAGAACTTCGGCTCTGTGATGCGGAGGCTCCGCTCGATGGAATTTTTGAGAACCCCTTTTCTTCTTTATAGCGTTCTTTCAGGGTTTTCCACGTGAATTTCAATATTTTGACAGGATACCCTATATCCTAGCTTATTTTGGTCCAGGCTGCATCTGTATACGTTTAGCAATAAAATAATTATAAATCGTCGATCAACCTTCATTTTTTAGAAATTCTGATGATTACCTTTTGTGACGATTTTTATAGGATTCATCTAACACGTTCTACACGCAAGGATAACCTTGTATTGAGGAAATGAGTAGTTCATTTTCAAAGTTACTGAAAGTCCCTCTCATGAGCCCTTGGTGTGAATTCTCTGACGGTAGAACATGAATATGTTATGGCTAGAGTGTTTACTTGGATAGCTCGTGAATAATTAGCCATCGAGCTAGGATTGTGCGAGGATTAGGCAGGGTCCTTTCCCGCCAAGAAGAACGTGAACCCGCGGACAGCACTCTCATTCGAATAGGTACAATTTCTCCTATACATCTACTTTCGATATCGAAATGGTTCTCCCACTGTTCTCCTTAGATGAATTGTTTTTATCAAGCCGGGATTTCATGGTGGGGGTTAAGAGAAGTAGCCAGAAGGCTTCGTTAGTGAAAGACGGGGTCCATGTTTGACTTGGCGAGCTATAGAATGAAAATCAGTCAAGGGTCCCGCTATTTTGCTTGCTAATCAGGTTTATGGCAAAATGATCAACAGCTTTTCCTAGTTCATAAACTAACTGGATATTTTATGAACTACCCAATCATTTCTTGGTTATTTTGAAAACTAGACAGCTAGTTAGCGTCCACAATGTCATAACTCGCAACAGAAGATGCCACCAACTTTGTTCCTGGAACCAGGGAAAAAAGGATAAGACGTCACATCCAATCTACTGCACCCAATATTCGGGTAAGGCACCATCTACTCTTATTGCTGAGCTTCTTAAGGGGCCCTGCGCATTATTGTGACATTTGGCCATCAGAATGCCCAGGGCCCCCAGGAATTCGCTGTACCTTTTGTTGTTGGTGGTAATATCCTATAACGCCCGATCTGTAAACAAGCTAATTTTGTTTTTTAGACAAACGAAATCCTGGACGTTCCATAAACTTCAACCCATGCAAAGAACTGGACGAGGAGTCAAACCACCCACAACATCATGCCCTACGAGTGTGCCAAGAGCATGGTGGACCTGCCATCGGTTGGGAGTTCGTACTATCTTTCCACTACGAGGACTACAAAATCACTCCGGAAAAGAAAGCGACGCTACTAATAAATGTTCGCCAGCTCCAAGAATCGCTACTGTTTGGCTTCC
>CM075941.1:7781862-7847728 GCA_038030265.1 Corythucha ciliata
TCGGAAAATCACACGTTTCTTACTCCGAGTAGTTGAAAAACTGTCATTCTCATCATCGTTCAACCGTCCCCCACCGCGGCCTCCAGCTCCGCCAATTGCACCACCACCACGTCCTCCGGCTCCTCCACGCCCACCAGCACCACCGGTTCGGCCGCCTTCGCCGTCATGTCCACGTCTTCGATGGCCTGAAAATAGTATGTAGACTGTTTATATAACTGGAGAAGAGAGTGTTTGATCCATTCTGGGAAGCCATGACGCTAGAGGATTCATTCAGTCCCCGGGCTTCTTTACGTTTCCCTTCTGGGGGTTCCGGGGGCTGGGTGCAAGTCGTCTATTGACACATTGCGGGTTAGAAATGGCCTATATTGAACGAGATTACCTTCTCTTATTCCACCACCGCCACCACCACCACCGCCGCCTCGACCACATCCATCTTCACCGTCTTGTCCACCACGGCTCTGTTGACCTTCCACGAGCAAAATGCTCTTTATAACGGAGGTTGTCGGAAAATCACACGTTTCTTACTCCGAGTAGTTGAAAAACTGTCATTCTCATCATCGTTCAACCGTCCCCCACCGCGGCCTCCAGCTCCGCCAGTTGCACCACCACCACGTCCTCCGGCTCCTCCACGCCCGCTACAACCGTCTTGACCGTCTTCACCCCGTCTACTTCCAGCTGTAAGGGGTTATGTGATGCGAAATTATATCCCGAAGTTTCCGAAATCAACCGACTTACACCGTCCATTCCCCTCGAACGGCATCACATAAAAAGAATTTAAAAATGCAAAAACCGAACATCTGAATTCGTTTGATCATACACTTTTCCAAAGAGTAGAACTAAACTTGGGAGGGGAAGCGTCATAAAATGAATTCGCAGGAGTTAATGTAATCGTAAAATTTTACCGAGTAAGTTTTTTTTCCACGTTCTCTTCACGGAAAAAGCACTCTCAGGCATCGGGAATAGGAAGGGGATGATAAAAATGACTAAAGGAGACTTTCTGTTTTTAAGATAGGTCGTAAAAAGAATAAAAAAAGCTGAAGAAAAGAAATATCGTGGAAAGAGGAGGGAGAGGAGTCAGGAGTTTCGCAGGTTCACGGCTTAGTGCATACTGCTCGCTTTATGACCTTCCGTGTTCTCTTGTCCACAATTTTTTTTTATCCACAGGATATTTTTGTACTTCATTTAATTAAAAGGTATTGACCAGTGTTGAAAAAAAGATGGAGCAGAGCGTAAAATAATGAAGAAAAAGGTTGTTCTCAGAATTCTTCACGCACGTAAAAAAAAGGGGGGCTTTATATCGTTTCGCACGGATCCTTCATCGCATTTTCCCATTCCATTCGCTTTTCGATACCCGATACCACACCTGGAATCAGCACGGTCGGTCGGTAGTGGACAACTATCAACAAAACGGGCTGTATACGTGTGCTTGTGAGTACAAGGGAAGGAGGAGTGGGGATCACCCTTTTCAACACGGAGAAGGTGTAAATGGCTTTCATTTCTCTCTCCATTCAGGAAATAACAGTTCCTCTAAGAGTGGAAATTCAATTACACGCCAAATATTGAGAGAATCCGCTTTGGGAAGCGCCTTCCTGTTTTTCTTTTTCACCTCTCCCTTGTGGACATACGAAGTCGATAAATATAAGCCCGAGAGCGTTTTGCGACGAAAAATAATTGGCGAGAAAAAATGGAATTTAAAATTAAAGTTCCTATATTCCTATGTGTGAGCGATAATGATTTATATTGGCACTGATTTCGTATTTGATCTTTTCTTACAACAGAATAACAGAAAGTCCGCTTTTTGCTCCTTATTCCTCTCAATTAATGAATAATGGATAAATTAAATTTATGGAAGATAAATTGTATGCTTTCTAAGATGGGCCCTTCATCGACTAATATTCACTTTCTATACAAACTCTGGGTTGGGGGTAGAAAGAGGATTAAATGAAAATAACACGGATATAATAAATAAGGCATCCTAAAGTGAGATTAATAATTAGCCATTCGTTTTCTTATCACTCCCCTTTCATTGTCATTTATCCTAAAGATGGCCCTATCTAATGACTCTATGAAGATAATATTTACCCGCATATCTTCAAAATGTAGCCAAGAAGATGAAGGATGAGAGGGTCGTCGGAGGGTTAAAATTCCAAACTCATTAAACTTGATTTCAAATTAAATTATGCCTCGTACCAAATAATTAATTAGAGATTCGCGGTTTCTCTCCTCCTTTCCCAGTTAGATATGCCAGTGTATATCTACTGACTCTAGAGACTATTCCAGAGTTGAGCTAACTCAAAGGGGAGCGAGCTACGCAGACCTTATTTTATTTATGGTTGGAGTTGAGCTGCTGCACTTAACTCTCGTAGCACCTTTTGCGAGTCGAGTATTGTTGATCTGACAATGACCTCAGGTGGAAATTAACAGTTTACACGGCTGGGACTGGTGGACGGCTGGAAATGAATTGCCGTGTTGCAGAATTGTGTGCAAATGGGAAACGCTGAAAAATTTGCAAATATTCCGACCCGAGTTTCACAATTTCACAGATATCTAGCTCTGAATGATGTAGTAATTTTGGGTATATTCATTGTATGCTTCGTGCCCTGCCTGTCGAAAAAAACAACAAAAAACGGTCATTTTACGAAGGTGAATACCATATCCGTGCCATAATTCGCTGGTATTGACCAGGAAATTGAAATTTTGCGGATTTTTATACCCGAATGTGATGTAGCAATTTCGTAGCGACTTGACTCCTTATGCTAAAGGCCTCTCATTGACTCATTATGCTAAAGGTTCGACCACACATGTGTCGAAAATATCAAATACTATTCAACCTTAATCATAAAATCAATAACAATCATCCTAAAAACGAACCAACTGGAAAGAGAAACTGATTGTGTATTATTTCAAAAATATTGACATTTGCCCTACAGCCACTATTTTACGTTGTTCACATTTTTAGCCGCAAATTAGCAGTTTTCCTCAGTCTGAAAACTCAATGGCCCACAGTAGTTTGATCAGCGACGTTTAGGCCTGTCACATTGCGCGTGGATTCATCGCTTGGCGCCTTGTTTCAGAATAAGTTCTGTCTTTACAAACGTCTCATTGAACGACACAAATAGGAATGATTTATTCAACAATAATTAAATCATGTGCATCTAGATCTCAATACAATTAGGGCATGAATTTTCGCCTTTTCTTGATTTTGGCCAAAGGGCGTGTTCCTAAATTCATCGATGGATGAGGTTACAAAACTAACACACATGATAAATGCATAGAGGTAAATAACTGGAGAAAGCCTAATTGGCTGAGGGGTGGGTAGAAGGGTTGTCACAAATATGGCCGCCAAAGTACCCCTTCAGAACCTTGAATTTACCTCTACATCGTCAGGTTATCAACAAAAATGCTCACCTCCCCCCTGAGATTAATGCAAAATTACAAAAAAAGAGCCCGAGTTAGAATGAGCAAAGGGTATTTCGAGGAATTTGTGCGGTAAAAACTAAATCAAACTCATCAACACTCTCGTTCTCAAAGCGTGGACGACTCGATGTTCATACGATTTCATTGTAAATGTCATCGTTCGTGGCACGTAGTTGTGTTTTCAAGTGTATTTTGGTGTTTATTTTCCAAAATAAGTGGCCCTGATCGCGTTCCATCAACATACTAAGGAAAAATATTACATGGGCGAGGCAGTCACGAGTTCAGAAAGAGCCGCTCCGTCTCTTGAGACTGCGAAACAAGGATTTGAACAAAAGTCGCCACCCTCATGCAGTTCGCTGTGCTCGAACCACGGGTCTTCTCATTAGCAGTGCTGGTACATATAATGTTTCTGAATAATTATTAGTTTGTTTCTTGCTTACGAGCGATTATTATGTGAAATAAACGTTCGTGATTTTTTAGGCTCTGTTTTTCTCTTTGCTCTCAGAGGATCGATCCCTGAAGAAACATACCCAAAAATACACAACACATCAGTAAAAAACAAGTTATCTTGAACTCAGAAACAAGACGTAATCCATAAAAAACATGAGTGACGGATTTCCCGGTGGCTTCTGTCGTGATTCCCGGAAGAGGATTGGAGCTACTTACGCACGTTGAAATATCCGGAAAAGAAGTCCAACAACTGGTCGACCGTTTAAAATAAAGATTTTCCGGAGTATAGTTGTGGGTTATTCACTTTATTAATGTCTTGTGAAACAATCTAAAAACTCACAGTGACAATTTCTAGACATACTAGAGGAAAAAAGAACAAAACTAGAAATTCAAAGTGGACATGTAAATAAAAAACAACTTGACTTGAGGTTACTTTGTGGTTCACAAGGGGCACCTCCCACTATAACTACGCAGGGCGTTTCCACTGGGGGGGTGTCCCCCCCCCCCAGAGCTCTCTTATTCGGTTTTGGAGATCGGTAGTCGGAATTCGGCTACAAAGAGGTTACAAAATATATAATCATGTCAAACGGTTCAAAAAAGTCCCCAAAACTGACTGTAAGGGGCACCATGAACCCCCATGAGGGGATATTGAAAGGCTGAATTGAAAGGGAGTGAGCCGGAATGAGGTTTAAAAACAAGCTAATAGAGAGCGGGGAATTACGAATGACCTGTTATCTACCTCTTGTCGTTCACTTATGTATATATATCGATAGGTCTCCTATCGAGATGGGATTTACATTCGGATGTATTAGAACATTCGGTTATGCTCTGCTTGTGGGAATAACGTTTTGCTGTATCACGCCGTCGCAAATGTGTGTTTTGTTTTATAATTCCCTTGAATGTCTGAACCGTCTGCGCAGCAGTGTTCGTTTGACTGATAGTATAATACGTACCTAAACGGCTACACTTAATTTGAAGTACTCGTCTGCCTGCATTTGTTGAATTCATAAACATTTGAGGTGAGCTCTTCTTGTGTTTATGTAGCAAAACCAGAGTGTTGAACCTTTTTACACATTTCATTTTTTTTCTTGCTCTGCTTTCATGATTTAATCATGTCTGCCGTTCTCAAATCGAGAAAAAGAATTAAGCTGGAATGGCTCGAATGCGGAAGTCACTTCGACTCGGATATAAACACCGGCATGAAAAAGTCAAGCACAAAGGTAAACCAATAAATGTTAAGCAAGTCGGTGCACCTTTGAATCCTTTCACTGCTTCGAAAAAGCTGGGGCAGCCGAAACAACTCCAAGTTGCAATTCCTTGTCAAATTTCATCTCCTGGCCCTAGTACTAGTCAAGATTTATTACCTGGGCAAGAACAAAACGTTGAAATTCAATATATGAACATGATACTGATATTGAAGATAGAAGCAGTAGAGATATTGAAGTTGAAGTTGTTACGAAAATCAACGTTTCCGTGTCGTCTCTCGTTCCTGATTCATCGCTGTTTAGAGAACCCAGTGGAGAAGCAGTATCAAACGTCTGTGCAGCTGACACAGGTCAAGAGATATCCTGGATACAATGCGCTGGAAAATTGTCTGAATTTCTTTCAAATTTCACCACTGGCAACCAGATTCTGGAAAAGATGAAAGGTGACTCTGTACCGAATCCTAAGCTTTTTATTGCGCAACTAGCCCATTGGCTATTAAAAATTGGGGAACAGAACCAGGATTTTCAAAGTGAATCGCCCAATAAAGTCGAACTGGATAATGAAACAGGGATAATTCATCACGACCCTGGACTTCGGGGCCTCGTCACAAATGACAGGGAGAGACATTATTTGAGTGCGCTTGGTCCTTTTCAGCCCAAATTATGCTATTATCCCAACCACCCCGAAATAACTCACACCAAACAATCCAGCCTGGTTCACCGAATTCCCCATGCTCGAATATAGTATCAAAATGGGTGCTGCGTTTTGCTTCGTCTGTAGTCTATTTCCAACGGGTATCGGCAGACATCCTATGAGTTCTGGGCACTCTGAGTGGCGATTAACTGGGGTAAAACAGTGGCATAAAATGAAAAGCGTTGGGAAAAATAAGAAAGGAAAGTTGGCCCAACATTTTACTTCGGAGCCTCACATGGCTATCAAGGATTCGGACGAAAAGGTGGATCGTAGTTTTGTGGACGAAACTCTTCTGCTTGGGTTCCAAGCAGCAAGAGATAAGTTGCTGAAGCACTACCGCTTAGCCAATTGGGTCGTTTGTGCCGTACTCATCTTGGACCCCAGACACAAGTTTGAGACATTTGACTTCACGCCAAAGGGGCCGAGAAATGAAGGAAGAAAGCTTCAAAAAATTCAAAGAGGTTCTGGCAGAGTACGCTTGTTCTTCAAGAGTTAACTCCTTCCCGCCAACCCGTCGTGAAGAGATCGTCGACTCTGAATCTGATAAAGAAGATCTTCTAGACCTTAATGCATTATATTTCAAAAAGCAGCCATCGAAAGGTTCCGCAGAAATGGAGAGGCAGGAGTATCAGGTTCAGGCTAGAGCGGGTGCAGAGGACGACATCCTCAAATGGTGGAAACGCCACAGCACACAGTTTCCTGTTCTAGCTTTGATGGCACGGGACTACCGTCTGCATACCGGCCACATCGGTCCCTGCAGAACGATTGTTCTCTCAGGCTTCTCTCACAATAAGGAAGCACCGCAATCGCCTGCAGGACCAAACGGCACATTGGCTTCTTTGCATAAATTCCTGGGCCCGTCATTTTTAATTAAGAGAGTTTGTTAATAATTTATCGATATTGTGATTTAAAAAAAATATTTACATCGCAGAAATGTATTCTTTGCCCCCAAGAAGTCCATTCTGTTCTTTGATATGTCCCGCCCCAGGCCATTGCCCCCCTTCTCTCGTTCAAGCACTCGGGAGGTTGCCACCTCACCAAACTTTGGATTCTCACATCAACTCTTTTCACTTCTTCGGATATCGTTTTGAAGACATTGGCTTATAGTAAAACCTCATTGAACAATTGCGTTAAAAAAATCAGCCAATCTTTAAAAGTATTAGGGCCGTATTAGTCGTTCCTCGAATTTGCCTCAACTTCAAAGCTCCCTCCCAAACTGGAAAAATTATAAAATAACATGTAATTGTACAGTTTGTGAGGTAGGTTGGAGTCGAGGAAATTTCGAGGAACGACTTGGCATAGTTCCCTGATCAGATCAATCAAGTTTTTGACAACGGCAACGCTACTTTAGATTACTCAATTTCAAGTTGAACTTGGTTTAAAAAGCTGGGATTTATCAAGAACGGCCCAATGCCTTGGAATCGAGGAGAAAGTGCAAAAAGATGGTGGGAGGGGGATCTTCACTATCTTCAACATGCTTTCAATTATTCAGAGAGAGGAGAAGCTCTGTCGACTGTCGTAGTGTCGTCTTATTTATTTATTGCTTAAAACCTCCGCTCTGGACGGCTAGGCAACACGGATGGCGAGGATGGTACATGACGTTTCTGGAAAGGGCACCGTCACCAGGTTTGCCAATGCCAATGGCAAACCTGCCAATGGCACCAGGTTTGCCAAGACGTCAAGCACAAAACCGCTTTTTCTGACGTTATAGAGACGTGTTCATATTAAGAATATGAGGTTATCTCGAATTCGATTCTCAGTTTGACGATTGTTTTAAAGGCTCGATTCCAATTTTGGGCAATTACAAAGTTCCTTGGTCAGTACTCAGTAGTGTAACACTTATCTTCCTTCGTGCCACGAAACACTAAGGAAGGAAAGCAAAGTATAAATTCATCTATCGTCATCTGTAATCATTGAGGCGAGAAATGGATCACTCGTCACTAATATCACACATCTTTGAATTCGCACTTTTAACTTTTTGAGACGAGACCGAGACTTCCGAGACCGGGACCGACTTTTCATGATCGAGACCGAGACCAACCCCTCATGAGCGAGACCGAGACCACTCAAGTCTCGTCTCGGTCTCGGTCTCGTGCATCCCTAGCTTTCCAAGCGACCCCTTTCTTGAGGAAATATTAGAGTAAAATCGCCAATTTTTCAGTATACAAATCTTGTTTCTCGGGCGAAAGCACTTCTTGACAGAATATTTAAGATTAGACCTGTCAATATAGACACAAAAATCGGGGTAAATCGCAAACATGCATGTAATTGATTTTTTTGTTGCGTGTTGTTAGGAACAATGAGAGCAGTTGTTACTCAAGTTTGCAACCCTCAAAACCTTGTGCTTAACTCATGGCACTCGAAAAACTAAGACATTTCATCACTTTTTCTGGTTTTTTAAACAAAAATACCAGAAGAAAGAGTTTTTTCGAGAATGACCACAGTATACATTGTTAAAGCCAACTAAATTTGCTACAATTTAAGCCATGCCCGAGCATCCTGGGTCTGTTAGTTCAGGAATTACGGGCAACCAACAAAATACCTTATCTCGCCAAAAAGCGAGATTTTATTGGTAGGGTAATTTTTCAAGACCCGTAGCCCTCAAATACACGGTGATTGGTACTTGGTTGAACAAAATGAGAGGGATGATTGTACACCCAAAATGCAACAAAAAATTGCCTTTGACCTAAGGTCAGATTTCCATTCATAGTTCAGATAATCAATATGTTGTTTTTTAGCACATCACGGCTTTCGCAAAGAAAACATCTGTAACATGGGAAATAAGCGTCCTAGGATAAATCCAACGACACCAATGAAAAGAGCACTCTTTTTTGTGTGTGAGTAAAGACATTTTGTCTAATGATAGCGAAAAATTCTTTGAGTAAACTGGGAAAATATCAGGATATTTTAAAAAATGTCAGTTTTTGACAACTGTTCAAAGCTAGACTACATTAGCCATGGTGCTCCCAGCACCTGGCAAGTTCCTCTAAAACTGTATGAAGTAACTTAGTTTAAAACTTGATGCTTATTTTACTCCTGTCCTTTGCAATTTTTTGATAAAAATCCATTGTTATACCAAAAAATGAGGCAATTAGGCCCATTTTGAGTGCCTGCAAGAAGATCAAGAGCCATTCCCAAAACTTTTTTTTTTCAGCTTAATTCACTTTTCCTATGCTAATCTATGAGGAAAGACAAAAAAAGTGGAATAAGCTGAAAAAAATTTCTTGAAATAGCTTTCGTATCTTCTTTTAGGCACTCAAAATGGGCCTAATTGCCTTATTTTTTGGTATAAAAATGGATTTTTCTCAAAACATTGCGAAGGACAGGAGTCGACCTGCGGTCGTGGAAATTTGTTAACAAAATGACATGCTTGTGACAGCATTGTTTTTTTTTTTTTTTTTTTTTTTTTATTCTGCCAAGGCCGGATTCAGAGGAAGTTGACCGGCCCAATTCCAACGAAATCAATCGTTTCAACTGCCCTTCCTCCCATTGACGGGTCAAGTCTCAAGAATAAATATTACTTTTTCAATCAATCCCTTCCAACAGTACCAGCCATCAACATTTGAAGGGTAACTGACTAATACTTTGCTGTGGCGGTGTCAGGGGAGGGGGGATGGCTGAGGGGTGAATTATACGCTAGACCCATTAAGACCACACCCAATAGAAACTGACTCGGTTGCGGGAAATGGAAAAGAAACCCACCCCAACCCCACTCTCTGGCCATCTTTCACACTCTTTCACCATTGACGTGATTAATGAATCAAAGCAGTGATTTTCGAAATTTGTGTTGCTAGGAGAAAACGAGGCGAATTTCTGAAAAAAAAAAGTAATGGTAGGGGAGACGGGTAGGACAAAGAAAATGAGTGCAAGGTATCAAGGCTTTCCCCAATTTGATTTTTAATTTAGGGAGGGAGAGCCTCGAGAATAAGGGCGGGAAGAGATCAACAGAATAAGTCTTGAATAAGTTATTACAGGAGCTATAATTTCAAAGGCAGGACTACAAAGATAGATAGATAATGTGCCCAATCAAGCAAAGAATAAACGTAAATTTAAAAAAAAAAAAAGTTGGCTGTAGCATTTTCATCCCTCGGAAAATTACCAACTTTTTCTCCATTTCATGTTTACTTGATGCTTTTCAACCCGACTTAAATTAAGCTTGCGTTTCAACTTTATTACATAATACTATTGCTTCATTATTTAATCTTCTCCTGCTTCTATTTCTTAGCTTTCGCAGTCCTGGGCTGAAAGCATCGGTTTTATCGCCAGAAAATGAAGATGGAGAATAAGAAAAAAGAAGCTTAAAACCTAAAAATAAATCATCAACTATATGCGGCTTAACTCAAAAATAATAGCAATAATATTATTACCTTTTATTTCACTTTCATTATTATGAGAATTACAATGTTTCTCAATAAGTTCATTCCTCTCTCGCGTGACACAAGAATCCCTTAAGAATTACTTAAAACGTGAGCTTTAATGAAGAAGAGCGATCACCGATAATTTAATGTTCTCGAGAGCTCAATGTTTTAGACCGGGATAAATAGTTCTATATTCGTGCAACAATCATACAAAAAATAGTGGGCTTACTCCCTTGGGAATAATAATAAAACTTATTCCTTGCGGTTTTAGGGGCGTCAGAACGACGGCTATGTAGGGTAGACGGTTGAAGGCTTTGGCTGCTCTGAAAGCTTCTTCTCCAACCTGCCGACCGATGAGACATATCAGATCGTTTTTTCTTTTATTGTTCGATTGGGACTATCGATTGAAATGATTTCGTAAAATCGGTGGTAGGTACATAACCTAGTTTATCACCCGGCTCAAACATTGCCACGCGCAGTGTTATACGCAGGCACCTCGTTTAATACACTATACTGAGAATTTCAGTAGGACCCCTCAGTACCAAGAAAATAATAACGTTATCAACCTGTTCTTACTCGATCTTTTCTCTTTGCTTCACCCCATGGAAACCCACACACCAGGAACATTAAAGAGGAGGAAATTGTGTAGCCCACTCCCTCCACCACCTCTCACTCACTCACCATAATCATACAGACTCTCATTCAACCTCAACAACCATTCATGACTTATTCAAAGAAAGAGGGGCGACAGGACGATTACAGCGAAACGAAAGGGGTTTCAATTCAACCTTTACCCCCCCCGTTTGCTTGTCATGAAATAACAGAAACTTTAAGAGAAGCCAAAATGTCCCCTCTCGCTCATCCCCACCGGTGTCAGTTACAAGCTTGCTGATTTCAATTTCAGGCTTCGAATGGGAGAAGATACAAACTGAAACTGGTCATTTTGGGAAGGATCGTGGGAACCTAAGAAATGAAAGAGAGAAGGAAGGAATTATCGTTTCATTTCAAATTTGAAATTCAGAACGTCCCGAAAAAGTGGATATTTTTCAGCCACGATACGGGTGTAACATCTGTAATTTCTTGATGATTTTGTATGAACTCGCGCGGAATTAGAAATAATAGGTCTATAGAACCAAGAAGGCCCCCAAAAGAAACAATAAATAAAAAGAAGAGGTTCACATCACTATGTTCTGCGTCTGTGGAGTGTATGCAAACCAAACAAATTCATTACCTCGAAGAATTGAGCATTTCGATAGGTTGCATAGGCTCGACAGACGCATAGCACAGAGCTTGTGAACGGGCCTTTAAAACGAGTTTACACTCAAGAAGATTTGATTGCTTCCAAAAAAACTAAGAGCATCAGAGGAAAGAAAACAAGCAAAAAGCTAAAACTGAGTCTTAGAGCAAATAGGTATGTCTCAACCATTACAACTGAAGTTAAGTCCCGAGAGGCATGGCAAAAAATCCTAACCACGCAAGGGAAACGTAGGTCAAACGGGCCCAGCGGCGTCTGTCCCCCCCCCCCCCTGATGACTGGAAGCGAAATCCCCCCAATGTGAGTTATGCCCCCCCCCCTATTATTGAAGGGATGTAGAAGAAAAATAACTGTGAATAACAACAATGACAGATATTTACCTTTTTCGCTAGTGCTACTGACACTATACTATAGAAAACCAGAAGATTTCATTGACTAGTTTTGAAAAATTGAATGAAAACTGATGATTTTCCACTCCACTGTAGGTCTAGTGAAGCAAAGAAAAGGACTTTGCGCTAAAATAAAGAAGATATTACGCTAACCCCAAAATTCTGTACCCAATAGGCGCTAAAATGGAGAAGCCGCGCTAATGTGCTAATCAAAAGCAACAAGCTTTTTTTAAAACCTCTAATACTTGTTTGCGGCTAAAATAACGGAAGGGTGCTAATTCATAGCAAAAAGCGAGAAAAAAGTCACTAATTCACCGCTAAAAATTGATAAATATGCTAATTCCGAGCAATAATTCAGGAAAAGCACTAATAACGCGGCTGTAAAATTGGAAAAAAGCAGCGATCTACGCTCAGCACGCAGACTCAGCTAATATTGAGAAAACGCCAACAGTTGATTTCTCGTGTCAACTTTTCGTGCAACTAAAGTTGAGAAAAAGCGCTAATTCGCGGCTGAAGTTTGTAAAAACAGCTCATTCAGAGCAAAAATTGGTGAAAAAACACGAATTCGCTGATAAAATTAGGAATATCCGATCCGGCTAAAACTGAGTAATGAAAGTCGCTAAGTAATGAAAAAAAATTAAACAATAATCGCCGATAAAATTAGGAAACAATTCGATGCTAAAATTTTGAAAAAGTGATTATTCGCAGCGAAAATTGCGGAAAACCCCCTAATTCATGGCTAAAATTGAGAAACCCAGCTATTCGTAGATCTATTTGAGAAGACCGGCTAATACGCGGCTGAAACTGGGGAAAATCGCTGAAATTAAGATGAAGATGATCGTACCTGATGCTGAGCATGTGGAACATGAGAAAAAGGGCAGCCAAAATGGAGAAAAATGCTAATGCGAGCAATTCAAAAAAGCTAATTTGAGAAAATACGCGGATAAAATTGAGAAAAAGCCATGATTCGTGGCCAAAATTGAGAAAAACGCTAATGCGGAAAAATTGAGAAAAATACGCCGATGCATCCATCCCCACTGATAAACGGCTGAAATTCATTAAAGCTGTTGTCTGTGGCTGAAGTTAATAAATAATTAGCGGCTAAAATTAAGATAAATGGCTTATTCTTATTATTGTTACTATTATTATTATTATTACTATGATTATCATTGAAACGCCCCCAAGAAACTCGCCACTCTGAAAATGGTTATGCTGCCCTAAATCTCAATTTAGTGGCTATTTATTCTTGAAAACTTCCAAATTCACGGCTACGTAAACCTATAAACTTGCATTTCGCGAACCCCCCCCCCCCAACTGTGATTTTGTGGCGAATATCTGCAGTAAGTAACTTCAAATTTCGTAGCTATTTATCCATCAAACTCGCAATTTTGCTGCTTCTGATTTTTCAAAACCGGAAAATACAATTTTGAGGATATATTTGTTCTTCGAAAGCCTTTTCTATCCCTTTTATTCTCCGAGACTTGCAATTTCGTGACTAGTTAGCTCGGAAACTTGAAGAACGCAACTGTTGAAATTGAACAAGTCTATTTGGAGCTATGGTTTTTTTGTGGGTGGATGACAGCGTGTTACAACTGTTTTTTCAAGCAACAATGTCACATATTAAAACATGAAAATCTCACTGACTGACCGCTATACAAACGCTAAATCCACTCTAGCCGCCACAATCGCGGTTCCGGTCTCAGGTAGGACACAAGGTTATAGTTTCTGCAGAACTCCACCCCCCCCCCCAAATTTCGCCCATAATTTTTGTCCGTTTAAGCGTTTTAGTAAAAGTTAAATAATGCACTCCTTTCTAACGCCAGCTGCCGATGCGATTTTTGTCTGCTTGCATCGACTGATTTTCACAACCTGGTTCTGACAGCGCGTGGCTCCGAGTTCACAAACATTGCAAGTGACAACTCGTAGGAATAAAACAGGCGCGACAAATTAACTCTGACGCCTTGTAATTTGGAAAATAAGCTCGCGAGTTCAGGGACTAAAGCTCTTTTCTTCCTTTCAAGTTTCACTCGGTCTGTACTGGATCTTTCTGTGTAGCTCCTGAAAGTGGCTTTTAAGTCGGCTTAACGGTCATTAGGGGAAAGGGGGGTTTCTCCATTCTCCATTAAGGTTGATTTTTTTTTTTTTAGAATTCACCTGAAAAATACAAGCCTGTCTGTGAAACGCCAGATTGTTGAGATTGTTATCAAAAAGATCGGCAAGCGTTGTTTGCGTTGTTGCAGCCAAAAAAAAAAAAAACAACAACAATAAAATGTTTTGATATTTTTAAGTTAAAAGCAGCTTGATGGGCTACCTTTCACTGAAAGGCTGAAAAGAGAGAGAGAGTGAGAGAGAGAAAACAAAACCAAATGGAATGAAGAGGCTGGTATCCAAACTCAGCAGCCAGCAATAATTTTTAGCTGTGGCATAAGGCATACGAGCGCTTTAGTTACGAAAAATTATATTATTATTTTAATAAATAGGCCAGGTGTTAAAGGAACATTACCTACAAGGTATCACAAAAAGAAAAATGAAAAACAGCTTTGGATAAAAACCAAGCATCCCGCGTAATACACTTTTTTCGGGTTTTTAAAAACATCTCTGACGCGATTCAATTAATTTTTCTCTGCCACCTTTTTAGATACGACCGGTAAGCACGCGGGGGGGGGGGAGGTTTCAAGTTTATTTTCCCACTGGGCTGGCAGACATCCTGCTTTGTATAATTTTTGCAAGTAATTGAATCTTTAGCCGGTAAATTAGTTTTCTTGGACCACGGTATGCCAAACTATGCGCTGTTTGAAAGATGTGCAAGGTGTACCTATACCTTCGGGAGGGTTTTTGAGGAACGGGTGAGTTGAAACAAAGCTAGAATATTTAATAACGCGCTTTTATTGCTAATTGGTGGACTCCCATAATAGAAACAGTATGAATAGATAAGTCTAGACTAGTTCGAAGCATTGTAGGAGGGATAATTGATGCTTACCACCTTCTTTTAACCCCCACCATCGCTCCAATACAATCGATTTAAGACGCCTCACGCGTATCCTTAGGCCCCATATCCAAACAAAAAAGAATTGCGTTAGATAGTGAAAATCAGTGACACAGATTTTCCCGATCACGTTCAATGTCGGATTTGTTTTTTCGACGAAAATTTACAAACAAATACGTTTATTCTCCACGAGAGCTAGCGGAAAAAGTGTAGGCAAGGAAAAAGGACATAGGACCAATTTCAGGGCATGATAAATTACCTCTCGCCGTCTTGAATGAAAGTCATTAATCTTAACGGTTGTTCCTATCGACCACATTTTTTTTGTAAATTTATTTTAATAAAAAAATAATTCTCTCAGGAAATTGTTTTTCGTATGATAAAAAGAATTGTGTATGCTATTTTGGAATTCATATATTCTTTCGACAGAAACAATTCGGCAATCGATCCTGACCACTTCTCTTTCCTATACTCATAGGAAAATTGTTTTACCAGAAAAAAGTGTTTTCTCCGCGTGCTTCCATGCAAATGAGTGTACCGTCTTGTCTCAAATTTGCCTTTCCATTACGGATACCTCAAGGGTTCAATTTTTCCCCTCTCAAAAAAAAAAAAAAAAAAAAAAAAAAAAAAAAAAACTTCCGAATATGTGCCCATGAATAAAACCCAGAGCTCCTTATTGAGAGGTTCAGCCTCTCTGCTTAATCACTCCCCCCCCCCCTCTTCGCAATTCTTAAACTGTCAGTAATTTGGCTCATTATTGCAATTGATCACTGGCGAGACTTCCATTTCTGTTAAACTTCTCTTTTTAAGGAGTGGATTTCCCGTTTTTAGAAGATGACTCGTGGCAAATGTAAACAAATCATTCTTGCGGTCTTCAAGGTTAATGCGCACTTACGACAGTGATTGGCCATTTGTTTTTTACTGAATCACTATCGATGGCATCACATGATAGCCGAGAATCTCAATTTTGGGTCATTTGTTATAGTACTTTCTGCCTTAAACCCAATAAGGTACTCTATCACTCTGGGGCCTGAATCCTGGCCGAAAATATGTTTTCTGTTCTGCAGGGCCCACCATGTAAATACCTCGTATCTCTCTTATTTTTTTCGCCCTCGGACAAGTTTGATGATCTTGGAGCTATCATCATGTTAACTTCCAACAGAGTAAACAATTTTTATCCCTTGTTAGTCCAGTAAAAAAGGTGTGGAAGGTTGCAATATTTAGGGTAGATGATTTTTTTGTTGAATGTTGTTGGGGGTGGTGTAGGTATGATGAGTTCAAATTGTTGACCTTGAAAAACCTCGGGATTATCCTCGAATTCGGGAAAAACGGCAAAATTTTGGAATTGTTTTTGGTTTTAAAGGAAAGGCCCTTTTTTGCCAAACTAGCCATTTTTGGGTTGTGACTACGGAGTAGCATTTCTTAAAGCAGACATTTTAATGTCATAAAAGTCATAGAATAAAGGTCATAAGATGGAAAAATAAAAGTAATTAACCGCCTGTCTCTGCTTATAACAGTAATAATAAGTAAACGCTCGCAGGGCTAGAGGTACTCGGAGAAGAGCGTGTCGTGTGATACATCGCGCCAGTGTATTTTTTATTCTACGTGATACTAAAACCGAATTTTACGGCCGAAAATGAGTCCCAAAAGTGTCTCTTTTCTTGCCTAGGAGCCAAAGCATTTTACGGCCGCAAATTTCACGGCTTTTAGAGTCTTGGCTCTAAAGTAATTTTTACGGACTGTGCTTCTAAAGGTCAATACAGACTACTCGGACGTGACGGACTACTCCCACGTGCGATACGAAATTCCAGAAAATGCTTTTGTTTGTTTGTGTTCACATTGCTCTGACGTGACGTCGGAGCACGTGGGATGATGCGTGTCCGAGCAATGTGAACGTAAACAAATAAAAGCCTTTTCTGGAATTTTGTATCACACGTGGGAATGCGTGTTCCCACGTCACGTCCGAGTAGTCTCGCGTTGAAGCGCTCTTCACTATACGAATTAAAAAGCTCGAAATTGAGTGAGGTTATCAGCTGTTCAGTGACATTATCTACACATGGAACAACTTTTTGGTGCCCTGATCACGAGTAGGCAGCGCCAAGCACGTAGAAGCGAATTTTCTGCTCATGACATATACCCTGAACCGACTGATCATCACTCTGGTCTTCTCAAGAGATACTTAAGGCTATCCATATCATATCATAATTTATTGTCGGCACAAACAAATTCGTAAGACAACGTCAAAAGGAAAACACAAAAATAAAAAAAAGCAACGAAGGCAGCTAGTCGAAATCCACTCCCCGCAGGTAGCAGAGGAACTCCTCTGCAGAATACGGTGCGCTGCTGCGGATAATGAGCCGACGAAGGTGGCCCTTGAAGCGGCCTAAGGCACAGCTAGGCTTCTTGAGAGAGGTAGGCAGCAGATTGAAGAGTTTGACACCAAGACATTCCGGGTCAACGCGTGAAGTGGTAGCCAGACGTACAAGTTTCGGGACTGTTACGACCAAAATTAAATATTGTAAACAAAACACTTCCACCACTGAAACCGTCAACAAACCTCCGGAGGAGGAAGAAGAAAAAAACCTCATCGAACTACGCGCCTACACTCCAAGCGGCAGACTAGAGAAGATCCAAGCAATCACGGTAATCACAGCCTCCGAGCGGAAAACAACTGTTATCTTGTATCTTTTGTAAATAATCAATTCATGCTTTGTACATATAACAAGTTTCTAATTAACATCCTGTATATGTATAATATACATTTGACAAAAGTTTGTAAGTCTTCTCATACGATAGAGCGTAAGTAATTGCAATGACAACCCCCCAAACTGCTCAAATAAATAAGACTTTTTCTCCCAAAACGTCTCGCCTCTTTCTTCCAATTGCCCTTGTACTCGGTGGACTGATCTCCCCGGTGCTTCCTTTCATCCACCTCTCACAGCACATGATCGGCTGATCCCGCTCGGTGCTTCCAAACCTACCTGTCCGAGAGTGAGGACTGATCCCTTCATTCTCGCACCCGTCCTAGAACCCGGAGTGGAAGCTTGATCTCTTCCCTCTGGTGCTCCTGCTCGACCCTTCCAAACCTGTTACCCGTTCTCCCGGAACTAGTGTGATTCGGCTGATCCCGGTCCACTAGTCTTCCTACCTCCCGGTGGACACGTCTTTCTTGAGTCGAGGCCTTCTGAGCTGGGAAACGATACCCACAAACCTCGACAGGGACCAAGTCACCACTGTAAAGAATTTGACTCCTTTCAATCTCAAAACAAACTTCCAAAAATATTTTTATTATTTTTTTAAACACACATGCTCTACATCCTTCCTTCTCTAAGGAGCTCATTGGAAGTAAATAGGAGGTTTAACTATTCTTCCAAACCTCGTTTTATACCCCCCTTGTTTCGGTATTGAACCAGGCAACGAATATGGAGTTCTCGGATAGGCGACGTCTGGAATTGTATTACGGACTTCAGGCGATGAACGGTTACTTCCCGTGCAGGAGACGGCTGCGGCTGGAACAGGATTGCGAACTTCTTCGCTGCCTTGATTCTCGTCCGTATGAGTCATCGATATGGATGAATCGGGTAGCGGTGCACTGGCCGTAACAAGAAACTTCCTATTGCGCCGGATGTTCTTGAAACCGCAGTCTACGACGTAATCTCGCCCAGTTTGGCCGAAGTCTATCACGGTCCCATATTTTTTTTGATCAGTAACCCAAACACGTTCCCCTCTGTTTAGACATCTTAACGGGCGGGCTCGATGTCTCCTGTCGAAATTGATTTTCGTCTTGCTCTTGCTATCAGCTTGAAATCTCCTGTATGTGTCAATATCAGGCCAGCATGGGCGTAGTTTTTCTAGGGTGATAGGTACGCTGGTCCGAATTCTTCTGCCGTACAATAATTCAGCTGGTCTATAACCAGAATCAAGCGGAGAGCTCCTGTACGCTAATAGACCTTCATACGGATCAGCATTTTTTTTAAGAATATTTTTTACAGTTCTCACAGCTCGCTCGACTTGACCGTTTGACTGAGGGTAATTTGGACTGGAAGTTACTAATTTAAAATTGAAGGCTTTTGAAAATTTTTTGAATTCATCGCTAACAAACTGTGGGCCATTGTCAGTCCTCAGGGTGAAAGGGACTCCATGTCGTGAGAATATACCTTTCAAGGCGAATATGACACCTCCTGAGACCGTTGAATTCAATTGAACCAGTTCTATAAATTTTGAAAAATAATCCTGAACCACAATGTAATTTTTTCCTTCCCAGAATAATAAGTCAGCTCCAACAGTTTGCCATGGGCCTGCCGGGACCTCCGATGGAATGAGTGGTTCTGATGAGTCCGGTGAATTTTCAAGACAGGTTGAACAACTACCTATCACTCGTTTGATGTCTGTGGTGATCCCTGGCCACCAAACACAGTCCCGAGCCCTCGATATACACTTGTTGATCCCGAAATGTCCCTGATGGAGGGAATCCAAAATTTCTTTCCGCATTGCATTAGGAACGAAATACCGCTGGCCGTGAAATATAACACCGTGGTGCACTACTAGGTTGCCTCTTTCACGATAGAAATCAGTGTGAATGAAGTTGTCCCAGTTTCCCGTTTGCACTGCATTTTTTAAGTTTATAGTAAGCCTGTCTTCATTCTGGCACGCTTTCAGGAGTGCTACTCTCGAGTCAGCCACCGGGATTGACGAAATAATTGTGTTGACGTGTGTCTCTATATCATCGAGCACATCTCTCCTAGTCTTGTCATCATTCGTCGGAAATCTCGAAAGAACATCTGGTAAAATAAAGTATTTTCCTTTTACGTGTTTGATGTCGAAATCGAAATTCAAAAGACGCATTCGAAATCTTTGAAGGCGGGCTGACAAAGCACTGATTGGCTTGTGGCCAATTAAAAGCCTTGGTCAGTTAAAAGCGTAAACCTTTTCCCTGTTATTAATTGGGAGAAACGTTCGCATGCCCACGTAAGAGCCAATGCTTCCTTTTCTATTTGGGCGTAGCGGGTCTCAACTTCGCTCAGTGTGCGAGAAGCATATTGTACAGGGTGCCACTTATTGTTAACGAACTGTTCGAGCACAGCTCCTAGACCAAAACATGATGCATCTGCACATATTCTAGTTTCTCTTTTCCAGTTCTTCCAGAATAAACTAGCCGGTGACAAAATTAATTTCTTAACGCTCTCGAACGTTCTGTCATGATTGGTAGACCACTGCCACTCATTTTTGGAACTAAGTAATTCGTGTAGAGGCTTGGACAGTTCAGAAAGTCGAGGGAGAAATTTCATGAGGTAGTTTAACATGCCCATTAAGCATCTCAAGTCCTTCCGACTTTGAGGTTTAGGCATCTCGAGGATAGATTTGAGCTTGTCATCCATGGGAAATATTTTCCCATCTTCTAAAATGTGTCCTAAAAACGTAACTTTTCGCACATTGAATTCGCACTTGTCTTGATTCAAAGTCATGTTTACATCCCTAAGCCTTTCAAGAACATGACCAAGTCTTTTATCATGCTCATCTTGGGTGCTTCCGAAAACTAAAAAATCGTCCATTTGGTTGACAACCCCTTCGAGACCTTCTATTATTTCTGCCATTCGTTTTTGGTAGTGCTCTGGGGCGCTGCAAATCCCAAAAGGAAGACGACGGTAGAAAAATCGGCCGTAAGGCGTTATACACGTCGTCAGCAAAGCACTTTCCTCCTCTAGAGGCACTTGCCAAAACCCGCTGTTAGCATCTAACTTCGAAAATATGGTAGCATTTTCCAGCTTGGCAAGAGTTTCGTCTACTGACGGCAGGATTGTCCTTTCTCTCAACACGTGCTTGTTCAGTTCAGTATAATCAGTGCACAACCTGATCTTGTTATTTTTCTTAAGCACTACCACGATCGGGGCACACCACTCTGTAGGTTCGCTTATGGGAGATATCACGCCTAGCTGGACCATGCTATCCAGCTCTACCTTCAGTTTTTCCCTCAATGGTATCGGAATCCTTCTGGGGCAGGAAACGGAAAATTGTTCCGCATCGGATCTGAGCTTTATTTTGTAATGTGCCCCTTCAAGTTTACCCAAACCTTTGAACACTTGAGGAAATTTTGTGAGGAGAGGTTCAGAGAAGATTTCCCGAACTTCATTCTTTATGAGATCGAAGAATGCTATTGCTCCTCGTCCTAATAAAGGGTCTTTTTGGTTACGGATGATGTACACAGTTTCCTTCAAGGTCAGACCGTTCCTCCGTAACTGTACTAGCACTTTTCCTTTCAAATTCAAAGTGATATTCCCAGGTCCTTTCAGTACAACATTAGTGGGCAAAATCGTTAATCCCAGCGATTTTGCAAGTGCCTCGCTCATGACGCTAACATCCGCCCCAGTGTCTATTTTAAATCGAATTTTTCTGCCCATTAATTCTAAAGTAACATAAAAAGCTTTCGTACCAACGTCGCCAGGCGACTGGGATTCATAAACTCGAACATACTGAAGCTCGGGGTCGCTTGCATCTTCCCCAGGTTTGCTTTGCTCAACTTCTTCAACACAGTTCTTACTGAGACAAGCATATTTCGTGTGGCCTATCTTCCCACACTTGTAACAAGTCAAATGCTTGGCGTAACAGTCATTACTGGCATGGTTACGACGACCACACCTGGAACATTTCTTTACCTGTCCAGTTTTGTTTGATTGTTCGACTGAGCTTCTGGTTTCTTCGATTGAAGCATTTCTTGTTCCTCTCACTTGATCTTGCTGCTCTTCGATAGTTTCAGAAAGACGGATTTTCTCTATGGCCTCATCCAAGGAGAGTCTGTCTTGCAACTGTAAGCGACTCGACAAATCCCTGTTGCCAAGGCCGGTGACCAATTTTAGCAGGAGCATGTCCTTTCCGAAAGTACAAGCATCGCACTTCCACTGGCATTTTTCTGCAAGAGAAAATAGACAATTAATGTACGAACTTGCAGATTCACCCTGTAATTGGTTCCTCTGAAGAAATTTCGCTCTTTCGTAAAAAAGATTCACTCTGACGGAGAAATATTCATCCAATTTCATTTTTACAGCGTCGTAAGTCTCTCTTTTCTCCGGTGGAAGTCCCAACGAGGTGAGAAGGTCGTCCCCTTCATCACCGAGGCTGTACACAAGCATGTTAATTTGCTGGACTTCACGTCGTTCTGAGAGTCCCGACGCGCAACGAAACGACTCAAATCTTCGAATCCACCGCGACCATTTTGAAGGTTCGCGTAGATCGAAGAATTCCGGCGGAGTTATTTGAAAAGAACTGGATGCTGCTAATTCACTATCTGAACGCGAACACCTTCTGATCGCGTCGGCTAGCGTGGAAATTAATTCTTCGCTCATGGTTGTAGCGCTGCCACCATGTAAAGAATTTGACTCCTTTCAATCTCAAAACAAACTTCCAAAAATATTTTTATTATTTTTTTAAACACACATGCTCTACAACCACCACGTCTAGTGGGGTAGGAGTGGGAGGAAGAATTGGTTTGCAAATCCGCAAGGCGGGACCGAACATGAATGAGGACCGCATAGATGTAGGCCCCGTAAAAAGACATGGTACCCGCCCTCACGAACCACTCACGGCACGAGCGGTGGGGATGCAGGGAAACCAGGATTCGAACTGCTGCCTTTTGCAACTTGAAAATTCTTATGCCTCCAGGCGAATTGCCCCATAAAGCAATGTCATAGCTCATACGCCAGTAAAAGAGGCCGAACAAACTTGACGCAGCACATCCTCTGATACCACGGCTCTTAGGCGGCGCAAGACGAAGATAGACTTCGAAAGCTGGGACGAGAGCTCCGCGATAGATTATCTATCCCAAGATAACCGGGAATCGATGAACAACCCGAGAAACCTGACGGAGCCGCCCGAAGTCCTGAGGTCGAAGAGAAGACCCTGGATCTTGTCTCCATTAAGAACAAGTCGGTTCGCCAGACAGCAAGACTGCACCAAGGCAGACGCGGACTCCAGCTCTCTAAACAGATCAGCCGCTGAACCCCCAGTGCACAGAACCGTCGAATCGTCGGCATAGAGGAACATCTCGGACAGCGGAGAGAGATCGAAAGACACAGGTTGATCACATATGATCGAAAAAGCAGAGGACCCAGGATGGAACCCTGCTTTACTCCAAGATTAATAGCTTTTGGCAGGGGCCGAGCATGACGGGGGCAGGGCCGTTTTTAGGGGGTACGCAGGGTAGGCGACCGCCTAGGGGGCGACCCATGGGGGGCCCCCGGCTTGGAACAAAAATAATTACAAAATAATCGTTCAGGAGTTTCACTCGGCTTAATTTTTACAATTTTGAGGCACTTCTGTTGAAACGATTAAAAATCGTGTTCTAAAATGCCAAATCCCAGAAAATAATGATTTTTAATGGAGAGAAAATCCGGGAAATTTGGATTTTACAGAGCTAAAAATCCGAATGATTTGGTTTTTGAAGAATTCAGCCCCACGAAATTGGCTTTGAAGGCGCCTTATCCACAAAAAGGGGTCTTGAAAGATCCAAACATGTGAAAGTGAAATTGGCGTATTTGAGCCAAACACCCGAAATGTCCATTTTAAATAGCCAAATCCAAGAAATTTGGTTGGTGGACCAAACCGTGAGTTTTAAAAGAAGAGAAATCTGCCCAATTGACGCTGTAAAGGGGCAAATCCTGGAATGTCAATTTTTAAAGATCCCACGAAATTGCTTTTTCGAATGAGGGAAACCTCGCGAAATTGTCTTTTGAAGAAGACATAATTACGAAATTGGCTTGTCGGTTAAGCCAAACAAACCCTCAAAATTGATATTTGAAAGAGCCGAACCCACGGAACTTGTTTATTCAATTGAGACGAACACCCCCCCACCCCCACCAATTGCTATTTTAAAGAGCTAAGTCCAATAAATTCGGATCTTGAAGGATCTCTAGGTACGAAACTTGAACGTGTTTCAACTTCGGCTCCAAGAACGACGGCATTGCTTTGTGGGGCAATTCGCCTAGAGGCAGTGCTCCCAGTGGGCAGGCTCTGGAAGCCGTGCGTTGCTCTAAATGCTTGGCGGTCATCAGAGTTAACCACTTACAAACATCGATGTTTAAAAAAGAAGAGGACTGGCGTACCAACAGCTTTTGATAGGAATGAACGAGTTTATACAAATGTTTAGGTACTAGACCGACAAAAAGGCTCAAACCTGCAAAGGTGGTTAACTGAAGTGACCACAGAGCGTTTGGGAAACCGTACCGCGAGAGGGCGTACAGCTCGTTTCAATTATTTTTATCTTTTTCAGATAATTTCAGATAAAAATTGGATAGAACATCTGACTTTTTCCCCATAGGAATCATTTTCAAATTATATGTATTCTTGAATTTATGTCAAAAATTACGTAAATTAAATTTTTGAGAAAAAAATAGAAATCTTTTGCCTAATTTCTATTTTTATGTTTAATAACGTAAACTGAATAAGAAAAGTGGAGGAAATCGAGAATAACTGGCAAAAACAATTTTGCCCACTCGGGAGCAAAACGGCTTGGTCAACAGAGGTAACCACCAAGCAAACAGAACCCTCCTAAGAAATTCTGCTTGCGCGTTAAAGGGATAATTTCCATTTCTGTGCCAAAATTGTCATTTTTGCGCCTAAAGGTGCGTTTACACTGAAGTGTCGTGGCAACATTAGCCACGAAACCCGCATTCATCCTGAATCCGCGAATAAGCATTTCCTCAGTTTTAACCGCGAACGGGAGTTTCCTCAATTCCTACGGTTATGGCTATAAATGAGCGCTTTTTCTCCATTTCAGCCGTCCTTTTTTCGGCGAAAAATCTGTTTTTAAGGTGAAATTTCCAAATTGCTTTGTTTTTTAAGGGAAAAATGTTCAGCTGTAGTTCTAATCACCCAGTTTGTAGGGGCAAATTGACGGTTTCCGGTTGTAGTTGGTTTCGAACAAGGACACGTTTCGAAGAAGCGTGGATAGCTGCTCATCCTTGCCCCCTCCTTGGATTAGATTGAGCGTGACCGAAACTTAAATAGCGAGGATATATTATTACGATATATTATCGTAATTAATTTGGCATCCATGCTTTTTGGTCGGAGAGAATAATATGAAATTTGGGTACTAAAAGTGCTAAACTTATTTGTTATTCAATTATTAAAATGCCCAATTTTTTATGCGAGTTTAAACGTTTGTGATTGGTTGGTGACTCGTGTCGTCACTGGGCACTATCCGCTTATGTTCTCTGATGGGGACCTACTCATAATACTGAAATAGTTAATAATTCAATGATTTTAGTCATAAAATCCATCAACGTGGGTATCACTGATGTTGTTTAAAACAGAATCGTTAATTTTCACTGCCCAAATACGCGGCAAATGAATGACTCGCTAGAAATTCTGGTGTGATCGCTGCCTCTTGACGTAATCAGTTTTGTAGTTGTTGTCAGCTTTATCACTCATTGCCTCTTAAAAGATATCTTCGCTTTTTCAAAATCTTTCCTGACCGACATTTCGGGAAAGCAAACAAAATATTTGACACCAAATACCCACATTAAGTCACAATCACGAGTTTACAACAAAGAATGTGAACCCGTCGGTCTTTTTTCAGAGAATGCTTACACCCTGTCACGTAAGGACACTTGATTGCAATGTATCTCACTCATTTTTATTCCCAATCACCTGAACTTTCGGTGAATCATTCATGGGAAAAAACAAATTGCCCTAAAGCCTGGGGGCATGACAATGCGTAAGGCACTATAAAACACGAGTATGGAAACACGCAAATCGGCGCCATATTGTGTCCCTCATGCGATTGTAATTATCATCTGGTCTCATTGATAAGTGGGGTATTTTTATTTATTTCGACCGCATTCCACATTTGTTTTTGTTGTTAGTTGTGGTTTTTGTAATTTTTTCATTCATGGTATTGTGTTCACCCTAACGACTGAGGGACAAAATATGGCACTGAAATCCGTGTTGCCGTACCTGTGTTTTAAAGATTCTCTAGCAAAGCCATGGACCATCGCGAGTAGTATAGCAGCGTCTGTTCTGTACAATTACACAGTTCCAGCGTACTTTTACACTTATTCATGGACGGCTTGGGCAGGGCTTTTTCTTTGGATGTAGTTTCATTTTATCATTACTTACTTCGCTACTTCGTGTTTACCAGTTTGATTGAAGAGCTGGATGCAGCAGAACCCGTGTATAGTGCATTACTTTTCTTTTATGGACTAATTCCTTCGACGTGAACAACGTTCACGTCAGAGTTTTAATGACGTCATTAACCTCATGACAACATCAAACAAGATTTCGACGAACGTCTCTATAGGATGAAAGAGCCTATTATTCCTTTTCTTTTTGCGTTTTCGTGGTCATTGAATAATTGAATGTTTGAAAAATAGAACAAACGAAAATAATGCTCTTTTATTCTTCACATTTCTTTTTACTTGTGCAGCTGAGATTCCTTGTTGCCGACGATGCGAAGTATTTTAATCGCCATACGATCAAAAGCGCCTGTTCTGTACAATTACTGAGCTCCAGGGTATACTTTTGCACTCACGCATGAACTGCTGGGGCAGGGGTTTCTTCCAAAAACTGTAAAATGTGTTCATATTCAATAATCGTTGCCAGAGATCAAGCTCAAAGAATCGAGAGTTGTGTACGTCATCAGTATGAAGGAATTGATAAAATAAATAAAATATTTGCGTTACTTGATGTTCAGAGAACTGTTCAGTCTGCTTCAGTCATTCCTCCAGAATTTTACATGTATTTTGTATACATGTTTAATTAATTATGGCTGCGTAATTATTAATCCAAGTAAATTTATAATCTCAAACTTCAAGAAGCCTGGAGCAAGTTATCTACTTGCCCCGTGTTAGCGCAGTTTTAACACAGATCTTCCCCTTTACAATGAACTTCCACTGCATACTAAAAATTCTGCGCTCACCTAATAATTGAGATTGGCAGAACTGCTTTCAATACTATAAGTGATTGTTATATGGTTTATTAACAAAACTTTCTGGATCGATGTGTTTTATAATTGTAATTAAACCCCATTCACAAGCTCTATGCAATGTGTTCTGTGGAGTTAACGAAGGCAAGCAAAATACTTTACTTTTGGAGGCAAAGTCGTTGAATATTGGTAACGCGTGGGTTACACAGACTCCACAGTATATGGCATGAATCAAAGAGATTGCGTGTATTTGTACCAGGCTTTATCGCTGGGCTTGGTGGTGGAAAGGAAGAGTCCCTTATTCAGAGATCTTGCTTATTGAAACCTTATGCCCGGTGAGATGGAATGAATAAACACTGAATAAAACGTGTCAACAGAATGTCTTCATTTAACCCGAAATTCACAAACGCCACCTCCTTGTATAGCTTTCTTGAGTTCAACGTTCACAGGAGGACTTGAGCTCGAATATCGCTTTCACGTTAATATACACGTAGCATCATGTTATGCATGTGAATACATATTCTGAAACTATATGATTAACATACCACAATATATTATTTATCTAGCGAGTACGGCGTGTATTTGTTACTCGGGTTCCTCTGCCGATTTAAATATTATTCTGCAATTCGCTTTGTTTTTGTTTTTTATGCACTTATATAAGTAATTTTAGTATGCAGTGGCTTAATTGATCGATAAGTCATCATGATAATAGGACCTGTATCAATCAAATCCACTAAAACTATTTTGATAATGATGGAAATTAGTGCAAACTCGCGACGCTCGATTAATGAATTAAGTTTCTATAGTTTTATCTTCGTCTTGAATAACTTTAATATGACAGTTGAGTCGCGGAACTGCAAGCGTCCGGGACTTGTGTGCATAATGGAAGCTTCAGAGGGAAATAGATAAGGGGTGGCCGGCGATGATACAGGCGAACGAGCAAGGGTGAAGGCTTTTTCATAATTTATTAGTTCCTAGTTCCAGTTTAATATGCTACAACCACAGTGGCCTGACAGCTAAGGTCAGAAGAACCTTTATTGGACGGTTCTATACTCCTTTTACCGTGGCAATATCCGTTATATTATTCTATACGGAAATAGGCACTGGGGAGTGGTGAAGTACGGCTTATTGATTATTCACAAACTCGTTTAACACCGCCAATGAACTTCGAGAAATTCCTCTAAATGACTTAAGTAATAATTCCAGCTTTCCCATTCAAAAACATTAAGTTTTTACGGAAAGTCAATCTGTTTTCAGAAGAGTGGGCAAGAGGGAGCCAGCAAATTGTAATATCTGGGGAAGTCTGGCTGCACTTTAATAATAACATTACATGTACGCAATAGGGGAGCAATCAATTTCAGTAAAGGGGTCATCCCTTACACTCCCACCACGCCCGAATGAGAACGTGTTGAATATTTAGGGTAATTTGTTTTTTCCCATAAATGATTGACTGAAAGTTCAGGTGATTGGGAATAAAAAAATGAGTGGGATACATTGCAATCAAGTGTACTTACGTGACAGGGTGTAAGCATTCTCTAATTCTCTCCGACCGAACAGCATGGATGCCAAATTAATTACGATAATATATATCCTCGCTATTTAAGGTTCGGTCACACTCAATCCAATCTGCGCAAGGGCCGTAGCCAAGGAGGGGGGCAAGCGTGAGCAGCTCTCCACGCTTCTTCAAAACTTGTCCTTGTTCGAAACCAACTACAGCCGGAAACAGTCAATTTGCCCCTACAAACTGGGTGATTAGCACTAAAGATGGCTTCACATGCGAGCTGTGACAGATGTGGGACAGCTAAGACTTTGAACTGTGACAGATGTGGGACAGCTAAGACTTTGAGCTGTGACCCATCAAAGAACAACGCGCGCAGGGATGACAGCTCAAAGTCCGAGCTTTGACAACTCACATGTGAAGGTGGCTTAGAGCTGAACATTTTGCCATTAAAAAACGAAATAATCTTGAAATTTCACCCCAAAAACAGATTTTCCATCGAAAAAAGGACGGCTGAAATTGATAAAAAGCGCTCATTCATATAGCCATAACCGTAGGAATTGAGTAAACTCCAATTCACCGTTAAAACTGAGGAAACGCTTGTTCGCGGTTTCAGGAGGCAATGTGATTTCGTGGCTAATGTAGGTAAACAGCGCTAATTCATGGCTTGAAGTGGACAAAAATGGCTAATTCGCGTCTGAAATTGTAAAAAGTGGTAATGCCAGTATTAGCAAAAAATTGAAAAAATCACCAATTCGCAGCTAAAACTGTGAAAATTGCTTATTACCCACTTACTAATTTATTTGACCAAAATTGAAAATGTCGTTTTTTAAAAAATCCCGCATGAATCCTGAGCAAGCCAGCCACGACGGCACTTAAAGCCTGACAAAAAATCCGCAAAATTGCAACATTTTGAAAGCAAACATCCGCGAAATTTGAAGTTTAAGTTCCAGGCCATAATTTCTGCGAAATCGCAAGTTTGAGTCTGAATATCCTCGAAATTGAATAGTTTCCAGTCTTTGTTTTTGTGAAGCTTCAAGTTTGATGTATTAATTTATTATTTGTGCATTTTTTAGGGGTAGTGGAATGTGGGAGATAGCAGCCGCGACAGCGCTCGAAGTCTAACAGCCGTGTAGGTATATAGTTGAAACATTTCGTAGGAAAATATCTGTGAAACTGGAAGTTTTTTGACATTGAATTGACGGTTTCGGGTATTAATTATTGTTAACAAACCACTTTTTGGTCTCAGTTTCAGCGAGATTGTAAATAAGGGTCTTCATTCTGGAAGGTTTTGGTGCTAATTTTCCGTGAAATCTCGACACTAACAATGCCCACTAACGACTATCTAAAAGCGTATAACGGATGTGAAATCAAGCACTATGGAACTATTGAGGTTGACTGTTCCTACGCTAATCGATGGACGACCGTCGAATTCTTCGTAGTTGAATCCTCAGGTGATGTGAGCCACATAATCATGGGCGCAGCTAGCTCTAGACAGAAGGGTGGGCAGCTTTTTGCATTCCCCTGATCCCTCGAGCGTCTCAACAATGAACGAGTAGGATGACGACAGTTTGAGAAAGGGGTAAATGTTTTCATCAAGATTAGAGTGCCCGTGCACTAAAAAAAAGCCCCAAAACTTGTAATTTCTTCGAAACTTGCAATCACGTGGATATACAGACAGAAAACTTCCAATTCCGCGGATATAAGTCTGGCTTTTGGCGCTGTTTGGTACCACTTAAATTGAGCATGGGAACATCGAATTTCACTGATTTTGCCTCCAAAATGTCGGGCTACGGCGTATCGGCATCGTCGGCCTACGACGCGGTCGGTCATAAGGCGGCTAGTCCGTGGTCTGAAACCCACTAAAAACAATAGAAACTTTCAATTTCATGAAAATTCATCGCCGAAACTTGCAATTTATCCAAAACTAAGACCCCTGATTTGGAATCCGCCTGAAAACAAGACCCGAAAATTGCTTTTATGCACGAGAATTAAAACCCGAAACGGTCAATTTCGCGTATATTCAGCCATGTCAAATTAGGACCTTTCAAAATGTGGCAATTTTCCAGTTTTTTGTCAGGCTTTGAGTGCTCGGCAGGGGATGGCTTGCTCTGACTCCACGGGCTTTAAAAAATTGCCCAAAACTTTACATTTCACTTAAAGTCAGACGCGAAAACTCGCAATATATAAAGTGTTGAGCCAGGAAATTGTTGTAACTAAAAACTGCCATTTTTAAACCCAAAACTGAAGAGTTTTACTGAGAGTATAACTGTATATTTTACTCCAAAACTGATGATTTTACGCTAAAACCGAAGGGTTATCCCTAAACCAAGGATTGGGAAAAACAAGTGCCGATTTTGAAACCCAAGGTTTCACCTCATTCCGGGCTAAACCCAAACTAGTGAAAAACTAATGTTCAAACCACTCTGCATTAAAAACGGCCGATTTTATCCTTCAAGTAGCCGTACGATTTCTCGCTAAAACTGACGTGATAACCCACCCCCTCCTACTGCAGACGTCAGATGTCACTACAAAACTGGCGATTTTAAACTAAAACTTAATTTTTCTGTTCCATTTGAAAAATAAATATTTCACTCCAGATAAGACGTTTTCTCCCAAAAATTGGACATTTTACTTCAAAACTGACAATGTCACACTGTTAATAAAGATTCCAATAAGGACGAATCTGCTTTGAAAACCGACGATTTCACTACAAAACTGACAAATTTCTCCCAAATGTGACGATTTTATACCAAAACAGACGATTTCACGCCAAAGTTGACGTGTTGCCCCATAACTGAAAATGTCACTACAAAACTGGCGATTTTACCTCAAAACCAAATGGGCCAGTTTCCTTCGACGCCAAGTTGTGGTTCTTCCGGCGGCGGGACTCTCCAATATGCCCTTGTGGCGTCGAGGAGGAGACCGCCGACCATGTGCTTCGTCGCTGCAGCCTCCACGGGGATCTGCGGCGGGTGGTATGGGGTGGGAATGGCCCGCCGGACGACTCGGCTCTCGTCAGAGACTGGCGGGCGTACGGCCGACTCCTGGTCTTCTCGCGCTCCTGGTTGGAGCGCAGGGGACTGGGACCGGCAATTCCCGAGTGGGGGCACCTTCCCTACTCGGGCAACCCAGGCAGGGGCACCTTCTCTGCCCGGTTTCGGTCCATGGCGCAAGCCAGCATCCTCAGCTCTGAAAGACCCACCTCCACGTGGTGCCTCTCGGGCGCGACTGGCTGGCCACCAGTCGCGGCTAACGGGTCGAGCTGAGTGATAGGACCGACTCTGCTGGGGAGTCCGGGGTACAGGCCAGCTAAGGGCCGGCAACGGCCTAGGTACTAGACCCATCTTAAGGAGATCCGCAGCAGAGCTTGAAAAGCACCTGTTTCCCATATTCCTGAGCTGGTAAAGCAGTGTGTATTCACACTCCAGGTGTTTTCCTTCCCATACCTGTCTCTCAGCTTGTCTATTTGAGAAAATGTACCATTCTTGAAGTTTCACAACAGTTCAACCAAAAAAGTTGAAATTGGCCAACATTCTTAAAACTCATATAACTTTTGACCTGTTCAACATAAATTTATTCGTGTATTCACAATTTCCAAAGATAATTTAAATCCTCTAAAACTTTCTTCCTGAGGGCTTTCTACTAGGATGAACGGTTTAGACGATATAAAAGAGTGTTCAACGGAAAACGTGGAATAAACATACTTTTTCCGGACATTTTTACTTTTGCGGGGCATGTATTTCGAGAACGGTTAGGAATTAGTGAAACATGCATATAACAAAAGTTTCTCATATTTATGTCAGCTTTAATTGGTTATCACAAACGTTTTGCCTACGACGCTCTGTTTCCGAGTTATCAGTGAAAATCCGAAAAATGGTACCTTCTTTGTGCTCCCCCCACTCGGGCTCACCTCCTAGGGGTGGGGACTTTTAATATGTTTACCTCCTAACTAGTTCAAACATGGTTCCGGAGTCAAATTTTCTGCTTTAGCTCATTCCCTCTAGACCACCTTTTTGAACACTCGTTTACTGGACTATAAACATTAGTTCGGTTAGTTGCAACAGCGTTTCTTAAACCCAAAATGTCTTCTCTTTTCAGAAATGTAATCGGTATTGTTCTGTTACGAATGGCTAGGACGCTAGAAATGATTATTGACGAGAAGAACGCATTTGGCCGAAAAATGACAAAAATACCTGAAACCTGGGACTGCGTCCCATAGCTAGAACTGATCTTGTAACCCTCAAAACTGGGTTTCCTCAAAATTAATATTATTATTTTTTGTTTTAGTGAAATCAGCTAAAAACGGTTCTTAGCGCGAAAAATCGGCGTAATCGGTCTCTTAAATAGTCCACCCAGCGAATAACTGGCAAACAAATTTCCTGAAATTGGCTTTTAATAAGATTGAAACTCTCCTCATAGACCGAGAGCTGACAGTCCCATTCAACCGGAAGAACATGGTCATGAAAGCTGTGCAAAATGATAGCTTATGACCTTCTATTTACGAGTCCGGGAGTCTGCCATGCTCTATCTGGGGCCTAAGGTTTTTATAGCTAATTAAAGTCCTTAATTTGGGGCCTGAATTTAACCGGAAGAACATAGTCCTGGATCTGGTCTCATTCGAAAGGTTTTATGGAGCTGATTACGAATATGATCGTCTGCCGCCTATCCGCCATCTGCCTTCAGATGACATTTGCCTTCAGTGATCAGTCAAGCTGCACATCAAAGATAATTAACCGGAAGATCATAGTCCTGTAGTAACTGGTCTTATTCGACAGGTTTAATGGAGATGATCACGAAAATGATCGTCTGCCAGGGGCAATTACCCACCACGATCAGTCGAACTGCGCAAAGGGAAATTAACTAACCGGAAGAACAAGGTCCTGAAACAGGTCTCATTCAACAGGTTCATGGACCTCAATACGAATATGATCCATGATGATGATGGTGCTTGGGGCATTTTCCCTTGGCGGGATGCAATTTCCCTTCACGCTGTTTGACTGTTCACTGAGGGCAGATGCCCCTGGCAGACGATCATTTTTGTATTCAGCTACACGAAACCTTTCGACTTCCGGTCAGGTCGGGACTTTCGTTCTTCCGGTTAATAAATATCTCTAGGAGTTTGACTGGCCACCGACAGCAAATGCTCCAGGCAGACGATCGTATTCGCAATCATCTCCAAAAAACCTATCGAATAACAGCAGTTTCAGGACTAAAAACTTCTGGTTAATTATTTTCCCTCAGTGCAGTTTGACTGATCACTGCGAAGGCAAATGCACCAGGCAGACGCCGGCAGGCGATCATATTCGTAATCAGTTCCACAAAACCTTTCGAAGATACTAGTTTCAGGCCTATGATCTTCCGGTTAATTATCTTTCCTGTGTGCAGTTTGACTGGTCACTGAGGGCAATAAGTGCCCCAGACAGACGATCATTTTCGTTGATATTGTTAGTGTGATCGCTTAGACTACGGCTACAGTTTCATGCATGCATGATCATTTTCGTCTTCAGCAGCATTAAACCTGTTGCATAAGACCATTTTCCGGACTTCGCTCATCCGGTTAATTAAAATTCTCTAAATTTCGTGAGCAAATGCCCCAGGCAGACGATCATATTCGTAATCAGCTCGACAAAACTTTTCGAACGAGACTAGTTTCAGGACTATGATCTTCCGGTTAGTTATGTTCCCTCCGTGCGATTTTACTGGTCACTGATGAGGGCAAATGCCCCTGACAGATGCCGGCAGACGATTATTTTCGTATACAGCTACATGAAAACTGATGCATAAGACCATTTTTCGGACTTCGTTCTTCCGGATAATTATTAACCCCAATTTAGTGCGTTTGACTGGTGACCGAGGGCAAATGCCTCAAGAAGGCGCCGGCAGACGACCTTATTAGTAATCATCTTCATAAAATCTATCGAATGAGACCAGTTTCAGGACTATGTTCTTTCGGTTAGTTTGAATTTCCCAAATTTCATGAGTTTGACGAGCCACAGAGGGCTAATGCCCCAGGCAGACGATCATATTCGTAAACAACTCCATAAAACCTTTCGAATGAGACCAGTTTCAGGACTATGTTCTTCCGTTTAAATTCATGTCCCAAATTGAGGACTTTGATTAGCTATAAAATCCTTAGGCCTTAGGCCTTAGATACGGCATGGCAGACTCCAGAACTCGTAAATAGGAGGTCGTAAGCTATCATTTTCCACACCTTTCGTGACTATGTTCTTCCGGTTGAATAGTACTGTCGCCAGCTCTCGAACTATCATGAAATTGACACAATTTCCTCATTAAATTGATAATTTCCCCATAAAATTGAAAATTCTTCTCATAGAAGCGACAGACAGACCGACGCGACGGCGGAATGTGAAGTCAGCTCGGGCACAATTTTTTTCGCGAACTTTATACTTCCATTCCTGTAGAGAACATGGAAGTGATATACATTTTCCCTATAAAATTGACAATATCCTCATAAAATTGGCATTTCCTCATAAAATTGACAGATGAACTAACGATCTGGGGTTACATCTGACTGGTGTTAGATGCTTTATTTTGATTTTTGTAATAGAGAGAATTAGTATCATAAAGAGAATTATTAGAATAAGAGAATGGTGAAGTCTTATTGCTGGACAGTTAAGAACATTCGAAGAAGTCGAGGAGGGGCTGCAGACAAGTTTTTGAGATTTATTATTTCCATGGGCTTGTGATCACTTTCGACGACGAATGGTTTTCCGAAAAGATACGTGTGGAATCGTTGGCAACCGTACGCTATACAGCTAACTTTTCGCGCGCGATGTTGGCGTAACTTTTTTCTGTGTCAGTAAGTTTCTTTGAGGCTATGGTGACGGGTATACGTTATTTTGAAGGAGAACCGCTCCAATACCATTTCCTTAGGCATCGACTTGAATTATAGACGCCTTGTTTCGATCGAAGTAAGCGAGCGTCATGTTGTCACTTACCGCATTTTTCGCTTTATTCAGTACCGTGGCGTGCGATCCAGTTTGACTGGTGCTAAGCAACGCGCTGAAGCGTTGACCTTTGGTTTCGATGAAGTGTTCGGTATTGTGTGGGGCGTGAGTTTGCGGTTCGGCTGAATGTAATTTCGGGTAAAAGGAAAGAAGAGACCAGTATGGGGAATCATGTTTATGGAGGGTGGATAGACCGAGTGAAGGAATGTTGGTGGAAATCACGGGCGTTGAACAATGGCGTCGGTCAATCAAACGACGGGTTTTGAAATCAAGGATGAAGCCATGGTGGAGGAGCAAATCTGCTCCAAAAATGGGATGAATGATATATCGGCGATGGTGAAGCGCCACGAAAAAACGGAGGGTAAATTGAGACTCAGTGTTACTGTTTTGTAGCCATGCTTTTTGATGATAGAACCGTTGGAGGCACGTAATAGACGAGTTGTAGGGTTTTTTCGGTCGTCGGTGTAGGTGGTAGAACGGAAATCTCTGAACCGGTGTCGATGAGGAAGGTTTTATGTGCTATACTGTCTTTGATGAAGAGACGACTTGTTTAGACCAACGATGTATAAAAAAACGGGATTGCTCATCACTGCTGATAAAGAATAGCCATCAAATAAGCTCCAAGTGGAGCTTAAAGTGGATGAGAGGGGTAGAGTTTCAAAGTAAATACGGGAAGAGAGTTGTGTTGCCACATAACGGAGAGGGACAGGGTAATTGTTTATCAAGGGACGACCTGCCCCCTCCACGCCCCTCCAGCCCGCTGTGAGCAATCCAGGTTTATAAATATATCGTTGGTTAAGACAGACGAACCATGGGTCGCCTCCATGATTGGCCACATTAGTTTTCCGATGGATTTTGACTCTTGCTGCAAGGAGGACTACAGTTAAGAGCATTGTCTTGAAAAACACGGTGATACCAGCGAATGTCTTAAGCTCTGTTCACACGATGCAATGTTTGAAGCTAAATTGCACGCTGGATTTTTAAAAACATCCGGTCACTACCAAGGAATATATGTTTTTAAAAAACCAGCATGCAATATAACTTCAAACATTGCATCGTGTGAACAGGGCTTCAGTTTTGGGAGTCAGCGTTGCGGGATAATGAGCGGCTGGGAGGTCGTAAGCGACTCCGTGTGTTCCGGGAAGGTCGATTTTGACAATTTTGGGTTGAAAGTTGAGTTGATAGGTGGCTGATGGCGACGGTCAGTTGTTGTAGAAGTTGCACGAGTTCGGGTTGCGATGTGGTTTGCGCGGTGGGTGCGCGAGATACAGCGTATAGAGAAGAACCGCATTCAAAAATTGTATCAGTTGTTTCAGTTTAATCAGTCTTTTCTTAACTTCTTCGGGCAGGCGTTCGAGCCACAAATCTTTTAGCATGTATTGAGACAGTGAATTGCTGGCGAGGTCTTGCATTCGTCGGAGGAGGTCAGATGGACGTTCATCTCCGAGCTCCAGTTTACTGAGCAATTGTCGTATCTTCTGTCGATGAGAAAGGGCAAAACGTTCCGTGAGACGAGTTTTAAGTGCTTCATATTTTTGTATAGCTGATGGATCTGTAACTAGGTCGCTAATCGTTGAAAGAACTTCGCCGTCAAGATTGCCCACGACGATGTCGAATTTGGTTTGGTCGAGTGGGACTCGAGCTGTTTGAAAATTGGCTTCGACTTGGACAAGCCTGAGAGTCGGGTTCTGTTTCCAGAATGGAGAAATTTTTGCTTAAACTGCTGACACTTCTTGATGGGTGCCAGGTCTGTTCACGTCTTCCGGATCCATTTGGACGAGTATCGTGTGAATGATGAGTGTTCTGCGTTCGGGGGGTTAGCAATTTGGTTTGCTTGTACAAACACAAGTTTTCTTCGAGAGAGAACAACAACAGAATGAATTTTATTTTTTATATCATGTGGAACTTTTGCAAAGAAGTGGAAGGAGAAGTGAAGCGGACACAAATAGTTCTGATATCGTACAATACTTTGCCCAGCCCATCAGTATTGCGCACACACTTTCAATAATATTGTACAAGCCCAAGAAGATGTTGCGTAGTACGAGTAATGTTGGCAGTGTGTATGGACCGCTTAGTTGTGAGAATTCCTGCATTGTTCCCATACATTCCTTCCTGCCCCATCCTCCATGCGCATTGATTATCGACAAAACATGTTGTTTTCAACTTCCTGGAGCTTCAAGAAGTTCAGTTAAATTAAATTTAAGGGCATTAGCATTCCACCGAAAAATGAACATCTTTAAGAGAAACAAGAAACATGAATTATTCCCTTGGTTCCAAAAAAACCGCCCTCTCTTTTCTAACGAGCTTTATGCCCCATTATAAGTTAGAAAGAGCTGGGAAATAAATCACTTTAAATCCTGCGAAGCGAATGATTCTATTCGAAACGTAATATTTTTCCTTAGGATTTGTTTATAAATCAAAAGCATTTTCTAATATGCTTCCGTGCCTTTACTTTGTTCAACCCAATGCATCAATCTCTCCGAAAAACTTTTACCGCAATATCCAGTAAAGCTCAACCTTTCACACGTACAATTCCGTCAGTCATCATTTTTAGGCAAACAACGGCGGATCATACGAGGGAAGAGCCGTCAAGAGAAACTATAACCCAATTCCCTCTTCTGAGCTAACTTTCCAGGAAAAACGAGGAAATCGCCTTTCACAGACTCCTCTCTCAGACACTTTTTTTTTTTTACCCCATCGTCGCCTTTAATCCTCAAGTCAGCGCTAAAAATTATAGGTTCGAAGAAACAAATTCTCTCTTCGCTTTTTTTTCCGGTTTCGTCTCTTTCTTCATCTGCAAAAAGAACGAGAAAGAAAAAGTATAAAGCGACAGACCGGTTGAAAAAAGAATGTTGTTGCAAAAGGGTTGGGGCAAGATCGAATGGAAAGGGGTGCTTAACTCACTTAATATTTTCTTTTCGCTTTTACCCCCCCGCATTCACATCCACGTTCTTCCATTATACACCCTCCCACACATGTTTGAACCGTATAGTGAGGGGATGAAGACGAATGTGACTTCTTTCTGAAAGGTATAATGCAGAAGGCTAGAAGCTCGAAAAAAAAAAAACGAATGAAAAATTGTTTTGGATTCAATCCAAAATAGTCCTTGGGTTTTGGGATTGTTGCCTTTTGCCGAGCGAAGAAGACGGTTTTCTAAACGTGGGAAAATTCAAGATGGAAGAGAGTGACTGAATACGGGCGTTTAAGAAGACTGGTCAGGGGGAGGGTAAAATGGATCTTTGAAGTGTAGGATGATCTTCGACGGAGAGGGGATAAGATTTCTTTCTCAAAATACCACCTTTTTAAGAGCGGCCTTGGAATCGTAAATAGAGTCTGAGTGTCTAGCCACTTTTTTCCTTCAGTGTCAAATTGATGAGCAGAATGAGAAATCGATTTTTTAGTCGCTTAAGACAACGCAAAATTCTTTTATGATTCCTGCCATTGTTTTATCAATTCATTAAGAATCCAAACCCCCTAAAGAATTAACGTTCGAAAGGTAAGGATGAAGGTCGGGGGTAACTCAATAATCTCCGGCTAATAGGCTTCAAATAGAAAATAACGTTCACCGCATCGAGGTTATAGCCCCGGAAATTAAGACTTGGTATTTAATATCTAGCTCCCTGGCCACGCCAGCAAGGTGATTTTATCCTCCTCGCTTCCTCTCCCGGCAAATCATTTTCGACCAACGCGAAAGGTTTATACTGCTAAATGTACAGTCAGTTTTAAGTCGTTAAACGATCAGAACTATTGAGGGTCCTTTGGAACCCTCAAAGCAAGCGGCTGCGAAGAAGTTAAATTCGACGGAGAAATAGCCTAGAAATTGTAATTTTCGATGCTAAATATCAATTAAATGCAAGTTTGGGACTCAACAGTCAAGAACCTGCGTGTTTTCAACAATAAACAACAACGATATAACTATTTTAGAGCTAAAAACCGTGAAATTGTAAAACATTATTAACTTTGCTTGAGAGCAGCAGATTAGCGAAAAAGCCGCTGAATTGCGACATTGGAGCCAAGTCATCGCAAATTTACTACATTCAGAGATGAAAATTTGCAAACACCTACGAAATAGCATGCTCTGGTTTTCAATTTTGCGAAATGACAAGTTCCGAGGTCCCGTTTGCACCGGAATTTTTGATAGCCATAAAATAACATCGTTCGGAGCTCAAAATCAGGTGAATTTAAAATTTTGGGTCTGAACAATCATGTAGTTTCTTGTCTTTGCGCAAAATTGCAAGTTTCAGGGCCTTATTTTATTGACCGTGCAACCCGATCTTGCTCTGGCCCGCCGGCGCCGGACGTAGCCAACGGAGCGCCCAAAGCCAGGAGAATAGCCAAAAAATTACACCTCCTATCTGCCATTTTCCAATGCGGATCGAATAGAAATACCCTCGAAGTACCGAAATAATTAATTACATGTCAGAATCGGGAATAAAAGTACCTCCTATCTGCACTGTACTGTGGTGCGCTCTAGAAAATTCTCTTATCAGGAGTTCCTTCACGGTTCTAACCAGTTTCGCCACGAACCATCCTTGTGAAGGCTGATCATCCATAAAGTAAGCTGATTTTCGTGTTCATACGCGTCTAAAGAGCTAAAAATTCACGTGAGAAACTGTTTGATTAGTCAAAATGAAGTTAGTTGATCGCAACATGCAACATTTTCGTTTAAATCCTGAGCTATTTGAAGATAGTATATAGGAGGTTATTCCCGGGTTAGTTATTTTAAATTTCCATTCATTTTTGACCATTTTTCGCGCCCCTAATTACGGTAATAACTTAATTTAATTTGCCTTTGATATTTCCACAGTTAGTAAAACGGGGATGGTGCAACGGGAAATGCTTTCGAGCGCTTCCAAGAGAATACCGGTTCAGTTGTTCTCAGTTAGGAGGTATTTCCACGTCCTGCGTTCAACGCAGGGTTGGTCGTTGGTACTTGAGAGAATTTTAAACAATTGGTTTTTAGTTCTTCTCCAAACTGTATTCGTTCAAACGATTCTAAACACTCTTATGTAATCCATTACAGATGATTTCAAGAGGAGCCAAAAAAATTCTTCTGTTGGCTAGAAGCGCAGGAAGCGAGAATGATCTCTGTGATAGGTAGTGTCACTAAAACTAGTGACTTGAGCTTGTCAAAAAACAGGAACTGCGATGTAAGTACGGCGAAATTTGCCTCTCAGGAGCAAACGAAGCGTGAAGAAACCGCTTGTGATACAAGCTTTTATGAAAACGTACCTGAATTGACAAACTCTAACCTCAACACCCCGGAATTGGCAATTGACTCGATTTGTTGTGATTCTCCTAGAAACGATGTACCTGATTTCAAAGACTACTGTGACGAAGATTTCGATGATGTTCTTCTCAGCGAGCTACGCCTCCTAGAAGAAGGGATTGAATTCGATCACGAGGCCGACAAAACGAAACACGATTCAGAAATCCACGATGACGAAACAATAAAACCCATTTCCAGCAATGACGATGTTTTGACTGAAATTCACATCGACAAGATAGTGAATTGCGACCTGAATAATTTTACCGACGAAACCTTGAATGTGACCAATGTCGTGAATGAGTTATTTGACGCCAACCTTGAATGCTCACTTGACAGGGACTATGAGCTTGATTCGGATGGAAACGAAGTATCAAGTGCTGACGAAAACGAGAATTGAATATTCAAAAAAACCGGAAGCGCAAGAAAAATGCCGACGAGTCAAAATGGAAAAAAAATGTTGCCCAGATGAAGAGAGAGAAAGGCGAAAGTTACTTGGGATATTCTCGCAGAGACGGCCGATTCAAGCATGACGTCGGGCGGCCGGTTAGAATTAAGGGACCACCACGCATGTCTCAGAAATGCAAAACATCGGCAAATAGATTCTGCGGCTCTTTTTCTGAAGAGACACGCGACCGAATATTTAACGAATTTTGGAAAAACATGAATTGGGATCAAAGAAAAGTGTTCGTTTGTTCTAATGTCCTGTTGACCGAACCAAAAAGAAAAACCGTCCAGGACGACGACTCGCGTCGAAGCTTCACTCTGGCGTACCATCTAAACAACGGTACGGAATCACTTAAGGTGTGCCGCCAAATGTTTCTCGGGACGCTTGCTCTTGGACCATTCACTGTTCAGCGGTTGACGGTTCAGGTGAAATCATCGGCGTTTGGTATGCACCCCGAAAAGAAACGCTTCAACCAGGAGAGAAGAGAGAGGAATTTCTCAGTGAGGAAGTCCACGGCACTTGATAATATTTTGAACGAATTTTTCCAGCAATTACCGAAACTGGCCACCACACTACGTCAAAAAGGACACCTCTAAACTCTTCCTCCAAGATGATATTCGTTCAATGGCCAAGCTTTTCGATATTTTCCAGAGTTACTGCCGTGAAAACGCCGTGGTTATGAATATTGGACGAAGGCGTTTCGAGAAAACGTTTCACCAAAAAAATTTAATTTGTCAATTTTTAGCCCGAAGAAGGACATGTGCGACTTATGTTGTGCTCATAAAGTTGGTAACGTCAACGAATCCATCTATGCAGCACACATCACCAATAAGGACAGGGCTCGTGCCGAAAAGGAAGCAGTCAAAGAAAAAGCAAAAAGAGGGGAACTGACGCTTCTACTCATTGATCTCCAAGCCCTAAAAACTGTTCCAATGCAGGAGGACTTTATTTCAAAAATAAACTCTGTTGCCACAATATCACTGCCTACGATGGTGGCACCAACCACGCTTCGTGCTATGGTTTAGTGAAACCGAGAGTTTTCTTTGTGCCTCAACATTCACATCGTGTCTTATTGACTACTTGGAAAAGAACTCAGATGGAGTGTAACTCTGTTCACAGTTGTATTGAGAGGAAACTGAAGGACAGAGAACTTCATTTGCCCAGCGACTTGTTCGAGGCAACAGGTGAAGCTAGAAGACTCCCGGCACCATATATGACCCATTTTCTGGACTTTAAGTTTTTCAAGGATTATGCAAAGCCAGAACTCCAGAGATACAAATCCATTCGGCCAGGGAAGCGTGCAGGAGATCCGACAGTAATGGATATCCGTGTGGCAGTGGCGTAGGAACGTCCTAATTTCGGGTGGGGGGGGGTACAAGTATTCATTGGCGGACCCAGGTGAGGGGTCATTCCCCCCGACCCACGGATCCTGAAATTCCACAACCCTGCATAGCAAAGAAAGGCAATTACCCTCCCCACCAATAAATTAGACATGAGTATGGCGTTCGGAATAATCAGAAATGAGTCAACTTTCATAAAATTTTATTAAGAACAAATATTTGTAGGAGCTTGTTTGCATATTATTACATGTAATGCACTACAAGATAGAGGTCTACTAGAAAATGCCTCCAAAAACATCCCCCGTCCCGTTCCTCGGGAGGAGCAGTGAAATGATAAGGAGCGCTCTCCGCTCTTGGTCAGTCTCTTTTGCCGTTCAACCCAGTTTGTGCCGTTTCTTTCCACTGGTTAATCGGACGGGATTTCTCAGTTTTAATTGTTAATTAAACTTTTTACTTAAACATTTCGATTGCACCATGAGCTCGGGCCCCACTAATTCTATCTTAAGGTCTATTCACACACATCAGTGCAGTGAAGTACTTCTGTTCACGCTGGTCAGTGCCCCGTCCGGCACGTGTCAATGGATTTGTAAAAACAATATTTTTTTTTTCTATTTTGACGGTTGAAACATGCTAAATTTCACGTTATTTAATAATAATTTCTTACCACGCCAGGCGAGGTACCCCGTTCAGTACATTTATTTCTCCATGGCCCTTCCCGGACGGGAAGCTTGAAACGTGCCGTGAACGGGACGTGCCCCGTCCGGCAAGAAAAAATTATTATTCTCCTATGGGAATTGAAGGGGCTCGTTCACACCCATCCGGCACGTGTCAGGGACGGCAGTCTCGGTGCTCTGAACGGCAACGGCACGGGAAAGCGACATTTCTTTCCGACGATATTTTCAAGTTTCCCGTCCGGGCCATGGAGGAGGAAATTCTACTGGAGGAGGCACCACCTCTGACAGCCCAAGTGAGAGAGCAAAAGTAACCACTGGTACGCATTGCCGGCCCTAGACATTTGGTGATTTGGTGCCCACGGTTGAGCCTATCATCAGCCCCTCTGCCCCCACCCGGTGATTCACATTGGGAGACAGGCAGCTTCAGGGTAGCCGAGAAATCTAGTATACAGCTACAGTTTCAGTTTCCGGGTAGTTTATAAAATAAAATAATTTACTTTGAGCGACAATATACATGTATAAATATCATTACTGCAATATGTGTACCTACCTAACAAGAAGACCCGTATTTATGTACGTTCCTTGAAGTTTCTTTCAGTCAAGGAACCGTTGAGAACAGTTCGCTGGTCGGCGTGAACAACCAGGTAAGTCCAATTTTTGTCAATTTCAGGAAACTTTCTAATTTAGTTGCCAAGGACTCGTTGGGTAAATGAGGTCCTTACCTCGAAATCGTAGGAATAATCGGTTAAGGAAAATCCAAAGTTTCAGGTCATTTCAAAGACTATGGCAGTAATAGCCCTGCCGTTGGCATTAGGGTTTCCAGACAGCCGAAACTCTTCTCCTGGAGATAATTATCATGTATTTATATGGTGATAGGGTTGATTTGGTGGTTGTCGGGGAACTAAGTATGTGCCCCTGAGTGCCCAAAGGACTAATCTGCACCTGGCATCATTGGCGTATACCCTATTATAGCCTGCAAGTTGAACGTGGACCTCGCCCTCTTGTGATCAGCACTCACTAACTTTTTTCATCATTGCTTTTTTTCAGAAATCATATGTTTCCGTTAAGTTTTCTTAATTTCACGAATGAGATTACAATGTTTCTACGAAAGCAAAGTTTCTATTTCGTTAGAGAATAAGGCCTATTCTCTAACTCCGAAGCAATAGCTTTTTTGCAGTCATATGTTTATTTCATTAATTTTCTTCAAACAAATGAATGAAATAGACACATGGCTGGCGAAAAAAATATTGCTTGTTGTTAGAGAATAGGCCCCCAGGCCTTCTCACAGCGTCAGCAATTTAATTTTCGATATCAATAATAGTAATAATAACAATAATTTGACCAAGTTTCGCGCGGAAAGCACTTCTTCGTCCGACCCAGACATTGTACAATGTCTGTGCGCCAGGTAATTCATTCCTGTATTCAATCATATCAGCAAAAAATCCCTCTTAAAATACGTAAATAAATGAAACACGAAGCCTTTCAACCCGCAGAAATCAGCTTGGCTGTTAATAGACACCGCCTACTGTTTGATGTTTTCAGTTCACTTGAAAGACATTTTGGGCTTCTCCATAATATTTTTATCCCCATGGGTCCACTTGAGTCGAATATTATTTTCTCAATTCAGTGTGATTAGGAGAGGAAACATGGACGACGAAAAACTGATCGAATTGGTTCGCCAGCATCGCGTCCTTTATGACATGACTAGTCAAAAATACATGGACACAAAACATAAAAATTTGATTTGGGATAAACTAGGCACGGAAATGGCGGCAACTGGTAAGTTAAGATGTATTTCCAACATTCTAAAATATTATATCATTCCTAGGGGCCTGATTCACTAACTTTTTTCATCATTGCTTTTTTCAAAAATCATTATGTTTCCGTTCAGTTTTCTTAATTTCATGAATGAGATTTCAATGTTTCTTCCAAAGCAACGTTTCTATTTCGTTAGAGAATAAGGCCCTGTTTAGATATGGTGAATTTCACCACCGGGAGATAGATTGGAGTTACCAAACTACAACATTGTTTACATAAATTGGCGAATGAAACTATCACTAGCTGCGCTAGTGTTCTTGATAGCGTAAGCGGTATTTGTTATCAATTTGAGGGTTAGTGTCACAGGCATTGCTGATAGTGTAAGAAGTATTGATAACTCAGTTCGTATTGTTGTTTGATCTTGAAGAGCTCGTAAATAACTTCACACAACAAGGACAGATACTAGATATGGGTCACACCAATACTGACACTGATATTGAAGGGTATAGTCGAGACAAGGTGCTCGGGGAAATTTTATTGATTAATAAAAATTGTAAAAATAAGCACGAAAGTATACAATATAGTAAGTAAGTGCCCGAACCAAGAATGGAATAGAACAGGGCACGATATGAGAGATATGTTAACAAACTATTCTCCTCTGTCATAATTATTGGTGATCCAGCCGAAATGAACGAGTGAGAGGACCCGCATTGCGACGAACTTAGGTAGTCAAGAAGTCGGGAGAAGAAAGGGCGAAACAAAAAAGAAGGCGCAGAGACCGTGAGTTTTTGGGCCAGCACCCGAGCTCGGGGAAAGTCGTCTCGACGGCGGCAACGCTAGCAAAGGATAACACCGTGAGGAAGAAGGGACGTTTCAGGGGGCAACATGAGAAAACGAGCGAGCACCGGTCTTTTCTCTGTTGTGCCCCGACGCCATCCAATTGCTGACCGCCGGTCTCCGGGCGTTCGCTGCGGCTCCGTTGACTCTGTTGTTGAGCGGTTGTTCCATCGACGTCACACCCGTAGGTCGGACTCCTCCGTCGCGTTCGCGTACGCTCGCGTGAAGTGCATGTCCATCAAATTCGTGAGTAACCAGTGACTCCCTCATTAACAACTCGCACTAATACCGAGCCCTATTAGTCGACCTTAGCGTAATCAATAAATGTTCACACGTTTCCACGAGTTGTAAATGGCAAAAAAAGACGTGAAAATAATCCAAAATTTAACATACCGCTTACACTATCGGTATCACTAGTTTCTGTATGACCGGCAGACAGCGTCTTCCTTAGCTGCAATCGCCAATTGTGACTCATTTTTTTCATTAATTCTGAGTTAACGTAGCTCAAACCTTAACTCACGGCGGTGAAATCCAACAATAATAAATTAGGCATTTAGTACAAAACAAAAGTTAAGATTTAATTAATAAATGTGTGGACAGCAGCCTACTATTTACATCGACATTGGCGTGTTTGACAACCAAGGGACAGACCCTGCTTCTGAATTGAAATAGTCTGTCAGCTTTTCTCTTACTGAAAACGCATTTGACGTTGCATTTCCTCCCTGCAGCAAGTGTAAATTTTGATTCGCACTTGTTGACTATACTTGAGAAACGTAACTATACGTATTTGAATCATATATTTTTTACGAAATTATGGAGTAAGCAAGTGGCCAAAATTATATCATCGACGTATTTGGGGAAAGCCTGAATTCGTCTATGATAGATTCTAAATTTCTGTATTAGAGTACCAAAAGTATTTTCCGAAGTCCTACGAGCTCGACTCAGACGGTAATTGAAATTTCGCTTCCTGTCATCCAAATTAGGTATGTTTTGAGGAGAAAGGCCTCGTCTCCTACGATTACGAAGGGAAGTTTACTATCTGTGTTTGGTAACACTGAATCCTCTGGAACGTTCAATGACCCTTTTTGAAGCGATTTTCCTAAATTTGAGTTCGCGAAAATTCCCCCATCGCTACTTTTGCCGTATGCTCCTACATCAACAGCAATAACATTACAATGCGCGTCGACGAGGGCCAACAAAACTATGGAGAACGTCTTTTTGTAATTGAAGAACATTGATCCAGAATTGGGCGGAGCTTGAATATTGACGTGTGTAAAGGATCTTGAACAATTTAATATTTTTTTTTGTAAAAAAAATCATCATGCTTCACTTTCGGGAATTGTAAAAATAATATAATAATACTCCAATGTGTATATAAAAAAAAGGGAGAAAGAACAGATTGCCAGAGGCCAAAGGAAATGTGACCAATTAGAACAAACTACCGAGGTATATAAGGACGCTCATCGATGAACCTAAAGCCTTTCCGAGTCAAGCCTTCTCGACGTTGTCATCTTCGCATTATTCTTCTCTCCCTGTCAGTAATTAAAAAAACTACCCCTTCAATTTCTCTCTGTAATTTCATTTTTTTTATTAGGAGAAAAACACTGATTGTATTGGTAGCCTGACTCCCGTTGGAACAACGTTCCTTCCTGTTTCAGCGCCAATCAATCAGGGATCCTTAAGCCGAGCTCTAATAGCCTGCATCCCGTTGGAATAACGTTCCTTCCTGTTGCAGCGTTAGAGACGGCGAGGAGTTAGGGGATAGGTGAGGAAAGCTCCAGCCTTAAGGATAGGTCGCATTCCGTTGAGAATTTTCTCTTCCTGGTGCGGCGTCTGAGAGGTTGGAGTTTAAACTCAGGATAAGATCTGCCTGCATCCCGGAATTGCAAGTGCTTTCCCTGTTGCAGCGGTCTTCCTGAGGACCTCTTAATTGGAAGATCTCTAGCCTCGTCTTGTCACTCCAGCGGCCGGGTTCTAATCCCCTCCCTGGATCTCAAGACGGGACACTGGCACTGGGACTTCCTTACAGGAGCTTAGTGGGCTACTAACGCCTGGGCCAGAGTAACATCTCCCCCCGGTTTATTAGTCAAGTCAAAGACTCCTTTTTCTCTTATATTGTGGGGACAAAAATTGGAACACATAAACAAACATCAGCCACCCGCAATATAAATTGGTGACCCCGACGTGATAAAAAATGGCTGAAGGAGGACAAGGAGAAGAACCAATCAATAATATCGAAGCTGTCAGGGCGTGTAACATAAGGCTCCCACAGTTCTACGAAGATGACCCCAATTTGTGGTTCTTACAAACGGACTCAATCTTCGCCGCTGACCACGTGCAATCACAAACTCGAAAATTCAACATGGTCATTGGGCAGCTACCGTACAGAATAATGGCTCAAGTAGCTGATTTGGCCAGAGAACCAGGAGATACGCCTTACGACACCTTGAAGAACCGATTGGTGCAGACATATAGCCAATCGCAAGAAAAGAAAATCATCCGACTTCTTGAGGAGACCAGTTCGGGAGATCAAAAACCATCTCAACTTCTACGACAGATGCAGACTCTAGTAGGCAACGCTGCATCAATTGAGGTACTTCGCACCGTATGGCTTAGGGCACTCCCTCAACGAACCAGAAGTGTGTTAGCCGCAGTAGAAGTTGAGGACATCGATCGACTAGCCGTCATTGCGGACAAAGTTCACGAGTTTGAAGCGCCTTCATACGTAAATGAAATCAACGACGGCCAGCCTCAAACGTCAAGACTCTTTAGGGAACTCACAAAAGAAGTTCAACACTTGAAAAATCAACTGTTTGAGCTGCAAACCAGGAGGAGTAGATCAACCTCAAGAACAAGGACAAGAAGACGTTCCGGAAGCAGGATTGAATCAAGAGATAACGCTAGAGGAAATAAGCGTCTCTGTTGGTACCACTTTCGATGTAGAGGTTTTAGTTAAGTCTTAGTTTTCAACAGAGTTTTATTATTAACACAAGTATTCTCATTCACTAGTTTTTAAAGAACGGTCTGACTATCACTGAACAAAGGTAGGAACGTTAACGACACATGGCGGACCAATAGGAGAGCTTGTAATTGCGCGCACTTTTAGTCTTTGTTTAATTCAAATTTATACGTCCAACATTCCCCCTTAAATTTGAATTGATTTGTAATTGTACATTTTTAATTAATTTTTATTTTAATTTTTTATTTTTTTAATTTAATATGAATAAACTTATCTCTCAACCGTTCAAATTCGATTGGAGTTAATGATTTCGTGAACGCATCTGCAAATTGATTTCTTGTGGGACAATGTTCAATTTTAAAATCGTTTTGTTTCAGTTTCTCTACTATGAATTTATATTTAATGTCAATGTGTTTGGATCTTTTTCCACTGCATCCATTTTCAATTATTTTAATAGTACTTTGATTGTCTATGTACAAATTAACTTTTAAACTTTCATTAGTCAATTCATTAAAAAATTGGTAGAGAAAAATCACCTCTTTTATACATTCACTAGCGCTTATGAGTTCGGCTTCTGTAGTGTTCGTAGCGATGTTTGACTGACGTTTAGTTGACCAGGAGATCGCTCCACCACAGTACAGAATAACGAACCTCCGGTGCTTCGTCGAGTCTTCTCATCATTAGCGAATTCCGAATCGCAGTACGCATCAATTTTTAAATGGTCATCATTTTTGGAGTATTTGATTGCAGCGATTTTCGTCCCTTGCAGATATCTGAAGATTCGCTTCAATTTTAAGATGTCTCCTTCGGTCGTGTTTTCAACTTTTCTTGAACATTGGTTAACTGAATACGTGATATCCGGTCTGGAGCGATTTGATAGATATAGCAGGCTTCCAACTGCTTCACGGTAAGGGTATGTTGTGTTCGGTGTCAAATTTTCAAAAGATCCCGGTGTAGAAGGAGTTCTGACGCTCTTAGCATTTTCCATATTGAATTCCTTGAGAATTTTATCAATATATTTGGGTTGGTGTAGAAGCAATTCTCCTTTTTCCTTTTTCAGCTCCATTCCCAAATAGGTTTTAGGCTCTTTCTCGATGGTGATGTCAAATTGTCGTTTTAATTCTTTCAGAAAATCCATGATGATAGCCGGCTTGTCTCCTATAACGAGTCCATCATCCACGTGGATTGCTAGAATGAGCGAGCAGTCTTTATTTTTAAAAACGGATTTCTCTGATATGAGTTGATTTAACCCTTTCTTTTTTAAAAAATCAACAAATGTTTTGTTCCAGTTAACAGGGGCTTGTTTTAGTCCGTATAATGATTTTTGTAATAGGCATACATTGCCTTTTTCTTTCTCAAATCCATCTGGAAGTTTCAGGTAGAGTTCTTCTTTTAAATTTCCGTTCAGAAAAGCACTTGCGACGTCGAATGTAATAATCGTTTTATCTGTAGCTACTGAGTAGGCAAGCAAAAAACGTAATATATTGGTGTCCACAACTGGACTGGATGTCTCGTAGAAGTCTCCTTCTCGTTGTTCGCATCTACGAGCAACTAGTCGAGCTTTAAACTGACCATTTTCCTTTTGTCGAAATACCCATCTGCTACAGAGGAGTTTCTTATCTTGACGTCTTCTGGAGAAAGAATTTTAAATACGTTGTTTTTCAGAAGTAACTGTTTTTCCTTTTCGATAGCTTCTTTCCACTTGGCTGAATTCGGGCCTTTAACGGCTTCATGGTACGTGAGATCTTGAAGATACGAATGATCTTGAAGATAATTAGGAGTTCGTCTGTTTCTGTGACCTCTTTCAAGAAGTTCTTCGTGTTCAGATTCGATATCTTCATGAACAGTCTCGTTTATAAGGCTTTCTTCTTCTTCTGAAGATTCTACATCAGAGTCGTTGTCTGGAATCGTCGGGTTTTCATTATTCGTCTGCGTTACTGAAGTTTTTTGCGTCACTGGAAATGATCCTGAGATTTCATCACCAACATCAAATAGTCTTAAGGCATCATTGCTGTTGTTTTTAATAACTTCGGGTATTTTGTCATCAAAAATTACGTCTCGAGAGTAGATGATTTTTCTTGCGTCCTCATCCCATAATCGGTATCCATTTGACGAATAACCAATGTGGCGATATTTTTTGCTTCGATAGTCTAATTTCTTCAGACGAGTTAGAACTTTCGCATGAGCCGTACATCCAAAAAGGTGCATTCTTTTGTAATCAGGTTTCTTTCCGAACCACATTTCGTATGGTGTTTTCGAGTCAGGCAGTGCTTTTGTAACGCATCTATTCAGTATGTAGCACGCAACTCGGCAACTTTCACCCCACATGTCTGTTGGTAAATGTGAGTCATAGAGTAGCGCTCTGGTTTTGTCCAGCAAGGAACGATTAAGCCTTTCGGCTTTGGCATTCAGTTGTGGAGTGTGAGGGATAGTGAAATCCAGAATTGTCCCTCTAGATTTAGCCCAATTCATTAGGTTTTCATTGGCGTATTCACCACCATTATCAGCACGTATTTTATGCACAGGCAAAGTCCACTTTGACTCAACTTCGGCGACATGCTCTTTCAGAGTATCAGCTGCGTCTGATTTATTCTTGAGTAAATAAATTTGTTTGAAGCAGGTAAAATCGTCTTGAAACGTCAAAATGTATGAAAATCCGTCCCAGTCCTAAGGGGATTTTGACTTCATATTCTGCTACCTCGATGACATTCTGATAGCATCAATCAACGAGGAAGAGCACAAGAAACATCTCGAACTGGTCCTTGGAAAATTGACCGAATAATGGGTTAACCCTCAATATTGATAAATGCGTACTCGGAGAAACCTCAGTGGACTTCCTGGGCTACACAGTAACTGAAGAAGGCATCATACCACGCAAGGATAAAGTAACAGCAATTCTGGAATTTACAAAGCCACATAACGTGGTAACTCTTCGAAGATATCTAGGAATGGTCAACTTTCATCGACAATGCATTCCTAACATGTCGGAAATCCAGAAGCCACTCTGCAGGTACCTGCATAAATCAAAAAAGAACGATAAAACGCCAATCAACTGGGACGAAGAATCAGAAGCAGCTTTCGAGAAAACGAAAAAAGCGTTGGCAGATGCAACGCTGCTGGCACATCCCTGTTCTACTTCACCACTGTACCTAGCCTGTGACGCTAGTGATGTGGGAATGGGTTGAGTACTGCAACAAAGTCAAAAAGGGATATTGAGACCACTAGGATTTTTCTCGAAATCACTGAACTCGACCCAAAGAAATTACAGCACTTATGACCGCGAATTGTTGGCTATCTTCGAAGGCGTTAAATATTTTCGAGACCTGCTGGAAGGAAGAGAATTCACCATCTTGACAGTTCATAAGCCGCTAACACACGCTCTAGCTCAAAACAGAGCGACGGCGAGTCCACGACGACTGCGTCAACTGAACTACATCTCCCAGTTTACCACTAAAATCGAGTATAAAAAGGGAGATGACAACACAGTCGCCGATACCCTGTCACGAGTGGAAGAAATTAACCTACCAGCAGCACTCCTAAAGCTCGCGGAAATACAACATCAGGACACCGAGATACAACTCATCGCCAATGGAAAATTTCAAGTCAAATCAGTAGACGTAGTGGGCACAGACTCATCAGTATACTGTGAGACTTCAACAGGGCGAGAGCGACCGGTAGTCCCAGCAACAATGAGGAAAATTATTTTTGACTGCATCCATAACCTGAGCCACCCTGGCGTTCGAACAACACAAAAAATGGTGACTCAGAGATTCTTCTGGCCAGGAATGAAAAAGGAAGTTAAGAAGTGGGCGCAGTGCTGTATTCCTTGCCAGCAAACAAAAGTGCACAAACATACGGTCAGCCCTCTGGGTCAATTTCCGGCAGCAGAAGAATTTGAACACGTCCACATCGACATATTAGGTCCATTTCCTCAATCCGAAGGAAAAGAGTATCTTCTGACAGTAATTGACAGAGAAACAAGTTGGCCTGAATGCATACCAATAGCGAGAATTGACGCACGTACGGTGGCCGAGAATTTCTTCAATCAATGGGTCGCGAGGTATGGAACACCAGCAAGGATAACCACCGACCAGGGAAGAAGTTTCGAGTCAAGCCTATTCAACAGCTTGACACAAATATTAGGAATTGAGAGAATTCGGACAACAGCATACCATCCCATGAGCAACGGAAAAATCGAAAGATGGCACCGTATATTCAGGAACGCACTAATTGCAGACCTAAAAACTCCCCAATGGACTAAGAAGTTGGGAGCAGTACTCCTTGGACTGAGGACAGCCACTCAGGAAAAGGACAATAAAAGTGCTGCAGAAAGAGTTTTCAAAAGGCATATGCGACTTCCTGTGGATTTGTTCACAAAACTCCGCTAAATGCCGAAGAACCGTCATCAGAACTAAGGTCAAATCTACAGCCACAGAGGAAAAAATACTCCTTCGTTCATCCTGACCTAAAAACGACAACTCACGTTTTCTTGAGGGAAGATTTTCGACGGAAGAAGCTTCAACCTCCGTACAAAGGACCATACCCAGTTGTGGCCAAGGATGACAAAACGATTTCCGTGAAAACATCTGATGGCAAAATAACAAAAGTATCAATCGACAGAACAAAACCAGCATTTATACTTCAGCCTGAAGAACAAACTTCTACTACAGTGGAAGCATGTGACTACTTAAATCAACGCCCCTCCTTAAACGCGAACAGACGTAAGGCAGTTACCTTTCAAGAATGTCGCGAGAACAAATTATTTTTGAGGAAATGTGGAGGCGGATTCAGCAGGAGTGTATAATCGATTTCCCAATGCTGTCACCGATGCGAGAGTCACAAGAGAAAGCAATGCCAGCGCAGACGTCTTGGTACACACCATATAAAGTCGACGTAGATAACGCTCGGAGGATCGCCTCACGCCGTCGCCGAGAGCTACAACTTGTCCTGGCAAAGCTCAAGTGGAAAAGCAATAGGAAGGAAGCACGAACGCAAAAGCCACGGAACTGGTTATTCATTGATAAATGTGAAGTGGAATGTGAAGAAAAGTGCAGCGCAAAGTTTAATTAATGTAAATATGGACTATTATTTTTTTCTTATAATTTTTTTTTGCGGGAACTATTCTTATAATTTTTTTTTCTTATGATTTTTTTTGTAAAAAAAATCATCATGCTTCACTTTCGGGAATTGTAAAAATAATATAATAATACTCCAATGTGTATTATAAAAAAAAGGGAGAAAGAACAGATTGCCAGAGGCCAAAGTAAATGTGACCAATTAGAACAAACTACCGAGGTATATAAGGACGCTCATCGATGAACCTAAAGCCTTTCTGAGTCAAGCCTTCTCGACGTTGTCATCTTCGCATTATTCTTCTCTCCCTGTCAGTAATAAAAAAAAACTACCCCTTCAATTTCTCTCAGTAATTTCATTTTTTTTATTAGGAGAAAAACACTGATTGTATTGGTAGCCTGACTCCCGTTGGAACAACGTTCCTTCCTGTTTCAGCGCCAATCAATCAGGGATCCTTAAGCCGAGCTCTAATAGCCTGCATCCCGTTGGAATAACGCTCCTTCCTGTTGCAGCGTTAGAGACGGCGAGGAGTTAGGGGATAGGTGAGGAAAGCTCCAGCCTTAAGGATAGGTCGCATCCCGTTGAGAATTTTCTCTTCCTGGTGCGGCGTCTGAGAGGTTGGAGTTTAAACTCAGGATAAGATCTGCCTGCATCCCGGAATTGCAAGTGCTTACCCTGTTGCAGCAGCCTTCCTGAGGACCTCTTAGTTGGAAGATCTCTAGCCTCGTCTTGTCACTCCAGCGGCCGGGTTCTAATCCCCTCCCTGGATCTCAAGACGGGACACTGGGACTTCCTTACAGGAGCTTAGTGGGCTACTAACGCCTGGGCCAGAGTAACATCTCCCCCCGGTTTATTGGTCAAGTCTAAGACTCCTTTTTCTCTTATATTGTAAAAAAAAAAAAAAAAAAAAAAAAAAAAAAAATGGAACACATAAACAAACATCAGCCACCCGCAATAACGTGTTTCCCATCCATAGCTACATTGCAATTAGGGAAATTCCACATGCGGTAAAAATCTTCGGCTATTTTTTTCCACATGTCTTGTGTCGGCGTAGGCATCAATTCTTCCATCAGACTTTCAGTAATTAACTTGCACGTCTTGTGGGTGATGGAGTCAACAGTGCTGTGACCCATCCGGTAACTAAAAGAGATAGTCTTTAAGGAATCCTCGGTTGTCAAATACCTGAAAAAAAAAAAATGGTGAAAAGTGCAGACGTACTTATATTTTAAGTTTGTTCGCAGTGCAGTTCCGTGCAGTTCTTAAATGTTACGCGCATGTGCGCATGGGATTTATGTGTCAGATCCCATTGTCGCTTGCGTGGGACGATAAATATCAATTCTTAAAATGGTTTTCGGTTTCAGGAACATCATGTAAAACTAGGTGGACCAACATAAGAGACAATTTTCGAAAGTGGTTGAAAAAAAAACAAAAAAAAAAAACAAGACAACCAGTGGCCAAAGTGCCAAATTAACAAAAATATATAAATACGCTGACCATTTAAATTTTTTATCGCCCCTTTTCGAGAAAAGGGAGAGCACCAGCCACATTCAAGAATACGAGTACAATGAAGACGGTGGCCTGCATCAGGCCAACTTGGAGCACCCAGTTCCAGAAAGTAGCCAAGTAGAAAATGAATCAGTTCTAACAGACCGAACAGATCACGTATATACAAAAAAGAAGAAGCTCGAACAAAACCAATCTCCACAGAAAACCGCAGCTAGTACCGTCATGGAGTATTTACTCAAAGAAAAACAAAATCAGGCAGCCTCTCCACAGCTGAACGCAGTGGACGCATTCCTATCTGGAGTAGCTCCAGCCTTAAAGACATTGCCTCTAGCTTACTGGCACCACGCAAAAGCGGAAATCTTCAACACAGTGCAAAAATATGAATTTAAATTGCTGTCACAACAACATTTTTCTGAGCCGGTCCTACAGGTCGCTCCGAGGTCAAAGACAGCGACGTTTCTGCAATCGGCCACTGAGACTGATTACGTGGTTTCTGGAGATGAAAAACTACTCCTGGGACAATTTAAAAAAGTCAGCACTCGAACAAGACAGATGATAGATAACAGATTCCTCCGTTTGACTATCCATTTCAAGATATTGACCAAAACTATCGCCAGTAAAAACGAAAAATTGTATTTTTCTTGAAATTTTTCAGTTATTTTTTGGATTTTCTGTTCACATTTATTTTCAATGTTTTGTTTTTTCATTTTTTTGTTATTTACTGTACCTACCTCAAACAAACTGCAAGACGTTCTTTTGGTGAAATTGCCTTTCTCCAATGCGTGTCTCTTTTCCTGAAATCCAATTTTCCCAACAGTAAATTGAATGAATGCTGGGACATTTTCAAGTACTCGAAAAATTTCGTGTCGTCATCAAGTAGCTCTTTGCACAACGTAGAAAATTCTCCTTCAACATCTCTTTTCTTCCAGGCCTGGTGAATCCACTTCCGTTTTTTTTTTTTTTTTTTTTTTTTTTTTTTTTTTTTTTTTTTTTTTTTTTTTTCTTCTTCCTCGTATAAAATTAACGCAATTGTTAAAAAATCGGTCTCCGAAAACATATCTTATTTCTTCACTGATACGTGTCGGACAAAACACTAACCAATGTGAACAAAAGCGCTTCGGGATCCCGGACGACAAATTTCACGTGCCGGACGTGTCACGGACGGGGCACGCCCCGTTCACGGCACTGATGTGTGTGAATAGACCTTAGACCAACACCGTTTTCCCGTGCCGTTCCCGTCGAGAGCACCGAGACTGGCGTCCCTGACACGTGCCGGATGTGTGTGGACGAGCATCTCAATTTCCACGTGATAATAATATTTTACTTGCCGGACGTGTCATGATTGATTATTCGAATGATTTTTGACTTCTAATGAAATCCGCACTGACACCAGCTATGAGACAAAAGCATACAACTAGTAAAAATAAAGACGTTTCACGTAAAAACAAATGCGAGAAAACGCGGGCTCAGTCAGTTTGCAATATACGAAGTAGGTAGAAGGGGGTGATATAAGAAGAACGGCTGAGCGGGACGGCAAGCCACACCACACCGTCCACACTTGTATCATCCCAATTTTGAACATTCCTTTGATGCGGCAGTGAAAAACCGACAACTGATGGAGCGGGCCCGCTTCGCTCCACCGTAGTTTCGCCGCCCCAAGCACGCCATTTGTTCGGTTCGGAGGAGCCGAGCGTCAGTTTGTTAAAAGTGTGGACGCGGCTTAAGCTGTCCGTTCGTTCATTATGACAGTGAAGAAGACATAAATTGTTCAAGCGCTCTGCGGTCATCGTGTTCCGCAAATGATGTTTTGACGCGCGTGGGCCGAAAAACTTCTTTCTGCAGTGGCCGATGATACAGGAAGAACCATGTACAATTTAAGTAAGGTTTTGAACCACGGAAAAAGACCTTTCACATTTTCCTCTAGCTTATTGAACGAAGTTAAGGAATGGGGGATGGAGATCGACGAGTCAAAAAGGGTGTCTAGCATGGAACGCTCGACCTTGAATTGTTCAATATCAATTCCTAGCGCTCTCCCTTGCACTGTATCTTTTTCCGTGAAACTTGTGACTGGCTCCATAATTAAACGTTCCATACTTTCAGTCACGAAATTGTCAGCTTGGTCAACTCTCTCTTTGATTTCCCCACATAATGTATCGATCACTTCAAAATAAACTGAACGATACATTTCGCGAGCAGTTTCCCACCTGAAACGAAATAAAATTGCTATTTACGTTCAATTCAAAATACAAGTAAGAATAATGGCGTTGATTTTACTTGTAGCTCTCACTTGACGAATGATCTACTCGTTTGGGGACCCGGCGAGTTCTGGGGAGCTCTATTTTCGACAAGCTCCCCGTAAATCGTTGAACGCGTCCTCATTTCGGATTTTAAGTAAGTCGCCGACCACAATTTTAACTATCTCTCTTGCTCTCCCTACAGTTATTTTGGGATCCTGCAGCTGTTTGCTGAGAACTTCTGTGCGCGAGAAGGCTATTTGACATATTCGAAGGGCTAACAAAGTTTTTCCGTCCATTACATCCCGATGATATCCCCGGGCTTTGGAGGATGCCTCTCCAGTGCTCCTCGCAGACTCTTCTACGAAGTCTATAGGAACTTCGTAATTTAGCAACATAGCATTGATTGCTGAAGAACAAACCATCCAACGTGTAGGGCACAATGGTCTAACAGTTCCTTTCAGTGATTTTTCAACCTGAAATGAAGTGAAAATATTATTTCTCAACAAAGACAATGCATCAAATAAGATGCTGTCCGTCTTCACGCTGTCTTCTAAGGCTAAATTAAACGAATGTGGATAACAGTGTATGTATGTAGCCAAAGGCTGTGCTTTTTTAAAGATAGCTTGTACTCCTTTTTTGACACCTGACATGTTTCAGCCCCCGTCGTAGCATTGATTACGAAGATTATTCAAGTCGAGGTTCAGGCGCAGTAGAACGTCGATAATTATCTTAGCGATATCAAGCGGGTCAAATCATCATGAACAACACGAAAGCAAATAGATGCTTGCTCTTTTCCTGAAATATCAAACGTTTCGTCAACTATAACGCTGAAATATTTGGCAGCTATGACCTCCTTCACGATGCTCCGCAGTAACTCATTTGCCAGTGATGAAAGAATCTCATTTTGGATGAAAGGGGAGCTGAGATTTTTCTTCCTTAGTCCAAATTCTTTCAGCTCAGGAACATCCTCTTCTCGAAGCCGGTTCAGCTGATACAAATTTCCGGTTGTTTTCTCGTGTCCACGCAATGGCATACCTTGACGAGCGAGGTAGCGAATAGAATTGAAATGCTCGAATTGAGCTCGAATGTTATCTTTTTTCGCGGCCGAGGAAACTTGAGAGGCTACCGTCTCCTTCGACAAATTATTCAAGGCCAACACAGATTCAGCATGTAACGGACTTCTGGAGTGAAGAAAGCATTTGCCTGTCTTACCAGGAAGTCTTTTGAAATTCTTTAATCCAGTTCCATTGAGTAAGTCTGACTCGCGGATTATTTTCTCATGCCTGCGTGAATGAACCAGCTTCAACCGAAGGGCCTTGCAGCACGTGAAACATTTGAACCCGCCCACATTTGGACAATAGTGCAACCAAGGAAAATCGTTGTTCCACCTCGATTGAAATAAGTATTTCCTATTGCCCGTGTGAAACGGTGGGATATTCGAAGCATCAGGTTGATTCGGAGTACTACAGTCAATCGTGATATCCATGTCACTTTTCGTGTCGAATTTAAGCGGCTCTCCATCTAAGCACGTCGAAATGATCGAAGTTCCTGGTTCGACTGGTAAGACAACATTCAAAGCACCAGGTTGATTCGGAGTATCTGCTGTTTTTCCCCGAGTGAGAATCATAGTTGTAACGGGTGCAACTTGAGTATACTTATGTCGTTTTGCTCGGTCAGGTTGATAAACAATTCTCGCGCGTTATGAAGTTGGAAGGTTCTAGTCTCTCTTCTGATACGACACAAATTGCTTGTTAACCGTTCTTTTTGAAAAAACTTAGCTGTTGCGCAGTCGAAATTGATGTGAGTACGCTAGTGTCAGAGTTGTGAAAGTTTTGTCTCGTTCAGCATGTATAAAACAAGATGTCAAAAGATCTTGGAGCTTACACAAAGCAGAATATCACAGTCCAAAGGTAAGTTGAACGGCTATTTCATACTTACTCTCTTACGGCATTATTGTATTGCTGTTTTTCTCTTATTTTTAGACTTATCAGCCAGTAACGGCGTTGTACAAGGCATCTGTGATCCACAGCAACCTATTCGAAGTACTTCTAAACAGCATCGTATTGTTTAACTGGATTCATAACTTTCTCAATTATTTTAGGTTCCTCTACCTCTGAGTTAGTATTATCAGTAGCAGAAAATTGACAAGAAGAGAATACTACCGGCGTTTTATGCTTCGAAACTCCTTCATTGGCAGTGGGGGTTTCACATAACTTATCGCTGTCAGCATTTATTTCCCCATGCCGAAACCTTCAGGGATTGGATTCTTCCGACAGTTTTAGAGGCACAGTTTGCTTAAACTATCAAAATGACGCGGATGAAAACGATGACGGAGAGTGCGAAGGTAAAATCATCCATGACAAAAATAGTAAATAGTTGTTGGACGAAAAGTATGCAATGCTTCACTTTCGGCACAGCGGTCGTTAAGCGACGTTTGGATTTTGAAAAGGAAGCTCTGAGCCTCGACATCGATAGCATGTAAATCGATTTCTTGACAGGTACCCGAAAAACACGTTCATGTTGTGAATCGTAAATTAAAATGTTATTTCTCAGACATCAGTGAAGCAGAAGAGGCGTTGAACGGTCGTGTTTCGACAAATAGTTTCCGTGACGTTTCTCCAGGTAAGACTGCGTAATAAAATTGGTATAATGTTAATTCTTAACAGAATCGATTCTTAGATCACAACGAGAATTACCCGCGAATTTCGAACGATGGTAGCGAAGTGGACACGCCACACGACTTTCTCGACATCGATGATCACACGGACACTACCGGAAACGCACACGTTTTGCAGTCGGAATGTCGAATGCTTTCACGGAAAAAGAAAGACGAAAGAAAGGCTTGCAGAAACCGAGGGTAAAGAGGTTAGCGGTCACGTATTTAGCCATTTGGGGACCTGCAGGAAAAAGTGTGCCGACAAAATATCGTCAAATGAGCAGAAAACAAATTTTGATTCGTACTGGTCTCTGGCCAACTACAATCTTCGGGCAACTCTAATTCGTAGTTTGATATCAATAGAAAATCCCAAGGTTAAAAAGTGTAAAGAATGTAGCCGTTCGACGTAGAACGTTCAACAACGTGGAAGTAAATTCGCAAAAAATCAATGTTTATCGTCGATGCTTCACGCAGATTTTTGGGGAAACAGATGGTTTCATCAGACATGTGTTTTGACTAGGAAAACTCAGGGTGTTGCTGCCTTCGACAAAAGGGGTAAAAAGTCACCAGGAAATAAAATTTCTCAGGACAGAATGTTAGAAGTAAGGGAGCATATTCTGAGTTTTCCTAGCTACGAGCCTCATTACTCGAGGCAACATACTCAAAAGAAATATCTACCGAGCCACTTGACGGTTGAGAAAATGTACGACTTGTACAAAGAGGCCAATCGGAAACCCGTGAGTAAGACTGTATACAGCTCAGTTTTGAAGTCGTTGAATCTTAAAATTAAACCTCCAAAACTGAATACGTGTAGTAAGTGTGATCAGCTCCAGCTTAAAATTAAGCTGACCACCTATGAACAGCAGAAACAAGTCTTGGAAGGAGAGCTAAAATTGCACCAACTGGAGGCTGATGACGCTTACAGCATGAAAAAACAGGATAAAGAAAAAGCCATGGAGGACTGTGAAATCGGTGTTTATTCATTCGATCTTCAACAGTGCCTCCCAACTAGCGATGGGTCAAGGGAAAAAACCCAATGGGAATATTCCCGGTTTTTGAGGAAAAAACCCCGTTTTTCCCCAAGAAAGTATTTTCCCACCCGAATTGGGTTTTTAATCGTTCAATGTAAATAGAACTTATCACAGCAGAAATTAGAGAGTTCAGCCTCGAAGCGTGAGTTTTTTTCCTCGCACATCCTCTTGTAACCTTTCCCTCAACTCTGAGAAGTCTCTATCTGCTCCGTAGAGATAAATTCATCTCGCATTACCCCACATTGAGCTAAAGCTTGCTGAAAATTCACCTCGGTCGCCACTTTCCAAGAATGAACAGTCCCTGATTCTACGAAAACTGAAAGATAGAATAGACTCCAGCGTTAAAAGTATTCATTACGCTGCGACACTCCTGGGCCCAATCATCATCATACGCTGCTGAGTAAGACGAGCAAATAGAAGGCATTGAAAAATTCAAGGTTGCCACACAGATGAAGGTTAATGTCGACGAAGCAGTGGCGGATTTGGCCAACTATCGTTCCAAGGATGGATTCTGGGGGAAGACATTTATATGGGAAAGTGCCTCGGCGGTCACGCCAAGTGTTTGGTGGGTGGCAAAGACTTTGTTCGACTTCAACTTTGTCTTCCATTGCGGTTAGAATTTTACCAGCTGCGACAGAAAGATCCTTTAGCACGTTTTCTTGAATGAACATCATTAAAAGAAACCGTTTAACGACTGATCAAGCCGAAAAACGGACCTATCTGTCCCGTATACGAATTTTCCCGCGGACAGACCTGAAGTCGACAGAAGCGTCTTGATAAACGGGCGTCGTCGCCGGGTAGCCCGACGGCCTTAGCGCGAACGGTCTCGAAACAATGCCGCTGGTGGGATCCACGGACGCTGTTTAAGACGGCGCGGCGTGGCGCGGAAATAACACTTTCGGGATTTTTTTTATTTTTATTTTTTGGCCTGAAACTTGTGAAGCTTGGCGCTCGTACTACTCGTACACTCGTTCTCGTGATTAGTGGCCCTGGAGTTGATAAAATCGGTTCAAACCAACGACAATGACGCGAAACAGGGTGGTCACTCTGCGCATGTCAGGCTGAAACCGCCTGTAGTTATCGGGTGAGTATGGTTCGAGTGGCTCATGAAACATGTGTCTGTTTCAAATCAGAATCTTTGAGAATGTTACCCTAAAGTTTGAGAAGGTGACCACCCTTGGACGGTGTTTGCCATGTTTTGATGATGTTTTTGCGCAAGTGGCCTCGACTCCAAGGGAGAGGCATTTGCCACTATGTCCCCCGCCTGTTGGATCCATCTCTGATCAACAGTTTCGGGCCTAAATTTAAGCGAAAATGCAAGTTTAAGTTCTTAATTTAATCAAATTCGTCACAAAGTTTCGGGTCATTTAGTAGTCGGCCCCAAAACCCTCAAGGCCTGACAAATGCCGATGAATTGATGGGTTTTACAAATTTGGAAGTTTCCTTGCAAAACATCCGTAGCAGTTCAAATTTCGAGTCTTGATTCCTGCGAAAATTTTGGTTCTTTGGTTCTTAATTTTGGCAAAATTGTTAGGCCCGATTTCACCAGCTTCTTAAACCACGATCAACAACTAATCACGATTACAATGTAAACACTTATATCAGAATTCATATGCGTTGGCAACTAATCACGATTAACGTTAAACGAGATCAATTTTGGTGGTTTATGGTGGTTTTTTGGTGGTGTTGGTTTTCGAGGAATCATTCCCACTAGAGCGCAATTTACCTCGGGCTAAATCCGATCAGAATATCAGAAAATGGGTTTCACTAGAACTCAGGGACACGAGAACTTCAGTTTATTGTCTGTTAAGACATGCTCGAAAATCTAGGATGCCTGGGGACTGGAAAGTGTATCGCGAGGATCGCAAACGACTGGTGAGGGAGGCTTGCGACCTGAAAAAGAATCATTTCAGTAAAATGCTGGCTGAGTCATCCAACGTCCACAGCACGGTCTGGAAACTTGGTTGCAGAGGGGACACGTCGGTAATCCTTAAATATGAAATTGATGTTAATGGGGGGACATTAAAAGAGCCTCATGTAGTGGCCGACTTTTTTAATCGGTTCTTTGTTGATGGGGTGGAGACGAGAACCGCATTGTGAGTAGTTTTCTACCTGCTCTGATCGCTCCACGTTTCGAGATAAGTATGCAAATGCGGCCAAAATCGTCCTTTTTCTACATGCCCACTGGCGAGGATGAACTACTGCTTCACATTCAGCGCGTCGCGCGCAAAAACACCTTTAGGATAGACGGTGTCACTGGGAGAGTTCTGCTTTCTTCAGCTGAATTTATTGCTGGCCCTCTATCGGAAGCATTCAACAAGTGCATGCTCAGTGATACTATCCGAAGGAATTCAAGACGTCGAAAGTGGTGCCTGTTTTTAAAAATGGGCCTCAGAAGGAACTCAATAACTACAGGCCCATTCCGAGCGGCCAGGGTCATTTCTTACTATTTGGATGCTCCGTTACCGGAATATCTCAATGCCAGACAAATCGGATGGGACACTGAGTAGATGTAATAAAATGAAATTGCAAAAAAATGGGGGGACTTGGGTGATTTTTCTATGTATAATTATTATTAAAAAATGAGTGCCTAAGTAATACAACATGCAAAACGTCGTAGCCGTAGGAGCCTATACGTTGTCAGTCTTCCCTCGTTAAGGAGCGTCATCTCTCGGGCCGGTTTCAGACGCTCAGCGTCTGATTTCCTAACTCATTTCAGTTTTGAAATCAGACACAGGACACGGAAGATGGTGAACAGCAGAAACCGGTCCTTTGATGCGCGCACCCCAACGAGGGAAGACTGACAATGTAGGCTCCTTCGGCTACAAGTCTTTTTGCATGTATCTCTACAAACACAAATAGTAGTTTATGCGCTTTTGTGCTAAAAAGCTTGAGAAGATTGTGAGGAGGAAGATTGTTTCCCTCTCCTCGCTGACATAATTGGGTTGATTCCAGTCGCAATTTTTCACTTGCGATATTTTCTTGAGTATCCAGACATTTTTAGACTTTCTGTTCGCAAGATGACGCTACGGAAATACGCCCTCCCCTCGTCATAACCATCAAACCAATTTCACAAGATTTGGGATTTGAAATGAAACTCTTTGAAACAAGAGAATTAGGAATTGTGGAGTGAACGATGAAAATCCTTCCTCATAGTACATTGTGTAATTTCATTTAATTCTTTTGTTTTCTCTAAATGTGACTTTCTCGTGTCGCTCCTTTCCAACAGTCGTTACTTCCTCCTTCCCATCGCACCGCTACGCTAAGTTTCCATTGTACTTTTTTACTGCACTCACTTCTCGAGATCAACCCATACTATGCTCCTTTTTCGTGTCATAATTTTCCTCGGTGACCACTTACCCCCTCTCTCGCACTCACCCCGCACACTCACTCACACGCACTCGCTCTCCGACCCGTATTTCTTTTTCTTTTGAAAAAAAGTCCAAAGTTATAGAAGGCGGTCGATTCTGTTTCAAATAAAAGGAACCAGAAAGAGTGCGGGAATACTGTATGATGGATAAGGGCATTGTGATCTGACCTATGGAAAGCTGGGTTGTGCAGGAAACGACCTCTTTTTTTTTATCTAACTCTTTTCATGAAAAGAGAGGGTAGATAGTAGGTACAATGGCGCCTAAATAATATTCCGAAGGGATAATCATAGTTAAGGTTTAAATTCAGTAATAGACACCTTCCTTGTCCGGGGAATCTGAGATTCATTTTTGTCCAGCCCAAACACATAATTATTTTCAATTATTTTTAAGCGTTCTGTTCTTTGAGATTTAGTTAAAATTTGGAGATAATATGTGCCGATGTATGGGGGGGAAGGGGAGGAGCGACCGTGTGCGCAGTCCTAAGCGACTTAGCGTAACTAGTCGTTTGTCTAGTCAGTTTGCTTATTTTTGTTTACTCGGTGTGAGTCTGTTGCTTGAAGAATATTTGTGTTATCCTTGTTTCTTTTGTTGTTGTTGTTGTTTCATTTTTGTTTTGTTTCATTAGTTATTAGCAGCTACTCCTAGCTGGGTGGATCATGCAAGCATGTAGCTTCACCTTTTAGTTATTTACCACCTGTATTTGATTCATTTTGTGTTGGATTGAAGATGGCTTCTGAGCCGAAACTGCGGTCACGGCAGTGAAGATTTGAAAATGGGAGAAAAACCTTCATTTGTTTCTGTTTGACTGAATTGTTGAATTCGTACACACCTTCGGCCCTTGATTTTTATAATGAGATTTAGTTTTACGTTGTCCGTGTCATTTACTACTTTCAACGATATTATGTCAAAGCCAACACGAACTCACCCACACACGATACCGTTCGTTCGCGCTTTACTCCTCTTATCATTTCCCCATAAGTGTAGGGTATGCGCTGTGGAGTTACAGAGAGGTGACACAGGGTGACACTTAGTTATTAACTGCGACGAGAGATATATGAACTACCCCCCTCACCACTGCTCTAACGTCACTAACACCGTCGTGTCATTGTCATTATTTTCTACCTTCAAATAACTTGGTCCCTTTCATAACACCCTCAACCTCGCACGACCTACCTGACCCGTTATCGCCCTTACTTCAAATAATTATACGTCAGATCAGGTTTTCTAGTTATAATCGCGGTTGACCCTCAAAATTTTGCTTTTTATGCGGTGTTAATTAAATAAGTTTTTAAAATGAATATCGGGAAAACACACTACACATTTATTTCCTTACCTAACTGCTTACGCTACAATCTGACTGGGTATAGGGAGCACATAGAAAAACAGGAAATGTTTGAAACTACTCCTTGAAATTCAAAAAACTTAACCATTCAACCCCCGCCCCTTCCAGTATGTTTCTCCACACACTGCAAAAGTGCTCAGCATGCTATTAAAAGGGATCAACTACCGTGGAACACAGAGAGTGAATCCTTCCCCCTCCTTTCTATACAAGCCTCCCCGCAGCTATTCGGGTTAT
>CM075941.1:7848228-7890864 GCA_038030265.1 Corythucha ciliata
GCTAAATTAATTTGTACGAAAGTTATCGTGCTAACGTGACCACACACTTATTTCCACTCCGGGGGCAACACCCCCTCCCCTTCGACTTTTTCAAAAAATTAAAATGGGAATCAAAGGCTACTCTAACATGGAGTATACGTACCGAATATGATGCTTCTAGAATGAACTGGTGATTTATAGTGATTTTTTTACCATTTCAACCCCTATTTTCCCCCCTCCACCTTGACCGATTTGGCCCAAATGCAATACCGACCGGTGTCTTATGACTACTGATTTTTGTGCCAAAGCTCGTTCCGCTAAATTAACTTCTACGAGAGTTATCGTGCTAACAAGGAAACGGCCATAATATTATATATATATATATATAAAGAAATATATATGAATTCCGGAGACCACTGAATTCGTGTTCTAGAGGTTCTGAAACATGAAAAAAACATGACATGACCCATGTTTGCCACCATCACGACGAGACCAATAGTGCATTTTCAGAATGAAATGCACTAAAAGGAGAGGTGTTTCACTAAATTCCAGAGAAGAAATTCCCCTCTTCAACCCACTGATACAGGCTGTCTCATCCCTACCCAGCAATATTCCCAATCCCAGGCAAACCCAGGACCAACTCAGTAATCCTGAGGAATGACCATTATATTGTGAGTTCATTATTAACTTATTTTTTTAATAACTAATTTAATTTATTATCAACTATTTATCTCTAAACCTACTATTATTATTTTTATTTTTAATTAATTTTAGTTGATGTTGACTGTTGATCTTTCGTATAGAACGGAACACTGATGATGGTTTGCCAAACCGAAAACCGGTTCTGTTAATTAAATAATTAAAACTTTGTGGGAAGGCGATCTCGAAAAATAACTCAACCAGTTTAGCTATTTTTAAGCATGGCAGGAAGGAATACACTGGAGAAGCTCCCGCCCCCCGCCAGCAGTTACCTCTTTCACTCGAACTAACTCAGCCGTCGCAGTGTTTTTTGTTTAATTAAATGCATTTCGGGTCCATTTTTCCGGATCCCCTCATCAGCATTCAACATCAGCATGCTGATGAGGGGATCCGGAAAAATGGACCCGAAATGCATTTAATTAAACAAAAAACACTGCGACGGCTGAGTTAGTTCGAGTGAAAGAGGAGGAGTTTTTCTATTCCGAGAAGACAGTCCCAGGGAACCAGCCCTCACGCTGTTAACGGACAGACCCAGTCGCCGTCGACAGACGGATACGAGCAACAGCTGACCCCGGTACGCCGGTCGACAAGGGTACGTCGCCCGGTCGTGCGGCTTGATTTATAAGCAGGGGAGACTGTGGTGCACCGACTCCAGTGACGTCACAGCGGTCTTGAAGTTTCAATTACGTATCGTTTTAATCCTTTATCTTTTTTATCTTACTCGTTAAGTCAACATTCCTTGCTTTTGATTTTATGCTCTTGTATGATTTATGTTCACATTCAAAATATACACCGCTTACGCGTTTTCTTTCGAATACCGACTTCTTTAATAAAAAAAAAAAAGAACATGAAAGGTTCCCGAATGACTTAATACGGTCAAAGGGGTCATTACCTCACCACAACTGAGATATGCCGAAAACAGCGCGATCGTTGAGTTCCTTCAAGAGTACAACGTAACAGATGCTAGAATTATCACAAGGAAAAAAGATGGTCAGGAGGAAAAAACAAGCTCCGCAGTAGTAACTTTCAAGGGTACAGAACTTCCGGAAGTATAGTTGTGGCAGCGTATCAGCGCTTACGTGAATGCTCCCATGAGGTGTTTTACCTGCCTTAAGTTTGGCCATGTGTCATAGAAAACCAACAGCCAGCCAATATGTGACTGTGGAAAAAATAAAGCAGCATGAGAGAAAATGCAATGACCCTCCCACGTGTATAAATTGCGGTGGACCGCATTCCTGCAGGGATAGGGCATGCCCTGTTTTCACTTTTTAGGGAGAAGTTCAGACAATCAAGGCCAAACAACGGTGCTCGTACTTTCAAGCGAGACTTTTGGCGAAAAGTGGATCTCTCGTAACGAATAAATCTACATTTGCGAGCAAAGCTGCAGTAAATAGAAAATATGGAACAAAAAATCAGCTAGGCGTCATAGCTGGAAATGATAACTCAGCTGTGCAGACAACACCTCTAAAGTCTAACCGAACACCTAAATCTGATAACGTAGGACCCAGTACTCTACAAGCACAGTTTGTGACAGAAATTGAAATCGATGTAGCTGCCTCTAAAAGTAAAAATGACATAGCCTTTGTGAAAACTAGTGATGAACAACCCTTTGAGGAGCGTAATCACTCTTCACCAAATGGAATAGGCGGGCACGTGAAAACACATCATCCCTCGGATAGTACAGATGCCTCTTATGAATGGTGGTCGGTAGATGGCGTTGATTCAGTAGCCTCCGCTCGGAATTTTACGGATGGCCAAACAACATCCTCAAATGGCAGAACGGAGTCCGAAGAATTAACATTAGAAGCCACAAAAGGGAATGAAGTCAATTCACTTTTACGAGATAGCTCCAATGATAATGACCCGGGAGATACACCAGAGAAACGGGGAAAGGGATGGATGAAAGGCAGACAAAGAGGCAGCTGGGAAGAGCTGATTGATCTAAGTATCTGCAGCATCACTATCTCGCCAACCCTTGAATGGGCGGTATTGGACGACTTGCATCAATCTGACCATTTCCCTATTTTGATTAAACATAACAGCTTACGTGCAAGCTTCAGACATGCTGAGCGATGGAATATTGAATTAGCTGACTGGGATAAATTCGAGTCAGAAATAAGCTTTCCGCAACTGACAGGTAACGTTGACATGGATGTGGCAAATACAACAGTATCAATTGTTAAAGCTGCTCAGAAAGCTATTCCACGCAATAAGGCTTGCGTGACTGGAAGATCAAGAGTACCATAGTTGACTAGGAAATATCTGAAGCCAATAGATTGAAGAAGAAAAATTTAATCGATTGAAAAGAAACGCGACTTCTGAAAATCTAATAGAATTCAAGAGAGCCATAGCGCTTGAGCGGCTCCTTAAACAACTGGCCAAGTCAAATTCATGGAATCAGTACGTTTCATCACTTGCAGACAGCGCATCTTCGAGCGAAGTCTTGCGTAAGATAAAATCTCTTAGGGGATGTCAAACTGACTGGATGCCACTGTTCCTTATTGACAGTGAGGGCCGACAGCGGACTGATCCAGAAGATTATGCTGAGAGCCTTGGTGTCCACTACGCACGAGTTGCCTCAACTGATAGCTACGCACCTGAAATAAGAAGAGAAACCCTTCCGCGCAATGAAGTGAGAATCGCTTCCTCGATTAGTCAGGATTCTTACAATGCCCCTTTCACTCTCCCACAATTGCACCGAGCTATACAGTCTCTTTCACTTAAAAAGTCTCCCGGTCCAGATGGTGTACCAAATGAATTTATAACCCACCTGCCAGAAAACGGCAAACGCCACCTGTTGCATTTATTTAACCAATGTTGGTCGACGGGAATATATCCCAACGCATGGAAAACTTCAATTATCGTACCAATTAAAAACCAGGAAAGGACCCTCCCTGTGAGAAGAGTTACCGTCCGATATCTTTGACGAGTTGCGTTGGAAAGTTATTTGAAAGGCTGGTTAACTACCGACTGGTTACGATAATGGAGTACCGAGGGTTATTGAATCAATTTCAGGCTGAATTCAGAAGGGGGCACTCAACAACGGACTTTCTAGTATACATGGAAAAAGTTTTACAAAATGCTTTTATGAGAAGAAATCACGTAACAGCAGTGTTTTTCGACTTGGAAAATGCTTTTGATAAGGTATGGCGACCGTTTATCATGTAACAATTGAGCATGTGGGGACTAAAAGGAAATCTACACCTGCTAATAGCCAGTTTCCTAAACGAGCGGAATTTTTGCGTGAGAGTGGGCACGCATTTCCCATCTATTCCTGCGACCGAAATAGAAGTACCCCAGGGATCTGTATTGAGTTCTACGCTATTCCTGATTTGTATCAACGGTTTGACAGCTAGTCTACCCACCTCAGTACACCGATCTCTGTATGCTGATGATCTTATAATTTTTCTGGAGCATCCCAAAGATTGTCTTACAGCACGTGATCTTCTTACAGAAAGTATAAATAAGCTAAAATTGGAAGTAGCTCAGAGAGGTCTGTCCTTCTCAAGTGACAAATCAAGAATTGTACATTTTCGCAGGTTGAGGACACCTCATGACCCTCCTCGACTTTTGTTAGGGCACTCCGAAATCCCTATTCAGCCAAAACATAATTTTCTCGGCGTCACTTTCGATTATGCCTTAAGTGGAAGGACCACATTGATGACTTAGCTGGACGATGCCAAAAGGATTTGGCAAACCTGGGGAGGAGACACGAAGATTTTACTCCGAGTATTCGATTCGCTCATTGTTTCCAAGATCGATTATGGGTCCATTGTATATGGATCTGCTCGCACTTCGTGGCTTAAACCAATAGACAAAATTTATCAAACAGGCCTTCGAATGTCAACTGGAGCTTTTCTGACAAATCCGAGGGAGTCTTTGCTTGTTATTTCGGGACATCTGCCCCTATCCTATCGTCTCCAGCTATCCCAGTTAATCTATGCTTTCAGCCTTACAAGAAAATCAGAGCACTTTTTACATTCGAGTGTGTCGCAAAATTAACTTATAGAAGAATATCGGTCGGTACCCAGTCGTACGCGGCCTTTCAAGCTTCACTGAAGCTTATCCTTGGGAAACGCAGGACCTACCTGTTGACTTATCCCAAAAGTACATTACCACCTATTGCCTTAAGAGCTATTGCCTTTAAGCTTCCTAAACGATGGGATAGCAACGAGACTTAATATTAACAATAGGATGGGGGGGAGCACATCAAAAGAAAGTTCAAGTGATTTTTAATGCAAAATTATTTCCTCTATCAAGAAATTATCGCTTGTTTGTTCTGTGGCTGAAAAGATAAAAAATCCCGGTACACTTGAGCAAAGCATGCCCCCATATTCCGAGGGGATTTTGGTTGTACCATAACGTGTATTCCGGGCTAAAGATACGATATTTCGAAACGGGAAAAACAAGCGAAATTGAGCGGGTTCAAAACGGTCTAAATCATATTTTGAAGAAGCTGAATCCATGACATTTCGGTCATGGAAGTAGCACAGCATACCGAGGTGGTGGCGAGGGGAGTGGGCCGCCACTAAGGCTCCATATCAGAAAGGGGCCCCATAACTTTAAAAATTGAAGACTGAGGATTTTTGGGTTCCAAGTTCATGGTATTATACATATAGTTTATAAGTGAAAAAGAAGTTTTAGTTTACGGTTGGGCGGCAATTTGGTTCCTTTCAACTATTTTCAGTCTATCCGACCGAATATACGACGTTTGGAGGTGCTCAGCAAATTGTGGGAAACTCTACTCCGAATGCTCAAATTGAGTATATTCGCGCCTTCTGAACGCCCAGCTTTGCGGCTTAAATAGGGACAAATACTCTTTTTCCCAGTTTCTTTAGGTCCTCATGCGGATAAAATTGAAAATGTCCACTATTGTTCTGATCGCTGGGCAATTAATTGGTTGAAAGTTCGGAAAAATCGGTAATATTCGTGGTTAAAACTGCGAAAAAGCGCCCATTTGTTGTTTCTCGATGTAAATTTACCAAAATTTAGAAAAAATCACTGATTTTTTTTAAATCAGCGCATGGCCATAGAGGCCATTTTACGCCTAAAATTTAAAATCACGGGTGAAATTGAAGTAGTGCCACCAGTTCTTTAGTGTGGCATAATATTTCGGTTAAAAACACGGCATAAAAGGTAGGGATTTTCAGCAGCCGGAAAAGACTACGAAAAGGCGTACGAGGTTTCACCCGCGCTAGAATTCGGATCACCTTTTTTTTGGAGTTTGAAGATCCTCCCGGTGTGAGGGGAGTTACCCCAAGCCGGTATGCCATTTACCATCCTCGAGTGAAATATCGCAAAGTACGTCATCCGCTGCGTACAACTCGATACGGAGAGAGATAGGAGCCGGAGCACGAACAGGGGCCGAGAGAGTGCCCGGCACCACTTGTCAACCTGGGGTGCCCACGACAGGTGAGAGTCAAGGGTAAGCTCCAGAAACTCAATCCTTTCACACGATGCCGACGCGCAGGTGAGGCTCAGTTGCAGGTCCTGGGGCTTTGCCTTGTTAAGAACAAGGCGGTTCGCCAGGCACCAGTCACCGATGATAACGGTGGTCCGCTCCGAGGTACGCAAAGCCTCGTCTATATCAGATCCTGCGCTAACGATGGTCACGTCATCAGTGTTCAGGAAGGCCCGCGAGTGGGACGACTGCAAGTTCACCAGATAGTTGCTGGTTGATGGGGCTTTCGAAAATCTTCAGAACGACAGCCGATATGGCAATTGAACGGAAGTCTGCCGCTGCTAGCGGCATTTTTTCCCGACCGTTCAGAATAAGGCCCCTGATCGGGATTCACCTTCTTTGGGATCGGGATCACGCGGGCTATTTTGAAACAAGAAGGAACATCGCCGGTACGAAGTATCAAATTGTACAGATAGGTCAAAGGCTCAGAGATTTCGGCAGCAATGATGGTGACAAGCCGAGAGTCTAGTCTAGACCATACACATCCTTGACGTCAGAAATATGAGAGGTTCAACCGGACTACACGTGACGGGTAAATAGCTCTCGTAGCTATGAACTGGCTCGGGCAGGTCCCTGGTCAAATCAGCAGCGTCGTTGATGAAGTATTCATTTATGCTTTTGGGATCATGCGCGCTTTTTGTAGCTTGATGTCCCTTCATCAGCGAATTTCGAAGCTCTCCCCGGACGATTTGCCACGCGGTGCTTGATTTTTTCCCAGAAGACTGGATTTTTTCATCATTGAAACGAATCTTAGCCAACTGGATGCTCCTCCGATAGTCCCGACGAGCAGCCATCCGCGCCGTCCTCCAGTGTGCCGCGTTTGCAGTGTGACACGCCTCGAGTCGCCGAAGCCGTCAACAAACATCGCCCTTCCTCCTGAGCTCAGTTGTGAACCATGGGAAACCCTTGGTAGATTTACTCTGTTCTCTCTCCTTCCAGGGACAATGGAAGTCGACCTGCATCAAGAGCAGCGTAAAAAAGACGTCGTGAGCCATGTCAGTCGGGGCGCTATATACGTCCAGTCAGATACCCGGGGAAGCTAGGGCATTTTTCAAAGAAACCAACTCTGAGGGAGTCTGAGATCGACGAACGTCATGCACCCCAGATACACCATCCGCGACCGGTCCCCTTCCAGGCCCCAACGCCGGAGCTATGTCGAATTCTAAAGCTTTATGATCAGAAAAAATCTCTTCACAGATTCTGTAATTGATCTGAGAAGGGTGTACATTCGTTATAATGACATCGAGCGTCGAGGCGGATCCACTCTGATGGGTTCTCGTGGTATCAGAGACTAATGATTTCAACCCAAAACCCGACAACACATCCGAGAAGGTCCGGGCCTCAGAATTATCCGATTCAAAGTGGACATTTACGTCACCTACAATTACCACTGGAGTCTTGTACCGCGCCAGCTGTTCAAGGAGAAGAGAGACTTGAGCCAAAAATTGATGAAAGGACGACGACGAAGGGCGGTACAGAGAACAAAGAACTATGGCTTGGCTTGGTAAGCGAACGGCCGAAATTTCCAGTAGATTAGCGACAGAAAGATTTACGATACAGGAAAGGGGAATGGATTCCACAGAATTTCGGCAAAACATGGCAGACCCCCCCCCCCCCATGAGATCCTCCATCCCGACAGAAGAAGGAACAGATCCTGAAGTCATGGGGCTCATATTGGTTGATTTCCTCAGCACCCATCGAGTGCTCGGAGACTGCAAAAACGATTATTTCAGGGTGATTTGTTAAGAAAACGTCGACTTCTTGGAGTTTGTTTCTCCAACATAATAGTTACAAAATTCCAGAACCAATTGTTTCAAACTTAATACCGAAAATATTATCCCGCTACGGGGAGAACATGCCTGGGAAATGCCTCACCTTCAAAACAAAGGTCATATTCGCGTTTTTCATGCCATAAAACAAATAGATTTAGATTTCTATGTAATTCTGTGGCATATAATTTTTGACGTAGTCACGCCAAATCCTACTCCTCCCACTTTGCTCCAATAGTCAGTTATTGCTGACAAATTAATGATTCTCATCAATAATTCTATTCCGATGAATGCTTTGATGGCAAACCGATCCACGTTTATGGGTACGCCTCGTCCCAATCCTCTTCATCATCAGTCAACTCGTCGGCGGAATCGCACCGTGGCTTAGGTATCAGGGAAAAAAATTTTTCTGCCCTCTACTTGAAATATTTGCCGTGAAAACTGTACAGATTAGTCTGTTCAACAATTAGATCGATGCATTGCTCCGAAAAAAACTTGTAGAAATACGACAAAGCGGTCTCCGTTTCTTGTTCTTGAACTTCTTCGAAATTGCTTGGTGGTACAGTGACGCTACATCGGAACTTGGTTTTCTTCCACTTTATTTTCAAAGGTTTCATTTTAATTTTTTTCGGCACGATAGAGACTTTTGGTTTAGTTGGAGTTCTCTTCTTCGCTCTGGTGCAAATAGAAGAATTAGTAGGCGCAATAAGGTTGAGGTCACAGTCAGGTGGTGAAGAGAGGGATGCCCCAGAGGTAGGCTCTTCTGGGATGTATTCAACCTCCATAGGCTCTGGAAAATTTGCATTTTCCGTTCACTCTTCTGGACCGAAAAAGTGATCGTCACCTTCGTCAAAAGACATGTCGCCGATGTCCTGAAATAGTTGACTTACCCCAGCCTCCAGTTCCGCCTCGTCACAATCGGTTGTCGGTGCAATGTGCTCGTACGTAAAGCACCGTAAGTGGTAAAATCACTATTTCACGGCAAATATTGAGAAATGCGTCTATTCGTGGCTATATCATTGAGAAAAGGCTCTATAATTCGCGGCCAAAAGCGATGAAGATTCGCGGATGAAAAAGAATAGTGACATAATTCTCAGCTAAAATATGAAAAAAGAGCCGATTTTGATTCTATAAATTGCAATGAAAGTACCAATTCGCGACTAAAATGGATAAAAGCCGCTAATTCCTGGCTAAAAGTGAATAAACGTCAATTCACGGTAAAAAATTCGAAAACGCGATCATTCATGATGTGGAAAGCTATTTCAAGGCTAAAACGTGAGAATAAAAACAATAATTCATGGCAGAGATGAAGGAAGAGTACCATCTCGCGGTTGAAACAGTGACAATTTTAGCGCTTATTCGAAGTCGAAATTTAGAAGTAGCGATAGATCACGGCCAAAATTGATTAAAATGAGGCCATTCACAGCTAAAATTGAAGAAACCAAAGAAAGACAAGTTTTGGAGATAAATTGAGCGAATCAATCCCGTGAGTGGACAAATTATGATCCGCGAATAAGCATCGAAACCCGACAAAATATAAATAATTGTGTCTCACCGATCTGCCCGATCTCGCCACCAACTATTAGTTCTGCAACAGCCTCCCGGTACCACGCATTTCGTAAAGATGTCCATTTTCTAGGCTTTCCTTTTATTTTCTATGGCTCGTAACATTTTGAAAATACATTGTTAAACAAAGTTTAGTGAAAGGTTCACAGTTAATTTTTTTTTTCCTTCTCCAGAGAAGTATAGTAACTAGTAGATACGATAATAATAGTAATGCTCGGCATATAGGTATTATGAAGATCTATATTTAAAGATTAGTAGTACAGATTTTCTTATGAAACTCACGATTCCGTGATACATATTTTCACCATCACTATACTAATCAGTGTAATATTAATGAAATTGACTATTTACCAATGAAAGGTGAAAGATGGAGAATGAAAGATAAGAATACGAGTGGTAACAATAATTAAAAACGAAAGTAAGAAGAGATTTATAGAAAATTATAAATTTTTCACGACAACCTTTCGGTTTGTTGTAAAAACTAATCTCTCACATCAAATAGCAAAGAACACAAATATAAGAATCGAGCTTCTTGGCTTAATATCCTGGTGAAAAAAACGTAGTAAATAGTGAATTAAAAGTCGAACTACCTGCTTGAACAGGGGGGGGGGGTGATATGGTCAGAAAGTTCATTTGCATGGTAATATGGTTAGAGCAATGAGGAGTTGACGAAAGAGTCAGGGGCAGTGGCGGCGGATGTGGGGTTTAGGGTCAGCGAATGCTCCCCCAATGGTCTGGTTGGGAGAGCAGCGCCAGTGCCAGTGAATCGAGAAAAAAATGGCTTCGTGTTGAATTTACCTCCGAAAAATTATCGGTTGCACCTTCCACAACATGATTCGGGTTCACCAGTCAGATCTGCAAACTTTGGGCTTTGAAAGAGCCAAATATAACCACGGAGCCAAAAACGTGGAATTGGTCCTCGAATTTGGTAGTGAACTGGAGCAGTCAGGGGTGTGGGGGAAGACGAATTTGCCGGGGAGGTCATAAGGATATTAGTGGGCTTAGAGGGATCAGAGATTGCTAGTGGTTTACCCGCAACATCAATCCAACTCGGTATAGAAGGCCGAATCAGGAAGTTGATGCAAGCGAGATATTTGTGTGGGCCATGGTTGCCCCGAGACCTCTTCGATGGTACCATCCCCTAGCAAATCCGTTCAACCGTTGAACAGCAACTCGACGCGGAGATTCGTGTAATTTGGACAGCTCAAAGGACATGGGCTGCGGTCTCCTCTCGGTGGCCACATGGGCAATCCGGCGAGTCTCTTCTCCGATAGAAGTGGAGTTTACCGTTAAAGCTACCGTGTCCAGTGAGGAGCTGGATCGCAGGATAGGATAGTAGGCGTAGGTGAGGCATACGCATGCGCTGCTGAGTCGAAGGAATGATAATTATTATGTAGATCAACTTCCCGGCTGGTCCCTCAATGTCCGACCGGGTTGACGGTGCTGGTAAATCCCCGCAGCCAAGCGGATGCACCCCGTGCACTTGCACCTGAGTGGCTCCCAACCACCACTCGGTCACAACCGGGACGTGCCCATTTTGGCCGGTGGGTGCGGCTGACGGGGAGTTGAAGTACGGGCTAACTGACATTGCACGTGTCGGGCCACTTCCCGATCCTACAAATAGTATAGCTAGACAATAAACTCCAAGGAGTTTCAGTCAGGCCCAAGAAGAAGACACATGTCTGTGGGTCCTCGAATTTACCAAAACAGCAAAATTGGGTTCCTTTAGGGCCGAATCCGCGAAATTACTACTATGAAGGTCCGAAACGTGTGAAATTGCTATCTTGAATCCCGTGAAATATGACTTTTTAATGAGTCAACCCCGCAAATTTGGATTTTGAGGGAATCAATCCTTCAATATTGATTTTTCAAAGGGTCAAATATTTGAAATTCGAGCTTAAAGGTGTGAAAACTGTCAATTCTAGCCCTCTAACCAAGACAATTCCAGTCAAGACCTTAAAGAGGAGAAATTTGAGTCTGGAATCAACTGTTTTGTCCTTCTGGTTGGTCTTTTTTGGTGATTAAAACCCGAGAATTTTGGTTCTTTGAGATCCAAATCCACGAAATGTGTGCTTTCGAAGGCTAATCCCCTCGAAAATTATGTTTTAATGTGCTCAATGGGCATTTTGACTCAGAGGGGAGAAAGTAGATTTCACAGCCATACTGGCGGACCTACACCTATCGTGGCCCGGAGCGGATAACTCTTCGAGGCCCCTTAGTATTAGTGCTTTTTCTGTTTCAGCCACAAATAAGTTGCTTTCAGAAGCCAAGAATGACGAGGCGCATTTTCAATTTGGAACATTTTATCTGCGAATTAGCGTTTTTTCCCTCAATTTTCAGCAGGGAATTAGCACTTTTCTGAACTTTAACGTAAAATTATCATTTTTTATTCCATGAATTAGCGATTTTTATCAATTTTTGCTGCACATTGGCGTTTAGCTCATGTTTTAGCCGCGAATTAGCCATTTTTATAAATTTCAGATGAAATTTAGAGTTTTTCTAAATTTTAGCCGCGGTAATTAGTGATTTTTTCAATATTAGCCGCGAGTAATGTGTTTGTTTTACATTTTAGCCCCACATTGGCCATTTAATTTCAATTTAGTTATGGATTATTAGCAATTTTTCTTAATTTTAGCCTCAAATATCTTTTAGAAGATACGGATTGGCGTTTTCTCATGTTTAGCCGCGAAGAAGTGATTTTTTCATTTTTATCTGCAAATGAACGTTTTTCCTACAGGTTATTCGCGAATTAGCACTTTATTTACTCAAATTCATCAACGGATTAAGCGATTTTTCTCAATTTTAGCTGCGGGCTTGGCCCAAAATCAGCACGTTATCGGTTTTTGGTTTGGATTATTCATTCTGAATAATACACCTATGTATTCGGTTAGAAAAAAATTTGTACGACTCACCCTCAAACTGTTTCTGTGTGCGTTTTAACATGTCTAGATTCAATTTCCGCAATGCCCGTCTGTCGTACGCCGCTGGGCCATTATCTTTCCCTAGGATTGCTCGAAAAAACTCGTTTTTCCGCACAAAAACTCCGTTTGGGAGTCTAGTTGGTCCTAACATCTGATCAGTATGATCTACTAACTCCCTGGGTTTTTATGGGCCGAAAGTGGGTCCAACATGGGGATTTTCAAAGGTTTTGAGATCATAAGGGGGTAGGGTGTCGATTTTCATGTAATTTCACGCCGGATTTGGCTACATCCATGAATAATAAACCCATGTGTAAAATTTGCTGCGTTCTTGGTACATTTTAGCTGTAAAATTGCCACTATACACCGAGAATCAGCGATTTTTTCTAAATTATAGTCTGAAAGTTGCATTGACAAACCAGGAATGAGCGCTTTTAAGCAGTTTTAGCCACGAATATTAGCAATTTTTCCAAATTTGTTAGCAGCCAGGGGCCTAGCTTAAGGGCCTAAAGAAACATCGGAATCAGCGTTTTCTCTCTATTTTAGCCGCGAGTTTGCTTTCAGAAGGCGAAAATTTTCTAAATTTTAGCCGTCAGAATTGCGCTTTCGCGGGCTCGATCGAATATTTAGCCACACTGTTTGCTGATCACCAGTAACGTTCCATTCTACAAGTCGGATGGGCTGAAAATCATCGAAAGAAGCCAAGTCACTGTCCAATCGTATACCAAAACTCCTTTTCACGTACCTAAATCTATGAACATGAACCTAAAAATCATAAGTTTTCCATATTTAAGCTTTTCGAGGGCCCTGTCTGATAGGTGACCCTGGGCGGTCCACCCTCCTCACCCATTACCTCGGTACGCTATTGTTCACGGCACACTCTTGCTTTTTCACACCAAGTTTCTGCTCTGAATAGTGTGAATACACCATTTTATGGCCGTTGTAGCCGATTCTGCTTATAACGCGTCATTTACCTAATAAAAATGTGTCCTTGGGACTCAAATTACCCGGGAAAATTAACCCAGAAACAAGAGAATTTCATGAAGAGGCGGTAAATTTGGTGAAGGATTTGGAATTTTTACACATGTAGGCATAATTGATTCGCATAATGGTATTTTATGGTGGGGGGGGGGGGTAAATCGGGTCTGCTCAGATTCTTGCTCCCCCAATGCCGGCTGACTTCCGCCGCCACTGGTCAGGAGTCAGACTATACTTGGAAAGAGGTCTGGATCTAGAAAGGTGCGTGTTTCGACTCGTAAGAGAAACGCGTTAAATTCGTTCGAATCAACAATTATATTATTTTATTATGTAGTAACACATGTGTATGTGATGGTCCAGGGTTCAAACATCTTCCCCCGGCGTCTTAAGTTTCAGGTAGAGGGCAAAGTCGGCGAACTGGCCGCTGTATGATGCTGGAGGAAGTTTTCACACGCTACACGAGGTATACCGTCAATTCCAGGATAGACCTTAACGATGACACCTCTGTCCCATAGAAGAGAGGGAGCATTTTCTTCCAAGACGAGTACCACATTCCCAATATTAGCTAATTTTGAAGGTGTATTCCACCTGGTTTTTTGTTGCATTTCTTGTAGATATTCTAGTCGCCATCTTTTCCAAAATTGTTGCATTGTGTTCTTGATGAATTGCCATTTCGAGGTCAGAGTAGACCGATCGTCAAAATTTGGCTCGGTCGGCAAATTGGTCAACGGACGTTGAACCAAAAAATGGGGTGGAGTTAAGACCGACAAATCTTTTGGAGAATTCGACATTACAGTCATAGGGCGAGAGTTAAGAACAGCTTCTACTTGAACCGAAATAGTTTGAAAGGTTTCCATTGTTGGAATTTGATTCTTTAGTACCAGCTTAAGTAAACGCTTCATCGATTTGACGGCAGCTTTCCAAAGACCTCCGAAATGAGGTGCGTACGGAGGTATGAAGTGCCATTCGGTCAAATTTTTGGCGGCTTTCATCGAGCAAGCATTTTGATGTTCCGGACTAAGTAGAAGATGTCGTAATTTCTTAATTTCATTCGCGCCTCCAAGAAAATTTCGACCGTTGTCACTCCAAACAGCTGACGGATAGCCTCTTGTTGAGACAAAACGTTCGTAGGCGATTAAAAACTTGTCTGTTGACAAGTCCGAAACGACCTCAATGTGGACTGCTATCGTAGAAAAACACAAGAACACAGCTAGGTATACGTCTATAATCTTGGAGCCACGCTTCCCAGTGTTCGAGACTTTGAAAGGCCCAGCAAAGTCGACACCGACAACGTGAAAAGGATAAGTACCGCTAACCCGTTCTTTGGGCAAATCAGCCATAGGAGGCTCGTACGGTCGAGGCTTCACTGAAAAACATCGAACACACTTACTCAACTGACGCCGTACGGTATTTCGTCCATTGACGATCCAATACTGCGTTCTGATGTAAGCGTACGTAGCCTGAGGACCTACATGTAAACATGATGTGTGAGCTTGGTCAATTACAAGTCTTGTGAGAGGATGCTTTTGTGGGAGTAGAGCAGGATGTTTCGCTTTCTCGGAAAGATTTGAATAGTTAAGGCGTCCTCCAACTCTAAAATTCGCTATGTGGTACCAGTGACTTGCAGGGACGTTTAACAGGATGTCTGCAACTCGATTACCGACGAAAACTTTCCACACAGGTGGCGGATTTGCAGTAATCCACGATAGAGCTATCATAGAGTCACTGAAAGCAAGCACGTGCTCTGGATCGAGTCGAGGAATGAGTGGTAAAAACTTCTTAATCGTTCTTCCCAAAAGATGAGCGGCACAAAGTTCCAGACGTGGCACAGCGACTGGTTTCACTGGTGCGATACGAGCTTTTGCTGTTAAGAGGCGAACCGAACTGTCTTTCGAACCTTGAGACCTGCTGACAATGTATAAAACTGCACCGTAGGCACGCTCCGAAGCGTCGGCGAAACCGACTAACCATAAGTCAGCTGAATGACTTTTTATAAGACGAGGTAGTTTTATATTTTTTAATGAGGGAAGTTGAAGAGCCAAATTTTTGCAGGCATCAACAATGGAGGGAGGTAACTGATCGTCCCAGTGGTACGAGTTTTGACAAATTCTCCGGAAAATTCCTCTTGCAAAGACCGTTACTGGTATCAACCAGCCTAGGGGATCGAAAATCTTTGAAATTTGGCTTGCGAGTTCTCGTTTTGTATAGATCTCGAGAACGGGGACTATGTTGAAATGGAACACGTCTAGCTTTGGATTCCAACACAGCCCAAGAATTTGAAGAACCGAGTCGAGAGAAGGAAGAATATGGTCTTTAGGAATGTCGTCGAGTAGCCTGGGGTGATTAGCTGCCCACTTCCTGGCTTCAAGGCAAGCTACGGAAAGTAAATTTTGGACTTCTCGTACTTGTTTCAAGAGCCTCATCGATAGTCGGACCACCACCGTTGATGTCATCCACGTACGTTCTTTTGAGAAGAATTTCAGAAGCGACAGGGTGTGAATTTTTGTTTTCAACGGCTAAAGTTTGAACTACCTTTCCCGCCAGGTATGGCGCGCTTGCTGTTCCATAGGTAACCGTAATCAACCTGTAATCTTGAATCGGTTCGGTTGGGGAAAACCGCCATACGATGCGCAAGAATTCTCGGTCTGCAGGAAAATGTAATATTTGGCGAAACATTTGACGAATGTCGGCTGTGAATACCCACCGATCGAAACGAAACCTGGTGATGACATCTCCCAGGTCGAGTTGGAGTCTGGGTCCGGTGAGCAAAATGTCATTGAGAGAATTTCCGTTGGATGTACGTTGGGATGCGTTAAAGACCACACGGATTGTCCACACGCGATGCACAGCGTGATGGGGCAAGTAAAAATGTGGCTGGGCAGGTGTTGGTGGAGGTACGGGTTCCATGTGACCGAGCTGCAAATATTCTCGAATAAAATTGTCATAAGGGGCCTTGGATGTCGGATCTTTTAGAAAACGGCGTTCGAGCTGATGGAATCGTTTTATAGCTATGAGCCGACTGGTACCCAAAACTGAAGGGTCGGTTCTTAACGGTAAAGTAACTATAAAACGACCATCAAGAGTCTTTCTAGTTGAATTGGCGAAAATGTCTTCTGCTTTAGATTCATAAGGCGTGAGTGGAAGAGCCTCTTCGACTGATTCCAGACGAAACATTTGTTCTAAAAGGCGAGCATTGTCAGCAAAGGAGTCGCGGTTGTGGAAAACGTTGTAGTGGGGTGAGAGGGAATGAGGGGTGTGGAAGAACAATAAGTGATTGGTTTTTCTTGATGATTTTGTACGGTTCGAGAGAACTTGACTTGCTGCGACAGTTTCGAGGATTGAAGGAGTTCGTTACGTTCGGATGTTCTTTTGGGATAAGGAGTCACGCTGGTGAATATATCGCGAGGATAAATGCGGTGCCAATTGGTACGTTGAGGAAGAGGTGCTGCGGTGGTGGAGTCTGACAGTAATATAGTCGTGATGAGGGGGGAGTGACGAGGAAGAGAATTATTATAATTATTGCTAGTATTGAGCAACGGATGCTTATTGGGTTGGCTATGTGAAGAGTCACGACGAGGGAAATTTTCGTTGTCGAGTACTGTGGGGTGGAATTTGACTTGCTTCGAAGGGGGTTGTTTGAACGAGCCGGAGAATACCCAGCCGAGTGTGGTCTTTCTGGCGTTTGGAGAGCCCCTGATCGAATGTATGATCTCTCCTGAATCGATACGGTCGAATAGCTCAGAACCAAAGATGATCTCGATGGGAGAAAAGACATGGTAGAAAGGATCAGCAAATCGAAGGCCATTCAGGTGAGACCATCGTTTACGAGGGAGTGTGAATGACGGTAAGCGAATTGCTGGGAAATCAGCGAGTACTCTAAACGATATCAAGAGATTGGATAATGATGGATTTTGAAACAGGTAAGCTGACGCTATGCCTACGACTGTTGTACCTGTATTGCCTCCAATCCCAGCGAATGAACTTCGAAATGGTTCAATTTTTAATGACAATCTTTTGGCACACGACAAATAAATTAAGTTGGTTTCACTGCCCGTGTCGAGAATAGCGCGAACTAAGTGCCAGTTTCTACTATCCTGTGAAACTTGTACGGAGACTATTGGAATTATCGAAACGTCGCGTTCCATGTCTGCTACCGATCGGTTTTTGGGGGTTTTATAGCAAGAGGAAGTAGCTGACGCACAATTGAGCTGCACATAATTTTTAACAAATTTATTTGAAATAATTGAAGAGAGGGAGTTGACGGGGGACGGTGATCGTGAGCGAAGAGATTGACGCGGAAAATTTTGATTTTCGTTCGGTGTAAAGTGCAGAGAGGAATGATCTGTTTGCAAAAGGCGCAGGTCCTGCTTGAAGGGCAGGCGTCGACTGTATGCTTGGACGAAAAGCAATTCTCACAAAGATTGTTTACACAAATGAAATTGTTTCGAAGGGGGCTAGTCAAATTAAAAAACTGAGGGCATGAGTACAAAAAATGATTTTCGTTGCAAAAGAAACAATTATTTTTCCTAGAATTGTTAGAAACAGGCGAATTCCTACGAGAGGAACGAAACGAAGAAGAGAACGAACGGAGGGGGCGACGTTGAACGACGGGTGCTTGGAGCGGGGGGTCGATTAGCATGGACCTGAGAAGTTAGCGATGAGGACGACTGTTCCATTCTCCTAAACAAGAAAAAAAACCGTTGGTCATTTCTAATCAGCTGAACCCCCCCCCCCTCTTTTTCGGTCCCAAAACCTGTCCCACCTTTCTCATCAAGTCATCCTGCCTTGAAGAGGAGAGACAAGTTTCCCTCCCCTCTCACACACCTTAAAAAATCGCGGTAAGACGCTACCGAGAAGTGACGTTTTGGACGCCGGCCGACACGCGACACCGTTTTACGATCTTGGTGAGTCCTTCCTTTTCTCTTCCTTCACGTGCTTACGACATATAAATAAAATGATTCGCATTGGCCAACGCTCAAGTTCCCCCCCGTAATATGTAATACAGTCCACTTTCGAACATACCCCTCAATTTTTTGGTCCTCCGGGCCGGATAAAACGATTTCCTCGACCACTTTCCTCGTTTTATTTTTCTCTAAGAAAAATTCAATTGAAGTCTTGCGTTATTTTCGTCATTTCCCGTCCCATCATTTTATTAATTTTTTTAGTTCGTGCCCTCTCCTATTCACACTTTATCTTCTCTTTAACATTCAGTGTACTTTGATCCCTTTCGTTGTTCTCCGCCTCGCTCATTGAAGAAATCCTTTATTTAAATTCTTTAAAAACCGCGTTTATACATTTATAATGCCCAACACAGAGGAAACAGTCCTGTCTGATGCCGAGCTTAAGTCCTATAAAGCACTAAATGCAAGAAAACTGCGTTTGTGGACGCGACTACAAAACTGTTGGAATCTTGTCCCACATCTTCCCGAAAAATATCAGGAGTGCAGAGCCCGCGTAGCACAAATAAAAGAAACTCAAGCGGAGTTCATGGCCGTTATGGACGGATTATCTGCGTTCGCTGATATTCCAGGCTATTCAGTAGACACGGCGCAGTTAAGCTCTGCCTTCGACGAAATTTATTACAAAGTCGTCGCTGCCTATAATGAAGCAAACCCACCGCCGACATCTTCGTCGAGCGCAACAGCCGCTTCAAACGAAAATGTCAGGCCATTATTGCCCGAAATACAAATTCAAAAATTTGATGGAAGTCCTGAGAAATTTTCTTCTTTTCGTGCCCTTTACGACACTCTGGTGCATGACACCGATCTCAGTGACATTCAAAAATTTACCTACCTCTTGTCTTATTTGGAGGGTCCTGCTTCAAAACTGGTACAAACTGTTTCCTTCGCCCCCGAAAATTATTTAACGGCCTATAATCTTCTAATAGATCGTTACACGAAAAAACGTTTGCTCGCGCATCATTATTTGGATAAAGTTCTCTCTGTTAAGCCCCTCAAACAAGCTTCACCCGAAGGGTTAAGAGAATTAGCGGATTCTCTCCAAACGGATTATGCTTGCCTAAATTCCCTCAAGATCGAAAATTTAGGAGATTATCTTTTCCTAGAGTTCTCGTTACGCCTGCTTGACTCCAACACTCGAATCTCTTTCGAGAGAAAACACCTCGAAACAGAATTTCCCACGTTTTCCGATCTCATTGCCTTCCTTCGTGATAGTTGTTCGGCTTCGGATCTCGCCGGTGCCACAGCGCCTGTTCACTCGAACAAATCTTTCCCTTTCACAAAACCGCGGGAGGTAAAACGAGTTTCAATGGCCGCTAACATTGTTGCATCGCCAAAGACTTCACCCCAATCTCATACAACTGCGAGTCACATGAGAGGAGAAAAGGGGGAGAAGTTATCTCTTACGTGCCCGTGTTGCGAGCAGCCTCACAGTCTCATTCGTTGTCCCGAATTCTTGAAAGCGTCACCTATTCAACATCATGACATGGTTAAGAAACACAAAAAGTGCTTCGCTTGTTTAGACCCTCACAGAGTGACAGAATGCTCATCTAAGGGAAAATGTCAGTCTTGTGGGAGTTCACAGCATAATTCTTTTCTTCATCGTGATCCGCCAATAAGACATGTAGTGGACGACAGCTCATTTTCTACCCCTTTGATGGGAACAACCCAACTCCATGACACAACTCAATCTGTTGTCCTTGCTAACACCTCAGGGAGCACACAAGCTCTGTTAGGGACAGCCAAAGCTCAAATTCGTGATGCCACCGGGCATTGGATCACCTGTCGTATTGTCATCGATTCGGGCTCAGAGCTCAACTTTATGACCCAGGCCCTTGTGGAGCGTTTGGGACTTTCCCTTTCCGAATGCCCATATAAAATTTCTGGCGTCGGACAGACGGCACTGAATCGCCCTCAAGGCATGATTAGGTGCACGATTTCGCCCCAATTTAGTCCCGAACCACACATTAATTTCGAAGCCGTGGTATTGCCCCAGATTACTTCGAATCTCCCATCGATCTCGTTACCAAACGAAATAAAGTCTCGGTTCTCGTCTATCACTTTAGCTGATCCCGATTTTGACATTTCCGCCCCCCATCGATGTTCTTCTGGGAGTTCAGGCTACTCTCGATCTCCTTCCGCCGGAACCCTCAGAAATTCGTGGAAAACCATCAGCCTTTCTTACGTCTCTAGGATGGGTCCTAAGAGGTTCAGTCGAATGCTCTTCAATCCCTCTTCTTCAACGCAGCTCCCTCTTTGTCACGTCGGAAGAGGGCTCTAATCTTGATAATGAACTTCGTCGTTTCTGGGAATCAGAAGAGATCGAACGCCCCCTTCCCTGTCATCCTGACGACGAAAAGTGTGAGCAGTATTTTGTCGCAACCACCACTCGCGAGTCGACTTGTCGGTACAAAGTGAGACTTCCCTTTAAAGATGGTAATGCACCTATTTTGGGTTCCTCTCGAGCTGTAGCTTACGATCGTTTTCGCAGACTAGAGAAACGTTTCGAACGGGATCCCGACTTCCGTAAACTATATGTTGAGAACATGGAAGATTATATTTCTCAAGGGCATTTAGTTAAAGCTAGCCATGACGCCCAGTACGTTCTCTCCCATCATGGTGTTCTAAAGAAATCCCCGAACGGCGACAAGGTGCGAGTCGTTTTCAACCCTGTAGAGGATCCTGACGGGGTTAGTCTTAACGATTCCTTGTTAATAGGCCCTAAACTAAAAACGGACATTGGCCAAATTTTATGTCGCTTTCGTTGCCATCAGATAGCTATTTCATGTGATATTCGTCAAATGTTTAGGGAAATCTCGTTACATGAATCCGACCGCCAATACTTCCATATTTTCTGGCGCTCTAGTCCACGCGATCATCTGCTCGAATGGGAGCACACTCGATTAATTTTCGGTGCCTCTTCTAGCCCATTCCTGGCCCAACGAACGGTGCAACAATTGGTCAGAGACGAAGGTAGTATTTTTCCCCTGGCAGCAGCAGCTCTTTCGTCTTCCACGTACATCGATGATTGCCTTACAGCAAGTGAAACCGTTAGTGGAGGGCAGGCGCTCTGCGATGAATTAATAGCACTCCTTCGAAAGGGAGGCTTTCATCTAGGGAAATGGGCTTCCTCCAGTCAAGAAATTTTGTCCCACGTCACTCCAGTGACCTCGTTGCCCCAATCGGACGTCATTCTGCATGGCGAAACGCAATCACCGGTGAAGGTGCTTGGTCTTGTGTGGGTGCCAGAAATTGATGTTTTTAGATACTCGGTTTCCGAGTTTACTGAGTCACCCACCAAACGCGGTATTCTTTCCCGAATCGCGAAAACCTTTGACGTCAATGGCTATCTGAGCCCTTTCACGTTTCTCATGAAATCAATAATCCAGCTAGCTGTGGATTTTGAAAATTGATTGGGATCAACAACTACCCGATGATCTGTCGAAAGACAGGATACGAATTCGTGAAGAATTTTCTCACCTCAGTAGCCTCGAAATACCTCGAAAGATATTGCCTCCGGAATCTGTTTCACTCCGTCTTGTCGGCTTTTCAGATGCTAGTCAACTCGGCATCGCAGCTGTTATCTACCTGCGCGCCGAAACTTCCGTTGGTGTCACTGTAAGTCTTGTCGCCGCCAAAACCCGAGTTGCTCCTTTAAAGCGTCGAACCGTCCCTCAACTCGAGTTAGAAGCAGCACATCTTCTTTCTCTGCTACTAAAATTTATCGCTCGTCGAGGCCTTTGTTCGCACATATACAGCCGGGAAATCACCGAACAAAGTCGATTCCTCTCTCCTTCTAACTCTGATTTGCTTCATTTCGCCGCTTCACGCCAGATAACATGGGTCTTCAACCCTCCATGGGCCCCGAATTTCGGTGGGTTATGGGAAGCGGGAGTAAAATCCGTGAAACATCATCTACGTCGAGTAGTAAATGAGCAAAAGTTAACATTGGAGGAATTCATTACTGTTTTAACCCGTATTGAGGGAATTCTTAATTCTCGACCCCTTTGTGCTCTTTCGAACAGTCCCGATGACAATTTTGACTACCTTACCCCCGGCCATTTTCTTACTGGAGGCCCAATATTGTCCCGAATCGAGGACGACGTTCGTAACGTTCCAACCAATCGCTTGAAGCGCTGGCAATTGACAAAACAGCTTGTTCAATCGTTCTGGGAACGATGGACTCGGGAGTACATTCATACTCAGCTGCAGCGGCCAAAATGGCATAACCCCATGCCTCCTTTAATAGCAGGATCTCTAGTTTATTTTTTCACTCCTGGTACTCCCGTCTCTCATTGGCCACTCGGACGAGTTCGTGAATGTCTGCCAGGAAAGGATGATACTGTTAGAGTTGTAAAGATTTCAACCCCATCCGGTAAAGTCGTGATGAGGCCTGCTAATAAAGTAGTGCTTCTCCCTTCCCAATAAACTTAAAACGCTTATCATTAAACATTTAGTTTCTTCCTTTCTTCTCCTTTTTTCTTTATTCCCTTACCTTCTTTTCCACAAGTTAAATTTAGCATTTTCTTTTGTTTCTTTACTTCTCCATTTGTTTCCATTTCTAGCAGAAGTTTGTGCCTTTTTCGTTTTCCTATCACCCAGTTTTCATTTTGAGTTACAATAACCTTTCTTGCATTTGTATACCCCGTTCCTGATACTCTGTCCTGCTTGGGCTTCCATATAGCAAAATAATTCATTTTGGGTGGGAGGAATATGTTCCATTCTCCTAAACAAGAAAAAAAAACCGTTGGTCATTTCTAATCAGCTGAACCCCCCCCCCCTCTTTTTCGGTCCCAAAACCTGTCCCACCTTTCTCATCAAGTCATCCTGCCTTGAAGAGGAGAGACAAGTTTCCCTCCCCTCTCACACACCTTAAAAAATCGCGGTAAGACGCTACCGAGAAGTGACGTTTAGGACGCCGGCCGACACGCGACACCGTTTTACGACCTTGGTGAGTCCTTCCTTTTCTCTTCCTTCACGTGCTTACGACATATAAATAAAATGATTCGCATTGGCCAACGCTCCGGTTCCCCCCCGTAATATGTAATACAGTCCACTTTCGAAAACGACCTTTTCCGAAGTTTTGAAAGATGATCCGACAGAAAGGTTAAAATAGATTCAGCTGTCGGCGGTTCGTCTTTCGAATCCTGATATTTATCCGAAAAACTGTCTTGTAGATTTTGAGGAAGTGTTCGAAAAATTTGAAAATACAGCATAAAATTTCCCAGGAACGTTCATATTTTGAATAGCTTGAACTAAATTTGAAGTGCTGGCCACGAATGTTTCAACACTTTCGAGATTTGAATTATGTAACGGGGGTGAGTTCAGTGAGCAAACGATATTGGCCTGAATAGTTGTCGAGGAGGGCCTTGTAGGCGCTGTCGTAGTCCGTTGAGGAAGAGCCGTAGTCACTGATCAATTCTAGAGGTCATCCATCAAGTTTCTTACGAAGAGCAATAAGTTTCTGTTGCTTGGAGATGGGTCTGCAATGAACGGCATCGTTGAACGCAGAAATGAAATCGTCAAACATTGTTAACTGGCCGTTGAAAACCGGAATTTTCTCTAGAAGAAATTGGTGCAATTTCAATTCCTTTAAGTGGTCTACGGAATCTTGGTTATTCTTGTTGATAGGGGACTCCGCGTATGTTAAAACGTTGAGCAAAAAACTCTCTTCGGCATTGCGTTTAGCTTCATTCGCAGCGGAGAGAAGAGATAAACGGAGTTCGTCATCGGATATAAATGGTAAATTTTGAAGAACTTTGTTTTCGAAAGACGTTGAAAGCTTATGTAGCTCCATTTTCAAAGAGGACGAGAGATGATGAGCGACTGGGTGGTCAAAGAAGAAAGTACGACATCTTTCCGAAAACATTTCGAATTGGGTTATAACAAGAGTTATTTGGCGATGGAAAATTTGTTCGTCCTGTGAAGGGGCTGGAGGATGAACTGGGCAACTCGGATTGTTGATCGGTTGGGAACGGTGTTATGGAGCGGTTCAGAGGACTTTGTTCGGTGGGATTGTTAATCACTGTCTGGGCGAAGGCTTCTACGAGCGAAAAAGATGGAAAAGACTGACCTTCGCGAAGGGCGAGTTCCGAATCACGAGGTTGTTGATTTGTCGGAATTTCTTGACTTCTGCTCCTCGTGACGATGGGAGAACGTTGCTGAGGCATGGTTCCCGGGTTTCGGCACCAATGTTTTGACTCGTAACAGAAACGCGTTAAATTCGTTCAAATCAACAATTATATTATTTTATTATGTGAGAACACATGTGTATGTGATGGTCCAGGGTTCAAACAGTGCGTTTATATGAATAATGGGCGTTGCAAAAAAGTCGTCAAAACTTACGACGTGGGGGGTGGAAAGGATTAAAACTGATATAGAATTATCATTTTGGGTATACGATAAAGAGGGAAGTCAAGAAGTGACTTTTAGTCATCAGGGAATACATAGCGGTCAACAACAACAGCGTTCTCATCTTATTCAAATATATCTCTAGGGACTATCCGTCTAATTTATCTCATTTTAATTAAGACTTATCCACTGAGGAATAAGCCTCGATAGAGTTCCCAGTGGTTCTGGGAGTTCATTCTCTGTCCGCTGCAGACCTATGCAAAGACTCAGTCAATTGCGAGCTTTAAATTACTCATCTCCTTTCCTAACGAAGCCGTATCATTTTAAGTTAATAAGAGGTTATCCCGAGAGCTTTTTTTTTTCTTCTCATTTTGTTCGTGTTTTAATGAAGTTCAATTTAGTTTCACAAACATTAAACTCTCGTATTTAATTGCCTGACATTCTCAATTTCTTGGGATAGCAATCTCTAAAGGAAGTGCGCTTATTAATTTTTTCCCGATGACTTCTCCACTCTTCTTTGTTACATATGCAAGCAATAAAGACAGTTGTTTTTAATGTTTTTTTCCAAAGATCATTTCATTGCTCGTTGACCTCCAACCTATATTTCCCCCCTCAAGCCCCTCTACCCCTACTGGCGAGAAATCTCACCTTTTGTTATATAGATCGAAAAGAGCACAAAAAGTTCCTTATATCTTGCCATGGTGAAAAAAAAAAAGAGAGAAAATCGCTCCCCTATAAAACCACCAGAGAGGTCGTCACTGATTGGAGCCATTAGTACACTAATACGAATCATTGTGGTCCGTCACCCCAACCAATACTGTAAATGTAATTTATTTCTCTTTCTCTTTAACAGAATACGTTCATTAATTACGGTGCCAACGAGGATTGAGGATTACTATCCAATATGGAGAGCGATGTTGATGAGGGGAAACACTAAAGGACGTTTTTAAATACAAAAAAGAGCATTTTTAATAGTGATGCGTCGACTTTTATTCTCGCCAATTTAAACGCTTGGTAAATAGGGAAGGGGGGCGTTATTCTTGTCACGAGCTGTTGACCTAAGGCCCTCCCATCAAGAAGATATGGACTCCGCATGTTGGGAATGGGGAATTGTGTACATTAAACCTTATATTTTTCTCCATTCAGTTTTAGTTTTGCTTTAATTACGCATATATTATGCAATTAGTCTAGAGAAAATGCAAATTCCTCTATAAACTATGTAAGAGACTCGACTGATTCGCCCACGGGCATTGATTGGAAATTTACTGCGTTTTTCGATTTAAGGATGTTTTGTTCGCTGATTGAGCAGGACTAATCCATTGCCAATCAGGCGCTGGGTACATCCTAGCTAACTAAAAGAAGAAAATGTGTAATTGTTTAAGTCCTTGGGTTTCCCACGTCGGTTTTACTGTTTTCGGAAAGGGAAGAGTACGCTACTGTGCAGCAAAGTGATGCACGAAGGAAAGTGAATAGAAACTTTGGGTTGAGGAATTACCGAATTTTGGAATTTTAGTTCTCATCAACAACCCATTCGACACAACGCATTCAAATTACGCCAGAGCCTAAACTTTTTGTCAGGTAACCGTGGAACTTGTATCCGAATCCATTGTATTCATCTCAATTTCTTGTTACAATGACTTCAAACTGTTGGATGAGTCAAAGCGTCCGGCTCAGGCGGTTATAGTTTCAAACAATACCGGGCCTTCCCCTCCCACGATGCTTAGCTACAACCAACTAGCTACAGGGGTAAATCCCCCTACACAGCCCGAATGCGATTTTCACGGGAGACGGTTGAAGAGGCACAATTGTTCCGCCGTATTTATCGCGCTTCATTAAACAATATCGAGCTCGTCGGAATTCCAGCTTTTTCTCATTCCTCTCGTCACGACATCTCCCGGGTTTCGAATGGCTAAAAACCAAGAAGGGGGAAAAAAGGAAAGGGATGCTAAATTGAGAAATTCACGATAGGTGGACAAGAAACTCAGCCTCTCGACGGGTGTAATAAATGGTTGCTTTCAGAGTACTGCACTGCCTTGCCTCGGTGTAGTGTGACTTCTTGAAATTGGTGTTTCGAGGCGAATGTGATTGAGCCAGTGCAAGATTCTATACTCGAAAGGAAAACTTTGCCGACACTGTGCAGCGTTCATAACCGAAAGCTCGGGGTTTTTCAAAGTTCATAACGAGCGCATCCATGCCATACAGCCTCAAAAGCAGAACGCCCACACGCTTTCAGGATATAAAACTTTTTTAGAGGGATTAAATGTTACAAAAAAAAAAAGATGAAGTAAAATGCTCCCTGCTCAGGAGGGCTCCTATAACGCTCGCCGCGGAGGTCCTCATGAATTATCTACCTGTCAGATTAGGAAGATCAATCTAGACGTCTAAGTGCCTGTCGAAGAATGTTATGCTAAAACACCTTCTTTCCCACTCCTTTGCTCGTCTTCCGACAAAAGTTTTTTTAATTAAAAAGAAAACCAAAAACAAGAACAGAGTCGACGAATGTACGCGGGGTGGTGTGTGCATTAAAAAAAACAAAAAAAAAACAAGGTAGCTCATTACCATCTAAATACATTTTGGGAATATTAGTGACTCAACGGTTCAGTTCTTCTTATTCACTGTTTACTTTGATAATCATAGGTTGGTGTATACTTCGATTATTATCCCAGTGGGCATGTATGTAAATCGAAGGTTAACGTCTTGAAAAAAATGAGTTTGACGGCCGGATGGCCCATTTTGTCGGCAACGCACCACACTTATTAGTGGCCAAGAGCAGCAGCATCACGCTACCGATTTGTCTCTAAAATGAGGTGCATCCAAACAAGCTCCGGCGGCCTTCATTTGGGTTTGCGGTTGGAACAGTTTACTCCTTGTGGTTGGCTCTTTATAATAATAAAAAAAAATAATAATTTGTCTTTCTTTACTTTTGTTTTTATCGCAGTAGGGAAATAAATATAACCTTATGAATATCCGGTGGCTATTTGCATTGCTGAAAAGGGAGGTGTGGTTTTCGCCTGCCTCTTCTCCTTTTTTTTCATGTCTTGTCGAATGTGCCCTATCTTTATGAGCTCGTCTCACTTTGAACAGATTTACTACTCTCCATCACATGAATAACATTCAAAGCCTATAGGAGAATGCTCCAACATAATCTGCCCACGATAAACAAAATTTATTGTCATAAACTGTATTGTTGTTGCTGGTAGGTTTTTTTTTGTTTTTTTCCATTATATACGTCGCCCCATTGAGCGCGCTTCCGTGCAAATAGTGATGGTGTTCTCGCGAACCGTACAATGATCCCAATTTAGGATATTTTTCACAGACAGGGGGCTGAAATTGTATGATTGGAGTGTACCCCGCCCCCTAATACGACTGGTGTGCATACGAACCCCAATCCAACCGTAAACGGAGACATTCTGTTGTTCCAGTTTAACAAAAATATTTGTGAACGAAAAAAGTTTCGTTGAACTCTGTGATTTGTACAATTCGAAGCGCACTGGTTTGCCCCCTGATCCGAGTGTGGCTTATGGTCGAAAATCGCAAAAAACCTCAAAATTTTGGACTTTTTTCAGTTATTTGCTTATATCTCCGAAAGTATGCGTTTTTCGAAGATAACCACTCTATACTAAATTAAATTAGACAACATTCCCTACAAAATGCGCTACCTAACTTTGAAGTTTGGACTATCACAATTGGTGCTACAGCATTTTGAAAAAAACTTCATTTTTTTGCTCTCCGCGAAAAAAGTTGAAAAGTCACATTTAAAAGTTTGGTAGCGCCCACTTAACAAATTTTGAGCATAAAAATCATTTTTCATCTAATGTCTACCACACCTAGGTCACGTGTAATGAATTACCGAACGTCAGTGAGGCACCACTTTTGTTTGCACCACAATACTAACGACTTCAGTCATGCCAACGCTGTACGGGAAGTATTGGTGAAGAAGTAAAATGTGATTGGTTCTTTTTTATAACGTACTTACCACAAATATACTTACTACAAATGTACTTACTACGTACTACAAACAGTACTTATATTAATTGTAGGTATATAGTTTAAATCTTATAATCTTTAAATGGGTCGCTGGGTCGTATACCCAGCTTGATTCTTTCGCAACGACCATCCGTTGAAATAGAGTTGTTGGGTTCACGACAACTGGTTGGTCGTGGACGATTATTGTACATTTCATTGAGGCAAGAGAGTGCACCCTGTCATTGCGTTTGAATTTCACCGTTTGAAAGTTTTTGCCAACAATTGCTTCAATACGGGTTTCCCCTATCTCTTTGGACATGTGGCAATTGATTTCCTCATCACCCACAACCCCACTGCTCAACGACATCAACTCATCTGTGTCAGGGAAGGGCGGATGTTGGCGGAACCACTCCAACATTTTCTCGACATCTTTGTCATCGCTTTTTTTTACGGGATTCTCTTGTGTCCACATGTTGCTCCAATGTTGCGAAGTCGATGCCACTGAAGTTTTCTATGGCCTCACTAACCTGTCTGTGTGTTGTCATCCCAAGCGTCCACCTTGATAATATGGCATCACTAAACCCATGGCCTCTACTGAGTCCTCCTTGACTTTTCACATGTTTCATGAGCTCTTGTTCGACACTCATATCAGTCCATGTTCCACATCTGAACTTCTCACTTCTCCTTATGGTGAAGCCTCCTTCCGAAGTGAAAGATTTAAATTAATTTTCAGGCATGACATTTTCCAGCTCCACCATATCTTGTAAATACAAGTGGCAGCACTTGGCGTAGAGAAAATGGCCGCTGGCATGAAAGTATGGAAGCATATCGTGGATTGCTTCCAGGTGTTGACTCCAGTTACCGGTTCTTTCTGCCTCAATGAAGTTCATCATCAATGTCAACATTTGGAAGTATTGAGACCAAAGCTTTGCAGTGAGCCCTCGGCTTTTGAAAGCTTGAAGCTGGTTGCCGAACTTCGCAGTTAGTTCCTTAATACCATTATTTTCATGCGCTTCAAGAATATATGATCGGTCCCTGCCATACAACATTTCTTGTATTTCAAATTGAAATGAATCCGAAAACTGTATAGTCCCCAATATCAGTGATGCCAGAGCTCTGTGAGCTAGGAGATGGGCTCTAACGGCTCTGGCATAACGATGACCTGTCATTACCTTATCTGTGCTGACAGCAGCATAAATTAGGTTGAACAGATCGGATAGGCCACTCCCTTCCATTATAAAGCCGACAGCGCCCATAAAAGGCATTAAAAGGTGGAAACCCCCTAGACGTATAATCATGTGTTGCATAGCCGGATCTCCTGAGAGATTTGCAACAATTTCTCTAGCCTTAAAGTAGAGAGGTTGGTCGAAGGTTACGAAGACGGTTTGCTGCCCTAAGGATTCCACTGTTTCCTTACCACACTTCAAAGCTGTAACAATAGTATTGTAATCACTTGGTGGGTGATTAATTAATGGTTGGCAATCTATGAATGTGGTCTTATAAGGCAGCTTTCTGGTCACTTCTTCCATAAACCCATTCCACCCACCAACCCCTGGGAGGCCCATGTGTTTGCTGCAGAGCCACAGCAAGTGCGGTTCACAGGGCTTGACCAAATTCTTTCGACTGAAGATGGGAGTGAGGTGCTTGATAGGAACAGTAGCTAGGCCTTCTCCCTTCCGTTCATACATCTCCAATGAAACCGTTCCTGCAGAACCAATACTTTCTGCTGAAGGTATTGTTTTCAACCTGGGTATCTGTTGTCGTGGGAGAACCGAAGACTTGGGGGTCACACAAACAATACCGCCCATCGAATGGAAAGTGTTATGTCCATCTATTGTCGGCACATTGAAGTCTGCATTGTCATACACCAATTGGGAAAGGGCTTCACTACGAAGACTGATGGGTGGCAGTGAGCTGGAGGACACTTCAAAACGTTTGGCCTCTCCATATGTTGAGCAAAATCCTAGGGAACTGAGCACGTCAAGCAACCTACGGGATCCATACTTCCTGTAAAGAAATGCTGATAAACCCACTTGGAGAGGAGATACATAAGACTGTGGTCTGACGGTTGTGAGTAAGCAGTCGGCTATAGCTAATGACTTGTTCTTCCACTTTTCATAATTCCCCTTCTTGTTGGTCATCACTACAGTGTCAGTGAAAACTCGTAGGGACTCTGGAATATTTTCCTCGAGTTTCTCCAAAAACCCATCAGGTGGGGGGTAGTGGGCAACGTCGTGCACTTGGCTTCGTGCACTTGGCTTCGTGCATCCTCAACAATTATTTCAGCAGCCGTTCTAACTATTCTCAACCGTTCTTCCTTTTCAGACAATCTTTCCTGGTACCAAGCGTCAGTGAGTATTTTGTGACCCGTTCCCTTGAAACAGACAATGTACGGTTTGTCAGATGTTATAAAAACATCATCCTGATATTTCTCAAGGAGGCGTGTTCTTACTGTTTTAGGGTGAGGACGGTTTTCCTCCTCAATCAGCTCAACCAATTCGTCAATAGTGAATTGGCATTCTTCTTTATTAGTCTCAAGATATATGAAAATGATTTCTACTGCTGCATCCACATCATCTCTAGGTCTTCCGCTACCAGCCCCCTGCTTTTTACCTTGTGAACCGTACAGGTGTCTCATACATGAGAAATTATACTGTGCATCAGCAGCAGGTAAATCGTTCACTACCTGTATGCGACGTTCAATTTCCCGGCCATAGTCATCATTCCTTGCTCTGGCAAGCCTCAGTACATTTTTTCTCAAGTTATCTTTATCAGTCACAGGATAAACAGGATCACGTATGCTTGGTTTCAATTTCATTTGTTTCTTTTTATACTCTGGTGTCACCTCCTTCCCACGGAACGAGGCACTGGCACGTCGGCGACGTGGCCATTTTGCGCAGCTACTTAGACGAATAACTACATACTACTGTTTTTAACTTGAAGCTCGGGAGTCCTCGTGAGGTCGGGCTCGGCCAAGTTCACCTTCGGTCGCATCAGCCGAACGCCTGAATTTTTCTTTTCACTCCCTCTTCCCTCATGGTAAAAAAAATAGTACGATATGTACAAAATTAACATAGATTTTCACCAAAACCTTGAATTTTACTCATGTTTCCATTACAATCGTAATTAAAAAAAAAAAAGTTTAAAACGAGTCTCTTCTTTGCAGCTCCCACTGTCTAACATCAAACCGTGGAATGTTTCAATTTTTTTTTTTTACAATGCTCATCACTTTGGCGGAACTTAGCGCAGCACCGGGCATATGGCACACGGTAAACAGGAAAAATTATTTTGTGCATTTGCAAGATAACATTTTGTGCAATGACAATGATGAAGTTGTAGACCGAGAGCTGGCGACAGTCCCATTCAACCGGAAATACAGCAGTTTTGAAAGGTGTGCAGCAAAATGATAGTTTATGAGCCCCTATTTAAGAGTCTAGGAGTCTGCCATGCTTAGGGTGTACCAGATGAAAAAGTGGTTTCCGAGGACGCCTGGTTCGAAAAGTAGGACAATAGTAGGACGCTTTCGACGTAGAGTAGGACTCCTAACGACTAATCGTTGATCAGTTTGGTGTTAAAGGAGAGGTCCGCGTTTCAGGTTGGAAATAAATTTTTGAGAAGAACGAAAACTACGGCACCGAGGTTTGAAAGAGCCAAAACTATTAAATCATGGTTTTTGAATGTGAGCCTAATCAGCGAATTTGGTTTTGAAAGAGCGAAAGCCCGCAAAACTTGGGTTTGTGACGCCAAATCAATGCATTTGCTTTTTGAAAGAGCCACATTTTTGAATTTCGAACAAGCGAAATTTCTGAACTGATTGTAGAAAAAACTTGGGATACGAAATTCGTTTTTTGAAAGAACGAAATTACGCAAAATTAGGGTCCTTTAAGCAGAAAATAGCAAAAACTCGTGAATTAAGGTTTTTAAGAAGCAGAATTCGCGATTTTGTTTTTGAGAGAGCGAATATTTTCAGTAAAATTTGGGTTCAAGCTGCCAAATCAAGAAATTTGTGTTTTCGATGTTAGCTTTTCGAATTGGTCGACGCCGTGTACAACTTTGGACTCCAGAAAGAGCCAAACCCACGAAATTTGGTGAGAAAAGTAACCAACAACTGTGAAATCGTGGTTGAAATGCGCCAAATCCACAAAATTAGGTTTTGATATAAAAAAAAACCGCAAAATTTGGGGATTTATAAGACCAAAATTGACGAAATTTAGGTTTGGAATACTCCAAAATAGGGACTTTGAATTTTAAAAGAGCCAAATTCGTCGCCTGAATTAGCAAAACCTGCGAAACTGATTTCAGTTAGATCTAAAACCACGAAATTTTGGTTTTAAACGCGCGGACTTCAGTGAAATTGGGGTACTAAATAACAAAATTCGTGAAATTTGATTTTGAAGGTGTCAAATTTGAAACATTGAATGTTGAAACATTTAGTCATGAAAAATCAACAGCGAAAATGTGAATTGAAAAAGCAAGAATCACGAGTTTTGTTTTTTCGTCATTATTTGTTCACCAATTTTGGTTGTTGACGTAACCAAACCCGCGCGAAACATATTTTACAAAGAGGCAGAGTCACGAAATTTGGTTTTTCGTCATGCACAATTCCCCAAAGTCGGGGTAAAGGAGCGAAGTCCACGAAATTGGGTGTTGAAGCGGGAAAAGTTCGTAAAATTTGTTGTTTAAAGAGCAAACCCCACGTAATTTAGGATTTAAAAGCGAGGAAATCAGCAAAATTGGTGTACGAAATAACAAAAATTAGTGGAATTTGGTTTTTAAGGTGCCAAATTTGAAGCGTTCGTTCATGGAAGAGTGAAAATTTCCAGCCAAAATTAGAAATTTTTTTTCGCTCGTTTTTTGCGAAATTGGTTTTTTTTATTAAAGAAACCAGCAAAACTGATTATGTAAAGAGCAAAAGTCCAGAAATTTAGTTTGTGAAGGAGTAAATTCCAAGAAATTTGGGTTTTGAATAAGCAAACCCAGAAATTGGGATTTGAACGACATGAATCCACCAAATTTAATTTTGATTGAGCGAAAATTCGCAAAATTGAAGTTTGGAAGAGTGAAAATTACGAAATTTTGTTCTTGAAAGTGCCAAACGCATGACTAGTTTTAAATCAGACTGTGAGTCTTATTTTCCGGTTCGTCGGCCAATGTTCTCATGTGTTGTGGGCTGAATTTTAGAGTTTTGAGTGAAATAGAGGCATAACGTTGTGTGGAACAGATTCAGTGGGCAAAATCACTGTATTGTTCTCTGAGTGGACTTTGTGCTACGATCTCTCCGCCCCTGGCGCTCGACCTGACCTGGTGTAGTTCGGGAGAAGACCCGGCTCAGCTCGGCCAGGGCAAAATGGGGACTGGCTCTGGCTAGGAGCTGCAGCTTTGTTTGAAGATGAAAACTTGAAAGATGTTTTGAATTAGGAATCCAGGGGTTACATCCTTACATCAAGTAGAAACCGAAAAAGTAGGACAAAAAAGAGGACAATTTCGATCTCTCCCCGGACACAAGAAAAATGAGCTCGGACGTCCCCAGACGCTCAAGAAAGTAAGACAAGTCCGGGGAAAGAAGGACGCCTTGTCACCCTAGCCGTGGTGTATCTGGGGCCTAAGGATTTTATAGCTAACTAAAGTCCTTAATTAGGGACATGAATTTAACCGGAAGAACATAGTCCTGAAACTGGTCTCATTCGAAAGGTTTTAAGTAGCTGATTACGAATATGATCGTCTGCCTCTGGGGCATTTGCCCTCTGTGGCTCGTCAAACTCCCTAAATTAAGGAAATTAAAATTAACTGGCAGAACATAGTCTAGAAATTGAAGCTCTCCTGAAGCTCCTCTGTGACAAGATGTTCGCGAGACTGATACACCTTAAGAAAGAGAAGGTCACGTCAAAAATTGCGACGATTAGAAGTAGGCATCACAAAACATCGAGCAGTCTTCAGGAGAGCGGTGTTTGTGAGCTAGGAAGGAATTTGGGTAGTACCTTCCAGTAAAACATCTGTCCATGAATTTCTCCGGGATCCTTCTCATCCACCCTCATGAAAAAAACAAAATTCGCTCTCAAAGAAAATTATTGTCGACGAAGAAAAAGAAAAAATCGGCGCACTCTTCACTAACCCGTCCAACCCAAATTTCTGTTAATCTCTTGGTCCCAAATACTGAAAGTGGACCTCATGAGGACTGTCGAGCTTCAAGTCTGTTTTTATTTCCTGTCAGAAGGCTGAGCCACACGCATAGTCCAGCCACGGCAGTCTATTCATAAGGAATGGTAATCTCCTAAGATATATATACAGACTGGGGGGTACTCGGAATATTCCTTCCCCAGTCGGTTATAGCCTAGAGCCCAGGGGTTATAGCCTACGTGACTGAGCCGGTACTAGAGATGTTCCCAGCCAGTCAAAACACATAGTTAAAACTATACACAAATATCACAGTACATTCGCTAGGTTGGTACTGGGATATTCCCAACCCAGCATTGAAAAAACTAGCCTAAGACAGCCACACCCATTCTCGCTAATAAATACACTCTCGCCAGAGAGAAACACTTTATTGCTTTAATTACACAGCAGTAATGAGGGGACGCTCAATCTAAATTGAGTTGCATAAATAAACACAGCGTTCTGATCAGTCGGTAATGATAATGATAATAATGAAGGAAACCATACAACAATGAAACATTAATAATAACAAAGGAAGAAAAAAAAACGTACGATACTGACTAGAGTCAACGTCAGGGTACTAGACCGGTGCTAAGGCAGCCGCGTCAACTTACACTAAACATAAATAGCGAAAACACGAACAAATCGCTTGTCACAGGTCGGGGATATATACATATACTTAGTACGTTGTATGGTTCTTAATTATTGCGAGTGAGTCAATTAAAAGAGCTCGCTAAGCGAAGTCAATTGACTGCTGGTGATTCCGACATTGGCCAAAATATTTAATGTCCTGTTCGGAATCGTACCCCTGGAACCGAACCAGAGGCCCCGGACAAGGAACTCCCTCTCGCCAAACCGCTCCCTGAATTTTTCTTGGTAGTAGGCGGTGCACTTCTCGTAAATGCGGCGTTTTTCATCATCGATCTTCTCCGCCTGATCAGGGTCGTTCGTCTCGTATCTAATCGTAGGATCCAGGATATACGCTCGATTACCGCATATATCGGCATATATAGTCGATCCCTCATCGTCCACGGCGTACACTTCCTCGTAGCAGGTAAATTTCCCTGTCTCATTCAGGAGCTTCGTGAGAGTTTTCTTAACTCGGTGGTGGCGCCTAGTTACCTGAAGCATGTTATGCGGACAATGACCAAGCACGCGGGCTGGTGTTTCTTTTTCTCTGCCACATCTGCGACAGAGGGGTCCAACATCGCTGCCGGTCTGCGCGGTGACCGCCGGTACTCCTCGGAGAGGCGCGTAGTTTACGTTTAGTTTCAGTGCATTTGTCCATTCGGAGCCCGACAAAATCTGTTTATCACAAACATATTTGTTGCCTTTAGGGTTGTCCTTAAAATGGTTAACACCAACCCCTTGCCACCTGCAGGACGCCCAATCTCCGAATGATTTTTCCCTCAGGTTTTGACGAATACGTTTCACTGTTACCACCTCGCCGGGACGCGGCATCTCTAGCTCCAGCCTCTCCGCCCACAGTGTACCTTCACTCTCATACTCGAATATTCTCTGAAACAGAGGATCCTGTACCTTGACCAGTTTCTGGGCTATTGGCAAGTGCTGAAGAGGAGCCTCCCACTTGCACCGAAGGAAACCAAGACCGCGGTACCGCCGAGGAGCGTACAGCATGCCGTTATTTGTATCTGCTGTCAACCCCAGCATCGCCTTCACATACCGCCTAATTATCACGTCCACTCCATCCAGCATCACTGGGCTAAGCTTTGCAAGGGGTGACGACTGGAGAGGGTATGTCAGAGCTGGGAACAGGTACTGATTAATGACGTTGAGCTTTTGATCGGGTCTTAATAAATTGGAAGACGCAAGTTTGGCCAAGTTTGAATTAAGCTTTTCCACCGAACCCTCATTCACTTCAATTTCATTAGAGATGGAGCACCCTAGGTACTTTATAACCTCTCCTTTTTCTATGGATTTGATAATATTTCCGTTCTCAAGTGTGAGGCTGGTGGATGCGAGCACCCCATTGGCTATCACTATTCCTGTACTCTTGGCTGGATTAACGGATAAACCGATCTCCTTAAACAAACGCTGGGTAAGATCGATTATTCTCTCGGCGGCCTCCACGATGCAAGCCGTCACAGCCTGAACATCAGCGAACCCAGTGAGAATTTTTACCTGTCTCCTCATTGCGGAGCCGATAGCCCAGCCTATTTGCCAAATCTACGTCGCATACTTCACGGTATAAGAAATCTGTGGTGACATTGAAGAGAGTCGGTGACAACGGCCCTCCCTGAGGAACTCCGCTCTTTACCAGCATATCATCTGTTTTCTTCGAGCCAAGGACCACGTGCGTAGAGCTACCGGTCAGAAGCGCCGAAATCAAGCGTCGAAGATCCGTCGACACGCCTTTTGACTCAAGCGACCTGATCACGTGTGCGTGCCCGATGTTGTCAAATGCACCCGTCACGTCTAGGAAGGCGATTACTGCATTTTTTTTTCTTGCTTTGGGCATCTTTTAGCACAGCATCTATCAACCTCGCGTTAACGTGGCATCCAGGGACTCCTCTCGCAAAGCCACGCTGACACCCGTGAAATTATACCTGCCGGCGTAACTCCTGGTCGAGAACTTTCTCGATGATACGCCGAATTATAGGGAACACCGTTATAGGTCTCCAAGATGACATTTTAGATGACGGTCCTTTTCCTTTGTATAGCAGGATAGTCCTACCCTTCCGCAAGATTTCTGGAACGAACCCGGTCTTAAGCATCACTTCTGCTATAGTCGTCAACATATATAGTTTTAATAGTTAATAAAAGGGCTCTTAAAGTTGCCCTTTTCAACACGCTGATTTTATAAAATACTAATTCAAGTACCAAAAAACCCGAGAGCGAGAGAGCGTACCAGAAGAGGTTGTGGGAAATTGTTGTTGTTTTTTTGTGGGTGGGGTTTTGTGGAAAACTTGAGAAACTCGCTCACGGGATAAAAACGATACTTTGCTGCTAAAGTAGAGAAAATGCGCAAATTCATGGTTATGAGAGGGAGGGACAAAACTGCTAATCTGCGGCTGAAATTAAGAAGAACGATAAACGCGGCCACAATTGAGAAAATAAGCGCTGATTTGCGGGTAAAGTTGACAAAAAGCACTCATTCGTGGCTAAAATTGATAAATTCCCGGCTTAAACTGGTCTTAAAGCGCTAATTGGCGGATAGAAAAGGTGAAATAGTGGTAATTCGTGGATAAAATAAGGAAAAGGCTAAGTTAAAATTATAGGTCTTGTTCATACAGAGACTTAGGGGCCTCTTGGAGATTTCCGCGATTGGGCCCCGATAGGTGTAGGTCCGCCAGTGGCTCGACGATACGCGGTTTCATCCATTACTAAATTTTAGCCGTTTCCTCTAAAAATCGCAAACTAAGAGATTTTTATGGTCATTTTTTATTTTTTTCTGAGTATTTCGATTTGAGCCGAAAGTATGAGTCCTGTGGTGATATGCTCAATTGACCAATGTACGCGGTTTCCTTCTCCCAACATCATTGAGTGGCCACCACTGTCCCTTGAATTGGGTAAAAGTGTGCGTTTCGTCACAATTTATTATCTCTTTTTTTGTATTTTCAATTGTATGTTTTTAAATTGTCAAAATTAGTTTCATGGCTGTTGGCTCTCCCGGCTTTCCCTCCATTTTCCACAAAACCGCACCCACAAAAAAACAACAATTTCCCACAACCTCTTCTGGTACGCTGCGGATGTGACGCTCACCCCAGTCGGTTGTGATTTCCCCTGCATTAAGTTCCAATCTTTGTGCATCGAACACTCTTGTGACTTCGAATTTATGGTGGAACGGATTTGACAAATATCCTCCTACCACTCCTGAGGAATCGACTAACTCACGTCGCAGTTGCCTTTAAGACTCTGCCTGACCTTCTCTTGCCGCTGCTTGGTCGATTTTCGTCACTTCTTAAACTTCAAAGGGATATGGCGTTTTGCTGCAGAGCCATAACACCCTAATCATTGAGGCCTGTGGGACCTTTGAGCTCACATGAGTTGTCGCAAGCTCTCTCCTTCTGAATAAGGAAGGCTCAAAACGATGATTTCGGAGAGTTGATACGCTCCCTGTCTACGAATAAAGCCGTTTCGACTAAATTCGCTCGTCTTAATCCATATTTGGCCGATAGCGGAATCGTCCGAGTAGGCGGTCGCCTTAGTCATCCCGGACAGAATGAAGACCGGCATCATCCAATTTTGTTCCCCAGCAAATCGGGAATTCTACCACCTTTCGTTTGGACATCTTGCACAGGGAGCCCTACAAGCGACCCTACAGAGTCGTTTTTGGGTCATCTCGGCTGGGAGACTCGTTCGGAGTGTACTTTGTCGATGCCTGAAGTGCTACCGCACGCGACCTCCGACACTCGAGCCTCAAATGGCTGTGCTTCCCGATGCTCGAACTAGCGTACCAGTTCGCGCCTTTGTACGTGTTGGTGTCGATTTCTGCGGGCCGACTACGACGAAATCTTCCAGGCCAAGAAAAACACCGCTGTTGAAATCGTACATTGCCGTGTTTACTTGCATGGCCGGTAGAGCCACGTATCTGGAATTGGTTTTAGATTTGACAATGGACAGTTTTTTATCCTCATTGGATCGTTTTATTTCCAAAAGAGGTCTTCCATCAGACATTCATTCTGATAATGGATCCAATTTTCGAGCAGCTGACCGTCAGTTACGACGCTTTCTCACGGACGGTGAGCGTAAGCAAATTTTGATCGACAAATTATCCTTTTGACAGATTCATTGGCATATCAACCCACCGGCTGCCCCGCACTTCGGCTGAGTCTGGGAATCTTTGGTCATAGTCGTCAATACCCATCTGCTTCGCAGCATTGGTACAATGATTTTGAATTAAATACAGCTTTAACTTGTTTCGAGGCGGCATTAAACTCAAGGCCTATTACTGCAATTAGTAGTGACCCTAACCAGGGGCTTAGGTACGGGGGGGTATGGGGGCTATATCCCCTCCCAGAGCTACTCGCCTGGCCGACTTCAAGCAGCCCGAAAAGGTCCGCGTGCGTCCATGCTTCCTTGGAATTCAGACCCCACGAAGTAGCGTAGCGAAATAGAAGCCGGGGGGGGGGGAGGGCGCCCGAGAAGCTTAAATACGGAAAAATGAGGGTTTTTAGGTTATCCATGGATGTAGGTACGTGAAGAGGTCGGACGGTAGGACAGCGATTTGGCTACTTTCTACAAATTCCTGTTTATCCGACCTGGAGAATATAACGTTGCAAGCCATATCAGCAAAGACTGTGAGCCGAATATTCGATTGAGCCCCCGAAAGCGAAATTCTCGTGGCTCAAATTGAGAAAATTCACGATATCTTAAGTCTCTCGTACAGTGATGATACTTTTATTCGACATTCCCGTCACCGGTATGTGGTAGGAAACATTTCCGTAATCCCTAGTGTCTATGGTCTTTATTTTTGCAATAAAATTACCATGAGCCGGTATTTTTTGGAGCTAAATATCCACGAAATTTAAAGTTTCCTGTCTGAATATTCGTGATATTGTCAGTTTCATGCCTTTACCCTCGCGAAATAACAAATTTCTCGTCGTTATATTCGCAAAACTGTAAGTTTTGGTTTGAAACCTTCGAGAAACAGGTAGTTTATTGTCTATATTTTCACGAAACAGCACACTTTTTGGCCTTTTACCCAGTGGGACCCTGATAGGATAGCCAGCCCCAACAGGTTCGACTGCACCCATATTGTCCTAACGAATAGCCGTGCATGTAATTGGAATATTAGAAGATGAAAATTTTGTAATTTTGTGATTTCGGGTAGAAGAAACGGCAAGTTTTCTGGTTGAATATCCGTGAAATTGAAAGATTTTAGTTTTAATTCAAGGGGATTTGCAAATTCAGGCCTTTTATTCAAGCTAAATTGCAAGTTTTGGTGCTACAAGAGAGCCCCGGAGCGTGACAAATACCTAAGAAATTGAAAGTTCCACGGCCGAATATCTGTGGCTATGCGACTTTCGGGTCTTATAATTATTCAGAAAATGAAGGTTTATATGGTATTAATTTTTAATTTAAAAAAAATGACACGTTTTGGGACTCTTATCCGTGGCGGTGAAGCTCTAGCAAGTCAAAAAGTCAGCCTCGTCAGTGAAAATCCCGACAAATCCCAACAAAATTGGAAGTTTCCTGGTTAAAAATCCACGATATAGATATTTTCGGGTCTCAGCTTAATCGAAATTGCCAGTTTAGCGTCTTTAATGCAATCATAATTAACAGTTTCTGGGCCCAAAATCGTCTTCTGTGGGCCTGCGAGGGGAGCGCAGTTTTTGGCAACCGAAACCTGGCCATATAAGCCTGAACCTAACAGCCTATTTCTACTCCCTACTTACTAATTATAGCGCTAAAGCTCAATTAAGCGACTAAGAGAGCAGCAAATACGTGTTTTTTGTCTAACTTTACTCGCGCGAATCATCTTGTTTCTCAATTTTGACCCCGAGCATCGTTATTCTCAATTTTAGTCGCGAATTATCCGGGTTTTCACCTACGGCCATGGATTTGGGCTTTTTCCTCAATTTTATAGCCGCAAAAAGATGCTTTCAGAAGCCGCAAAGTGGCGTGCCTCAAATTTCAGTCACATAAGTAGGAATTTTCCCCAATCATAGTCGCAGATTGGAGCTTTTACTTTACATTATCCATGAATTAGTGATGTTTCTCAATTTGAGCCGCTCATTATAGTGCTTTTTCTCAATTATGGCGGCAAAGTAGCGTTTGAATGAGCGATTTTTTCTTAATTTAAGCAACGATTTGGCGTTTTCCTCAATTTTACCTGCACACTATGAATTTTTCCCATTTTCAGTAGTGAATTAGCACGTTATTCTTTTAGTTTGAGTTTTGAGCTTTGAGCTTTATCGGCCTTGATTAGTAATTTTCTCGATATTGGTCGCAAATTAGCAATTTTTTTTTTTCATTTTACATCTAACATTGACATTTTTCCCACTTTTAAGTGTGGATAAGCGCTTTTTCTCAGTTTTAGTGTTCTAGTTCAGAAGCCAAGGGTTTCCAGTTTCTAAATTTAGCTGCGAATCAGCGTTTTTCTCAATTTTAGCAACAATAATTAGCGATTTAACTAGCAGTTTTTCTCAATTTTGGCCGCGTTTGTCTTAATTTTAAACGCTTGTTAACGATTTTCCTCAATTTTTGCAGTGAATTAGGGTTTTCTCACATTTTATCCATGAATGGGTGATTTTTCTTAATTTTAGCTGAGACGTTGCCATATTTCTCAATTTGAGCCGCTTATTAGTGCTTTTTCTCAATTCTTGCGGCAAAGTAGCGTTTTCATCCCGCGAATACACGATTTTTCTTAATTTGAGCAACTAATTGGCTTTTTCCTCATATTTACTTGCGTATTATAGATTTTTCCAATTTTTTAGTAGCAAATTAGCAATATTTTCTTAAAATTTAAGCTGAAAATTAGTGTTTTCCTTCATTTAATCTGCTCTGATTAGTAATTTTTTTCTATATTTGCCGCGAATTAGCATTTTTTTCACACTTTACATTTAAAATTAGCCCCGGATTAGCATTTTTTGCATGTTTCAATTCCAAAGTATTCTCCTAAAGCCATGGGTTTCCAGTTCTTAAATTTTAGCCAGTAAACAGCGTTTTTCTCAATTTTATCAGCGGTAATTAGCAATTTTTAGCAGCGATTTAACTAGCAATGTTTCACATCGGCAGCGTTTGTCTTAATTTTAGACGCTAATTATAGCGATTTTCCTCAATTTCCGACGTGAATTAGGAGCGTCTTTTGCAAATTTCAGGTGATTTTTCTTAATTTTAGTTGAGACTTTGCCATTTTTCTCAATTTGAGCCGA
>CM075941.1:7891364-8059487 GCA_038030265.1 Corythucha ciliata
AGCGCTTTCAGCTGGTTACAAAGCTTGTTCAATTTCATCTTATTTTCTGTTGATCGATTCCTTTGCCATATTTTACGTGCCCGCCTTTTCCCTTGAACCATTTCCCGTACTTCCACACGATATCTGGACCACTGCTTGTGATTGGGATTATTACTCGGCGTGCTACTCCAAGCCGCCTCTTGTAAGGTGTTCACAAAGTTATGCACCTCTTTCTCTAACTGGGCAGGCGTTTGTAGACTTATTGATAAGTCAACTTTGGCGTTCACAACCTTGAACATCTCCCAATTGGTCCGCGTATTCGTGAGTCTTTCTGTTTCTTCTTTCATTATTATCGATTCACTAACTGTCATGACTACCGCCGAGTGATCGGATAACAAGTTTTCGTCGTCCTCAGTGTGTATGTAATTTGATGACAAGCCCTTCACAATGAAGAAGACAATAAGGTCCGGTGTTTTGTTCATATCCTTAGGCCAGTAGGTCGGTTTTCCTCCTGAATGGAACTCACAGTGCGCTTCTCTTCCAGCCTCAAAAAGTTGTCTTCCTTTCAGATTCTGGATTCTTGATCCCCAGTACTGGTGTTTCGCATTAAAGTCACCTCCGATAATGAAGTCATGCCCAAGTCTGTTGAATAGATTAGCGTAGTCCTCTTGTTTCAGCGCATGTCTTGGAGGACAGTATATTGCCGCAACTATCATCACTCTGTCCTTCATAAAGACACTTTATGCGAGCTACTTGCATTGCGTCTTCTTCTATCTTTTCTTCTGGGAATGAAAACGCTACTTCGCCGCTAAAATTAAAAAAAAATATATTTTTAGTAACCGCTTATAAGCTTATAACCGGAAAAAGGCAAGAAAAACGTCAATCCTCAGCTAAAATTGAGGGAAATCAAATCACTCATTCTCACTCAAAACGCTTCCATAGAATACCCCTACTCATAACCACCCTCCCCCCACCTGTTTTCAGCGTTTCGACTAGCCCTACTGGCCTATTAGGAGTAATCCCGTCGTTACCCCGAATCATGGATCGGATGTTAACGTGCTGCAAATTTATTTCCTTCAAAAGTGAGGCATTTTGTGTGCTTAATGGCCCACAAAATGCATACATAGAGCATTGTGAGTCAATACTCAGTTTTCGAATTATTATTTCGTGAACGTTTTCCAGCGACATTGTATTTGAGACTCAAGTTTTTTTTTTTTTCCGACCGGTCTTCGATTCAGTTCAGACGTTATCATTTTTCGGTCCAGTCCGGTCCTTATCGAAAGACCGGACCAGACTGATTTCACTCCTAATTCGCGGATATAAATGAAACAATCACTATTTCCTGGCTGAAGTCAATAAAAAACCTCAATTCACTGTCAAAATAGAGAAAAACGCTGAATTCGCAGCTAAAATTGAGCAAAACGCTTATTCAGTTCGTGACTTCTAAAGGCCACTTCGTGGCAAAAATTGAGAAAACCGCTAATTCATGGCTGTAGGTAAAAACAAACAGCTAGTTCGTGGCTAAAATTGAGCATAAGCGCTATAGTTGGCGGCTATAGTCTAGAAATATTGCTTATGTTCTAATTCGCTACTGAAAGAAATAATTTAACGCTAAGTAAACATTTTTCTTGTTTATTTAAGGACTAAGGGGTCTTTGAATCTCGAACGCGTTGCATCATTACGATAGTTCGATTTGTTCAATACCACCAAGACTCTTTTCTTCGTCGTTTCTTGCTCTTTCGGCACCCTTCTTTGATTTTTTTGGTCTTCTTTTGGGGGGGTTTCGTTATGTCCACGGTATGTCAGCCAAGCGTTGACGACGCAAATATCGAAGAGCTGGATTAAAATGGACAAATACCACCTATGAGATCGGAGGGGAGAGCGATTTCAGAGCAAATAACATATCGCTTAGGTCAACACCGCCCATATGAGTGTTGTACTCCCCGATTATCTGCGGGCATTGAACAGGAAGCCGAGTGCGTTCGGTTATCGACCATCTTTAAATCGTCCCAACCGGATCAACTGACACATAGCTACTCACCAGTAAAACAGGCTTGGAGTCCAAGCACTGCACGAGAACAATCTTCTTTTCATTGTCGCAGATTTCTTCAAACCACCCTCGATGCATCTTCTTCACGTCATTTTCTGGAGTTACATGAGCATTTGAGGTCCGGTTCGCTCTTATAGTATGCCCAGCCATGGTTCATGTAGGTAAATGAACAGAGAGATGGATGTGAAAAAGTTGACGCAGTAGATTGTACTAAGTGGCGGATCCTCAATTGACTTGCAGAGGGCTACGACAGTTTGACTCGAGAAGGGCATGGCTTGTTCTTCTGGTGAGAAGTCGATATAGTTGAAAGTTGAACCCTCGCAGTATAACAAAAAATCATACACCATGCCGGAAACCCCTGCTCTGACAAATAGTTTAAACCCCCATTTACAGGGTTTTTTAGGCATGTACTGCTTCCGGCTGCCTGTTTTTGTGCCTTTGTACGGAACCATCATTTCGTCCACGCTGTATTTTCTCTCGGGAGGGATTAGCGTACAATTCCGCCTAATCATTTCCGCAAATGGGCGAATTTTATAGTATGGGTCTTCATTCATATCATCATTATTCGCAAAATGAATGAAACGTCTTATTTTTAGAATTTTTTTCAGGGACATGACGTCAGCAACCAACCCTTGTCGGAAACGTTTGCTCCAATAGTCAGTTATTGCTGACAAATTAATGATTCCATCAATAATTCTATTCCGATGAATGCTTTGATGGCAAACCGATCCACGTTTATGGGTACGCCTCGTCCCAATCCTCTTCATCATCAGTCAACTCGTCGGCGGAATCGCACCGTGGCTTAGGTATCATGGAAAAAATTTTGTCTGCCCTCTACTTGAAATATGTGCCGTGAAAACTGTACAGATTAGTCTGTTCAACAATTAGATCGATGCATTGCTCCGAAAAAAACTTGTAGAAATACGACAAAGCGGTCTCCGTTTCTTCTTCTTGAACTTCTTCGAAATTGCTTGGTGGTACAGTGACGCTACATCGGAACTTGGTTTTCTTCCACTTTATTTTCAAAGGTTTCATTTTAATTTTTTTCGGCACGATAGAGACTTTTGGTTTAGTTGGAGTTCTCTTCTTCGCTCTGGTGCAAATAGAAGAATTAGTAGGCGCAATAAGGTTGAGGTCACAGTCAGGTGGTGAAGAGAGGGATGCCCCAGAGGTAGGCTCTTCTGGGATGTATTCAACCTCCATAGGCTCTGGAAAATTTGCATTTTCCGTTCACTCTTCTGGACCGAAAAAGTGATCGTCACCTTCGTCAAAAGACATGTCGCCGATGTCCTGAAATAGTTGACTTACCCCAGCCTCCAGTTCCGCCTCGTCACAATCGGTTGTCGGTGCAATGTGCTCGTACGTAAAGCACCGTAAGTGGTAAAATCACTATTTCACGGCAAATATTGAGAAATGCGTCTATTCGTGGCTATATCATTGAGAAAAGGCTCTATAAATCGCGGCTAAAATAAACGAAAAGCGATGAAGATTCGCGGATGAAAAAGAATAGTGAAATAATTCTCAGCTAAAATATGAAAAAAGAGCCGATTTTGATTCTATAAATTGCAATGAAAGTACCAATTCGCGACTAAAATGGATAAAAGCCCCTAATTCCTGGCTAAAAGTGAATAAACGTCAATTCACGGTAAAAATTTCGAAAACGCGATCATTCCTGATGTGGAAAGCTATTTCAAGGCTAAAACGTGAGAAGAAAAACAATAATTCATGGCAGAGATGAAGGAAGAGTACCATCTTGCGGTTGAAACAGTGACAATTTTAGAGCTTATTCGAAGTCGAAATTTAGAAGAAGCGATAGATCACGGCTAAAATTGATTAAAATGAGACCATTCTCAGCTACAATTGAAGAAACCAAAGAAAGACAAGTTTTGGAGATAAATTGAGCGAATCAATCCCGTGAGTGGACAAATTATGATCCGCGAATAAGCACCGAAACCCGACAAAATATAAATAATTGTGTCTCACCGATCTGCCCGATCTCGCCACCAACTATTAGTTCTGCAACAGCCTCCCGGTACCACGCATTTCGTAAAGATGTCCATTTTCTAGGCTTTCCTTTTATTTTCTATGGCTCGTAACATTTTGAAAATACATTGTTAAACAAAGTTTAGTGAAAGGTTCACAGTTAAATTTTTTTTTTCCTTCTCCAGAGAAGCATAGTAATTAGTAGATACGATAATAATAGTAATGCTCGGCATATAGGTATTATGAAGATCTGTATTTAAAGATTAGTAGTACAGATTTTCTTATGAAACTCACGATTCCGTGATACATATTTTCACCATCACTATACTAATCAGTGTAATATTAATGAAATTGACTATTTACCAAGGAAAGGTGAAAGATGGAGAATGAAAGATAAGAATACGAGTGGTAACAATAATTAAAAACGAAAGTAAGAAGAGATTTATAGAAAATTATAAATTTTTAACGACAACCTTTCGGTTTGTTGTAAAAACTAATCTCTCACATCAAATAGGAAAGAACACAAATACAAAAATCGAGCTTCTTGGCTTAATATCCTGGTGAAAAAAACGTAGTAAATAGTGAATTAAAAGTCGAACTACCTGCTTGAACAGGGGGGGGGGGGTGATATGGTCAGAAAGTTCATTTGCATGGTAATATGGTTAGAGCAATGAGGAGTTGACGAAAGAGTCAGGGGCAGTGGCGGCGGATGTGGGGTTTAGGGTCAGCGAATGCTCCCCCAATGGTCTGGTTGGGAGAGCAGCGCCAGTGCCAGTGAATCGAGAAAAAAAATGGCTTCGTGTTGAATTTACCTCCGAAAAATTATCGTTTGCACCTTCCACAACATGATTCGGGTTCACCAGTCAGATCTGCAAACTTTGGGCTTTGAAAGAGCCAAATATAACCACGGAGCCAAAAACGAATCGAGGAACCGAACGAATCGAAACGAAACGATTCGAGGAATTGGTCCTCGAATTTGGTAGTGAACTGGAGCAGTCAGGTGTGTGGGGGAAGACGAATTTGCCGGGGAGGTCAGAAGGATATCAGTGGGGTCAGAGGGATCAGAGATTGCTCGTGGTTTACCCGCAACATCAATCCAACTCGGCATAGAAGGCCGAATCAGGAAGTTGATGCGAGCTGGATATTTGTGTGGGCCATGGTTGCCCCGAGACCTCTTCAATGGTACCATCCCTTAGCAAATCCGTTCAACCGCTGAACAGCTACTCGACGCGGAGGTTCGTGTAATTTGGACAGCTCAAAGGACATGGGCTGCGGTCTCCTCTCGGTGGCCACATGGGCAATCCGGCGAGTCTCTTCTCCGATAGAAGTGGAGTTTACACTGTTTGCTGATCACCAGTAACGTTCCATTCTACAAGTCGGATGGGCTGAAAATCGTCGAAAGAAGCCAAGTCACTGTCCAATCGTATACCAAAACTCCTTTTCACGTACCTAAATCTATGAACATGAACCTAAAAATCATAAGTTTTCCATATTTAAGCTTTTCGAGGGCCCTGTCTGATAGGTGACCCTGGGCGGTCCACCCTCCTCACCCATTACCTCGGTACGCTATTGTTCACGGCACACTCTTGCTTTTTCACACCAAGTTTCCGCTCTGAATAGTGTGAATACACCATTTTATGGCCGATGTAGCCGATTCTGCTTATAACACGTCATTTACCTAATAAAACTGTGTCCTTGGGACTCAAATTACCCGGGAAAATTAACCCAGAAACAAGAGGAATTTCATGAAGAGGCGGTAAATTTGGTGAAGGATTTGGAATTTTTACACATGTAGGCATAATTGATTCGCAAAATGGTATTTTATGGTGGGGGGGGGGGTAAATCGGGTCTGCTCAGATTCTTGCTCCCCCAGTGCCGGCTGACTTCCGCCGCCACTATATGACTATGACACTATGACTATACTTGGAAGGAGGTCTGGATCTAGAAAGGTGCGTTTATATGAATAATGGGCGTTGCAAAAAAGTCGTCAAAACTTACGACGTGGGGGGGGGTGGAAAGGATTAAAACTGATATAGAATTATCATTTTGGGTATACGATAAAGAGGGAAGTCAAGAAGTGACTTTTAGTCATCAGGGAATACATAGCGGTCAACAACAACACAGCGTTCTCATCTTATTCAAATATATCTCTAGGGACTATCCGTCTAATTTATCTCATTTTAATTAAGACTTATCCACTGAGGAATAAGCCTCGATAGAGTTCCCAGTGGTTCTGGGAGTTCATTCTCTGTCCGCTGCAGACCTGTGCAAAGACTCAGTCAATTGCGAGCTTTAAATTACTCATCTCCTTTCCTAACGAAGCCGCATCATTTTAAGTTAATAAGAGGTTATCCCGAGAGCTTTTTTTTTTCTTCTCATTTTGTTCGTGTTTTAATGAAGTTCAATTTAGTTTCACAAACATTAAACTCTCGTATTTAATTGCCTGACATTCTCAATTTCTTGGGATAGCAATCTCTAAAGGAAGTGCGCTTATTAATTTTTTCCCGATGACTTCTCCACTCTTCTTTGTTACATATGCAAGCAATAAAGACAGTTGTTTTTAATGTTTTTTCCAAAGATCATTTCATTGCTCGTTGACCTCCAACCTATATTTCCCCCCTCAAGCCCCTCTACCCCTACTGGCGAGAAATCTCACCTTTTGTTATATAGATCGAAAAGAGCACAAAAAGTTCCTTATATCTTGCCATGGTGAAAAAAAAAAGAGAGAAAATCGCTCCCCTATAAAACCACCAGAGAGGTCGTCACTGATTGGAGCCATTAGTACACTAATACGAATCATTGTGGTCCGTCACCCCAACCAATACTGTAAATGTAATTTATTTCTCTTTCTCTTTAACAGAATACGTTCATTAATTACGGTGCCAACGAGGATTGAGGATTACTATCCAATATGGAGAGCGATGTTGATGAGGGGAAACACTAAAGGACGTTTTTAAATACAAAAAAGAGCATTTTTAATAGTGATGCGTCGACTTTTATTCTCGCCAATTTAAACGCTTGGTAAATAGGGAAGGGGGGCGTTATTCTTGTCACGAGCTGTTGACCTAAGGCCCTCCCATCAAGAAGATATGGACTCCGCATGTTGGGAATGGGGAATTGTGTACATTAAACCTTATATTTTTCTCCATTCAGTTTTAGTTTTGCTTTAATTACGCATATATTATGCAATTAGTCTAGAGAAAATGCAAATTCCTCTATAAACTATGTAAGAGACTCGACTGATTCGCCCACGGGCATTGATTGGAAATTTACTGCGTTTTTCGATTTAAGGATGTTTTGTTCGCTGATTGAGCAGGACTAATCCACTGCCAATCAGGCGCTGGGTACATCCTGGGTAACTAAAAGAAGAAAATGTATAATTGTTTACGCATAGGACATCTGGCATAACGGAAGTCCTTGGGTTTCCCACGTCGGTTTTACTGTTTTCGAAAGGGAAGAGTACGCTACTGTGCAGCAAAGTGATGCACGAAGGAAAGTGAATAGAAACTTTGGGTTGAGGAATTACCGAATTTTGGCATTTTAGTTCTCATCAACAACCCATTCGACACAACGCATTCAAATTACGCCAGAGCCTAAACTTTTTGTCAGGTAACCGTGGAACTTGTATCCGAATGTGAATTCATCTCAATTTCTTGTTACAATGACTTCAAACTGTTGGATGAGTCAAAGCGTCCGGCTCAGGCGGTTATAGTTTCAAACAATACCGGGCCTCCCCCTCCCACGATGCTTAGCTACAACCAACTAGCTGCAGGGGTAAATCCCCCTACACAGCCCGAATGCGATTTTCACGGGAGACGGTTGAAGAGGCACAATTGTTCCGCCGTATTTATCGCGCTTCATTAAACAATATCGAGCTCGTCGGAATTCCAGCTTTTTCTCATTCCTCTCGTCACGACATCTCCCGGGTTTCGAATGGCTAAAAACCAAGAAGGGGAAAAAAAGGAAAGGGATGCTAAATTGAGAAATTCACGATAGGTGGACAAGTCAACTGGTTCAGTTGAAACTCAGCCTCTCGACGGGTGTAATAAATGGTTGCTTTCAGAGTACTGCACTGCCTTTCCTCGGTGTAGTGTGACTTCTTGAAATTGGTGTTTCGAGGCGAATGTGATTGAGCCAGTGCAAGATTCTGCTCGAAAGGAAAACTTTGCCGACACTGTGCAGCGTTCATAACCGAAAGCTCAGGGTTTTTCAAAGTTCATGCCATGCAGCCTCAAAAGCAGAACGCCCACACGCTTTCAGGATATAAAACTTTTTTAGAGGGATTAAATATTACAAAAAAAAAAGATGAAGTAAAATGCTCCCTGCTCAGGAGGGCTCCTATAACGCTCGCCGCGGAGGTCCTCCATGAATTATCTACCTGTCAGATTAGGAAGATCAATCTAGACGTCTAAGTGCCTGTCGAAGAATGTTATGCTAAAACACCTTCTTTCCCACTCCTTTGCTCGTCTTCCGACAAAAGTTTTTTTAATTAAAAAGAAAACCAAAAACAAGAACAGAGTCGACGAATGTACGCGGGGTGGTGTGTGCATTAAAAAAAACAAAAAAAAAACAAGGTAGCTCATTACCATCTAAATACATTTTGGGAATATTAGTGACTCAACGGTTCAGTTCTTCTTATTCACTGTTTACTTTGATAATCATAGGTTGGTGTATACTTCGATTATTATCCCAGTGGGCATGTATGTAAATCGAAGGTTAACGTCTTGAAAAAAATGAGTTTGACGGCCGGATGGCCCATTTTGTCGGCAACGCACCACACTTATTAGTGGCCAAGAGCAGCAGCATCACGCTACCGATTTGTCTCTAAAATGAGGTGCATCCAAACAAGCTCCGGCGGCCTTCATTTGGGTTTGTGGTTGGAACAGTTTACTCCTTGTGGTTGGCTCTTTATAATAAAAAAAAAAATAATAATTTGTCTTTCTTTACTTTTGTTTTTATCGCAGTAGGGAAATAAATATAACCTTATGAATATCCGGTGGCTATTTGCATTGCTGAAAAGGGAGGTGTGGTTTTCGCCTGCCTCTTCTCCTTTTTTTTTTTTTTTTTCATGTCTTGTCGAATGTGCCCTATCTTTATGAGCTCGTCTCACTTTGAACAGATTTACTACTCTCCATCACATGAATAACATTCAAAGCCTATAGGAGAATGCTCCAACATAATCTGCCCACGATAAACAAAATTTATTGTCATAAACTGTATTGTTGTTGCTGGTAGGTTTTTTTTTGTTTTTTTCCATTATATACGTCGCCCCATTGAGCGCGCTTCCGTGCAAATAGTGATGGTGTTCTCGCGAACCGTACAATGATCCCAATTTAGGATATTTTTCACAGACAGGGGGCTGAAATTGTATGATTGGAGTGTACCCCGCCCCCTAATACGACTGGTGTGCATACGAACCCCAATCCAACCGTAAACGGAGACATTCTGTTGTTCCAGTTTAACAAAAATATTTGTGAACGAAAAAAGTTTCGTTGAACTCTGTGATTTGTACAATTCGAAGCGCACTGGTTTGCCCCCTGATCCGAGTGTGGCTTATGGTCGAAAATCGCAAAAAACCTCAAAATTTTGGACTTTTTTCAGTTATTTGCTTATATCTCCGAAAGTATGCGTTTTTCGAAGATAACCACTCTATACTAAATTAAATTAGACAACATTCCCTACAAAATGCGCTACCTAACTTTGAAGTTTGGACTATCACAATTGGTGCTACAGCATTTTGAAAAAAACTTCATTTTTTTGCTCTCCGCGAAAAAAGTTGAAAAGTCACATTTAAAAGTTTGGTAGCGCCCACTTAACAAATTTTGAGCATAAAAATCATTTTTCATCTAATGTCTACCACACCTAGGTCACGTGTAATGAATTACCGAACGTCAGTGAGGCACCACTTTTGTTTGCACCACAATACTAACGACTTCAGTCATGCCAGCGCTGTACGGGAAGTATTGGTGAAGAAGTAAAATGTGATTGGTTCTTTTTTATAACGTACTTACCACAAATATACTTACTACAAATGTACTTGCTACGTACTACAAACAGTACTTATATTAATTGTAGGTATATAGTTTAAATCTTATAATCTTTAAATGGGTCGCTGGGTCGTATACCCAGCTTGATTCTTTCGCAACGACCATCCGTTGAAATAGAGTTGTTGGGTTCACGACAACTGGTTGGTCGTGGACGATTATTGTACATTTCATTGAGGCAAGAGAGTGCACCCTGTCATTGCGTTTGAATTTCACCGTTTGAAAGTTTTTGCCAACAATTGCTTCAATACGGGTTTCCCCTATCTCTTTGGACATGTGGCAATTGATTTCCTCATCACCCACAACCCCACTGCTCAACGACATCAACTCATCGGTGTCAGGGAAGGGCGGATGTTGGCGGAACCACTCCAACATTTTCTCGACATCTTTGTCATCGCTTTTTTTTACGGGATTCTCTTGAGTCCACATGTTGCTCCAATGTTGCGAAGTCGATGCCACTGAAGTTTTCTATGGCCTCACTAACCTGTCTGTGTGTTGTCATCCCAAGCGTCCACCTTGATAATATGGCATCACTAAACCCATGGCCTCTACTGAGTCCTCCTTGACTTTTCACATGTTTCATGAGCTCTTGTTCGACACTCATATCAGTCCATGTTCCACATCTGAACTTCTCACTTCTCCTTATGGTGAAGCCTCCTTGCGAAGTGAAAGATTTAAATTAATTTTCAGGCATGACATTTTCCAGCTCCACCATATCTTGTAAATACAAGTGGCAGCACTTGGCGTAGAGAAAATGGCCGCTGGCATGAAAGTATGGAAGCATATCGTGGATTGCTTCCAGGTGTTGACTCCAGTTACCGGTTCTTTCTGCCTCAATGAAGTTCATCATCAATGTCAACATTTTGAAGTATTGAGACCAAAGCTTTGCAGTGAGCCCTCGGCTTTTGAAAGCTTGAAGCTGGTTGCCGAACTTCGCAGTTAGTTCCTTAATACCATTATTTTCATGTGCTTCAAGAATATATGATCGGTCCCTGCCATACAACATTTCTTGTATTTCAAATTGAAATGAATCCGAAAACTGTATAGTCCCCAATATCAGTGATGCCAGAGCTCTGTGAGCTAGGAGATGGGCTCTAACGGCTCTGGCATAACGATGACCTGTCATTACCTTATCTGTGCTGACAGCAGCATAAATTAGGTTGAACAGATCGGATAGGCCACTCCCTTCCATTATAAAGCCGACAGCGCCCATAAAAGACATTAAAAGGTGGAAACCCCCTAGACGTATAATCATGTGTTGCATAGCCGGATCTCCTGAGAGATTTGCAACAATTTCTCTAGCCTTAAAGTAGAGAGGTTGGTCGAAGGTTACGAAGACGGTTTGCTGCCCTAAGGATTCCACTGTTTCCTTACCACACTTCAAAGCTGTAACAATAGTATTGTAATCACTTGGTGGGTGATTAATTAATGGTTGGCAATCTATGAATGTGGTCTTATAAGGCAGCTTTCTGGTCACTTCTTCCATAAACCCATTCCACCCACCAACCCCTGGGAGGCCCATGTGTTTGCTGCAGAGCCACAGCAAGTGCGGTTCACAGGGCTTGACCAAATTCTTTCGACTGAAGATGGGAGTGAGGTGCTTGATAGGAACAGTAGCTAGGCCTTCTCCCTTCCGTTCATACATCTCCAATGAAACCGTTCCTGCAGAACCAATACTTTCTGCTGAAGGTATTGTTTTCAACCTGGGTATCTGTTGTCGTGGGAGAACCGAAGACTTGGGGGTCACACAAACAATACCGCCCATCGAATGGAAAGTGTTATGTCCATCTATTGTCGGCACATTGAAGTCTGCATTGTCATACACCAATTGGGAAAGGGCTTCACTACGAAGACTGATGGGTGGCAGTGAGCTGGAGGACACTTCAAAACGTTTGGCCTCTCCATATGTTGAGCAAAATCCTAGGGAACTGAGCACGTCAAGCAACCTACGGGATCCATACTTACTGTAAAGAAATGCTGATAAACCCACTTGGAGAGGAGATACATAAGACTGTGGTCTGACGGTTGTGAGTAAGCAGTCGGCTATAGCTAATGACTTGTTCTTCCACTTTTCATAATTCCCCTTCTTGTTGGTCATCACTACAGTGTCAGTGAAAACTCGTAGGGACTCTGGAATATTTTCCTCGAGTTTCTCCAAAAACCCATCAGGTGGGGGGTAGTGGGCAACGTCGTGGACTTGGCTTCGTGCACTTGGCTTCGTGCATCCTCAACAATTATTTCAGCAGCCGTTCTAACTATTCTCAACCGTTCTTCCTTTTCAGACAATCTTTCCTGGTACCAAGCGTCAGTGAGTATTTTGTGACCCGTTCCCTTGAAACAGACAATGTACGGTTTGTCAGATGTTATAAAAACATCATCCTGATATTTCTCAAGGAGGCGTGTTCTTACTGTTTTAGGGTGAGGACGGTTTTCCTCCTCAATCAGCTCAACCAATTCGTCAATAGTGAATTGGCATTCTTCTTTATTAGTCTCAAGATATATGAAAATGATTTCTACTGCTGCATCCACATCATCTCTAGGTCTTCCGCTACCAGCCCCCTGCTTTTTACCTTGTGAACCGTACAGGTGTCTCATACATGAGAAATTATACTGTGCATCAGCAGCAGGTAAATCGTTCACTACCTGTATGCGACGTTCAATTTCCCGGCCATAGTCATCATTCCTTGCTCTGGCAAGCCTCAGTACATTTTTTCTCAAGTTATCTTTATCAGTCACAGGATAAACAGGATCACGTATGCTTGGTTTCAATTTCATTTGTTTCTTTTTATACTCTGGTGTCACCTCCTTCCCACGGAACGAGGCACTGGCACGTCGGCGACGTGGCCATTTTGCGCAGCTACTTAGACGAATAACTACATACTACTGTTTTTAACTTGAAGCTCGGGAGTCCTCGTGAGGTCGGGCTCGGCCAAGTTCACCTTCGGTCGCATCAGCCGAACGCCTGAATTTTTCTTTTCACTCCCTCTTCCCTCATGGTAAAAAAAATAGTACGATATGTACAAAATTAACATAGATTTTCACCAAAACCTTGAATTTTACTCATGTTTCCATTACAATCGTAATTAAAAAAAAAAAAAGTTTGAAACGAGTTTCTTCTTTGCAGCTCCCACTGTCTAACATCAAACCGTGGAATGTTTCAATTTTTTTTTTTTACAATGCTCATCACTTTGGCGGAACTTAGCGCAGCACCGGGCATATGGCACACGGTAAACAGGAAAAATTATTTTGTGCATTTGCAAGATAACATTTTGTGCAATGACAATGATGAAGTTGTAGACCGAGAGCTGGCGACAGTCCCATTCAACCGGAAATACAGCAGTTTTGAAAGGTGTGCAGCAAAATGATAGTTTATGAACCCCTATTTAAGAGTCTAGGAGTCTGCCATGCTTAGGGTGTACCAGATGAAAAAGTGGTTTCCGAGGACGCCTGGTTCGAAAAGTAGGACAATAGTAGGACGCTTTCGACGTAGAGTAGGACTCCTAACGACTAATCGTTGATCAGTTTGGTGTTAAAGGAGAGGTCCGCGTTTCAGGTTGGAAATAAATTTTTGAGAAGAACGAAAACTACGGCACCGAGGTTTGAAAGAGCCAAAACTATTAAATCATGTTTTTTGAATGTGAGCCTAATCAGCGAATTTGGTTTTGAGAGAGCGAAAGCCCGCAAAACTTGGGTTTGTGACGCCAAATCAATACATTTGCTCTTTGAAAGAGCCACATTTTTGTTTTTCGAACAAGCGAAATTTCTGAACTGATTGTAGAAAAAACTTGGGATACAAAATTCATTTTTTGAAAGAACGAAATTACGCAAAATTATGGTCCTTTAAGCAGAAAATAGCAAAAACTCGTGAATTAAGGTTTTTAAGAAGCAGAATCCGCCATTTTGTTTATAAGAGAGCGAACATTTTCAGTAAAATTTGGGTTCAAGCTGCCAAATCAAGAAATTTGTGTTTTCGATGTTAGCTTTTCGAATTGGTCGACGCCGTGTACAACTTTGGACTCCAGAAAGAGCCAAACCCACGAAATTTGGTGAGTAAAGTAACCAACAACTGTGAAATCGTGGTTGAAATGCGCCAAATCCACAAAATTAGGTTTTGATATAAAAAAACCCGCGAAATTTGGGATTTATAAGACCAAAATTGACGAAATTTAGGTTTGGAATACTCCAAAATAGGGACTTTGAATTTTAAAAGAGCCAAATTCGTTGTCTGAATTAGCAAAACCTGCGAAACTGATTTCAGTTAGATCTAAAACCACGAAATTTTGGTTTTAAACGCGCGGACTTCAGTGAAATTGGGGTACTAAATAACAAAATTCGTGAAATTTGATTTTGAAGGTGTCAAATTTGAAACATTGAATGTTGAAACATTTAGTCATGAAAAATCAACAGCGAAAATGTGAATTGAAAAAGCAAGAATCACGAGTTTTGTTTTTTCGTCATTATTTGTTCACCAATTTTGGTTGTTGACGTAACCAAACCAGCGCGAAACATATTATACAAAGAGGCAAAGCCAAGAAATTTGGTTTTTCGTCATGCACAATTCCCCAAAGTCGGGGTAAAGGAGCGAAGTCCACGAAATTGGGCGTTGAAGAAGGAAAAGTTCGTAAAATTATTTATTTAAAGAGCAAACCCCACGTAATTTGGGATTTAAAAGCGAGGAAATCAGCAAAATTGGTGTACGAAATAACAAAAATTAGTGGAATTTGGTTTTTAAGGTGCCAAATTTGAAGCGTTCGTTCATGGAAGAGTGAAAATTTCCAGCCAAAATTAGAAAAATTTTTTTCGCTTGTTTTTTGCGAAATTGGTTTTTTTATTAACCAAACCTGCAAAACTGATTATGTAAAGAGCAAAAGTCCAGAAATTTAGTTTGTGAAGGAGTAAATTCCAAGAAATTTGGGTTTTGAATAAGCAAACCCAGAAATTGGGATTTGAACGACATGAATCCACCAAATTTAATTTTGATTGAGCGAAAATTCGCAAAATTGAAGTTTGGAAGAGGGAAAATTACGAAATTTTGTTCTTGAAAGTGCCAAACGCATGACTAGTTTTAAATCAGACTGTGAGTCTTATTTTCCGGTTCGTCGGCCAATGTTCTCATGTGTTGTGGGCTGAATTTTAGAGTTTTGAGTGAAATAGAGGCATAACGTTGTGTGGAACAGATTCAGTGGGCAAAATCACTGTATTGTTCTCTGAGTGGACTTTGTGCTACGATCTCTCCGCCCCTGGCGCTCGACCTGACCTGGTGGAGTTAGGGAGAAGACCCGGCTCAGCTCGGCCAGGGCAAAATGGGGACTAGCTCTGGCTAGGAGCTGCAGCTTTGTTTGAAGATGAAAACTTGAAAGATGTTTTGAATTAGGACTCCAGGGGTTAGATCCTTACATCAAGTAGAAACCGAAAAAGTAGGACAAAAAAGAGGACAATTTCGATCTCTCCCCGGACACAAGAAAAATGAGCTCGGACGTCCCCAGACGCTCAAGAAAGTAAGACAAGTCCGGGGAAAGAAGGACGCCTTGTCACCCTAGCCGTGGTGTATCTGGGGCCTAAGGATTTTATAGCTAATTAAAGTCCTTAATTAGGGACATGAATTTAACCGGAAGAACATAGTCCTGAAACTGGTCTCATTCGAAAGGTTTTAAGTAGCTGATTACGAATATGATCGTCTGCCTCTGGGCATTTGCCGTCTGTGGCTCGTCAAACTCCCTAAATTAAGGAAATTAAAATTAACTGGCAGAACATAGTCTAGAAATTGAAGCTCTCCTGAAGCTCCTCTGTGACAAGATGTTCGCGAGACTGATACACCTTAAGAAAGAGAAGGTCACGTCAAAAATTGCGACGATTAGAAGTAGGCATCACAAAACATCGAGCAGTCTTCAGGAGAGCGGTGTTTGTGAGCTAGGAAGGAATTTGGGTAGTACCTTCCAGTAAAACATCTGTCCATGAATTTCTCCGGGATCCTTCTCATCCACCCTCATGAAAAAAACAAAATTCGCTCTCAAAGAAAATTATTGTCGACGAAGAAAAAGAAAAAATCGGCGCACTCCTCACTAACCCGTCCAACCCAAATTTCTGTTAATCTCTTGGTCCCAAGTACTGAAAGTGAACCTCATGAGGACTGTCGAGCTTCAAGTCTGTTTTTATTTCCTGTCAGAAGGCTGAGCCACACGCATAGTCCAGCCACGGCAGTCTATTCATAAGGAATGGTAATCTCCTACGATATATATACAGACTGGGGGGTACTCGGAATATTCCTTCCCCAGTCGGTTATAGCCTAGAGCCCAGGGGTTATAGCCTACGTGACTGAGCCGGTACTAGAGATGTTCCCAGCCAGTCAAAACACATAGTTAAAACTATACACAAATATCACAGTACATTCGCTAGGTTGGTACTGGGATATTCCCAACCCAGGATTGAAAAAACTAGCCTAAGACAGCCACACCCATTCTCGCTAATAAATACACTCTCGCCAGAGAGAAACACTTTATTGCTTTAATTACACAGCAGTAATGAGGGGCTGCTCAACTAAATTGAGTTGCATAAATAAACTCAGCGTACTGATCAGTCGGTAATGATAATGATAATAATGAAGAAAACCATACAACAATGAAACATTAATAATAACAAAGGAAGAAAAAAAAACGTACGATACTGACTAGAGTCAACGTCAAGGTACTAGACCGGTGCTAAGGCAGCCGCGTCAACTTACACTAAACATAAATAGCGAAAACAGGAACAAATCGCTTGTCACAGGTCGGGGATGTATCGCACCCTTCCAAGAACAGTGTTACAAGTAAAAAAAAACAAAACGATTTTTTAGTTATTGTCACTGGCTTATCCGCAATGACTTCGTCTTCATTTTAAAAATACTGTTATAAGTGTAATTCAATTTGTTTCCGAGAGAGAGCGCGTGTAACGGTATTCGATTGTGGTGGAGGGGTGTGATCCAGTCGTCGAAGAGTGTAACATCTCAGACTCCAGCCAGCGGTCGTCTCGAGAGGTACTCATTTTGAGTTATACTTTTAAAAATAGATAAAAAAATATAGGGCCTAATTTTATTTGAACGGATCGTGTTTTCATGAGTTTTGGTACCCAAGCTATCAAGACAGCATGATTTTGGAAAATGTGTTACTTCCTCATTGCCTCATTTTGGCTCCAATTGTCGATGATTTCAAGTATTTGAGGAATTATGTATTCATCGTAGTGATGCACCGAAACCGAGAAAAAGACTCGGTCTCGAGACCGAGATCGAGATTGCATTTTCTGGACCGAGACCGAGACTAAGTCTCATTTTCTCGAGACTAAGTCTCATTTTCTCGAGACTTAGTCTCGGTCTCGTGTGATCCAAAAAGCTCGATGCATATAGTGCTGGTATAGATATTTTTACACAACAAATGAACCCAATCCAGTGGCGGATCTAGGTTTTTGTCTTGGGAGGGGTTAGACACCATAAATCCACTCTTGCGGAAAATGCGAATTAACTCTATTTTCCATCGGATAAGCTCGTAAGTCCGATTAACTCTCTCTTAATTTTGAGTTTTAGCCCGAAACTTGCCTGAATAGTAACCACGAATTGGTGTTTTCCCAATTTTTGCCGCGATATAAGCACTTTTTCACAATTTTAGCCGTGAATTAACGGGGTTTTCTCAAATTGATCCGCGATTTATTCGTTTTTCCCCGTTTCAGCAGCGAATGATCACGTCTTGTCCACTTCAGCCACGTATTTTCTCGAGTTGAGCAGCGAATGAGCTTTTTATCTACATTAAGGGATACATCTTTGAGCAGACGGCTGATCCAGGATTTCCTCAAGGGGGGGGGGGCATGGGGGAAATTGTGTCCTTCGCTCTACTAAAAATGACTCAACAGCGATTTATTACTACCTAGAAATAGCTATTCCCACCATAAAAACGGCTAAACTGACTATAATCGCGCCCCAAAATAGCAAAACTGACGATTTATACCTTTTGAAAACGGCTAAACTGCGACTAATTATACCCTAAAAATTGGCAATTAGGTACCTCTGACTCCAAGTGCAAAAAATTGGCTAAACTGACGGTTAACGCCCTGAATATGCCTAAACTGATGATTCCCGCCCTGAAGGCTGCAAAATTGACCATTGGCGCGCCAATAATGGTCAAACTATAACCTTCATGGGACTAAGCACGCTAAAAACAGCCAAACTGGTGGATGCGCCGCTTTAAAGGTGGCGAAACTGACTTTACGAGCTCCAAAAATGTTTAACTGATGTCGTTCATTAGCCAAACTGACTATTCTCGCCTTGGTATGACATCGTATTCGCGGCTTTTAAATGAAAATAAGAAAAAAAAAAAAAAACTCATTGACTATGCGCCCTAAAATTGGCCAAAATGGCTATACAAGCCATACAAGTGGCAAAACCTGCTCTACGCTTTCTAAAAGTAGCTCAACTGACGATTCGTGGCTTGAAAATATCACGCTGACTATTCATGCCCTAGAAATTGCCATATACTGGCAGTTTGACGTATTCACGCCCTAAAAATTGCTAAAACTGACTCTATATGTTTAATAACGTGGCCTATTAAGGGTTAAACTGACGATTCGCCATTTGAAAATCCCTAAACAGATTATTCGTGTTTTGAAAATCGACCATTTGTGCGTCAAAAACGGCTAAACTGAGATATTTTCACACGTTTAAAATGTCTGAACTGACGATACGTGTCCTAAAAATAGCAAAAAGCTGTCTATTAAGACTCAATAATGGTCAAACTGATCAAACGCGAAAACGCCCCCCTTTCCGTCGCCACTGCCCCAAAGGAGGGGGCTCGAGTCCCCTGGTTGTGAGGAAACTTTTTTTTCTTTCTTCAATTCTTGAATTTTTTTTTTTTTTTTTTTTTGCAGTTCATTCAGTCATGATTTCATGTGGATTGGCGTTAGCCGCGAGTTACCGCGTTTGCTAAATTATAGCCACGAAATAGCGGATTTTCTGCAATTGATCCGCCGAGCTAGCGGTTTTCAATTTAGCTGGACATTATTTCTAAATTTTAGCCGTGAATTATTCCCGGCAAAAAAATCAATTTCACCCGCGAATCACCGCTCTTATTGAATTTTAGCCCCGAATTAGAAAATCCGTGAATTATCGTTTTTCTCCATTTTAGCTTCACAATCAGCGCTTTTTCTCAATTTGTGCGGCCAATTTTATCGGCGCGCCGCTAATTTCTTAATTTTAGCCGCGAATCACCGCAGTCCTCAATCTTAGCTGTAAATTAGGGAATTTTCTTAAATTGATCCGTTTTCTCCTTTTTAGCACTGCCCTTCTTAGTCATGTGGATTAGCGATTTTATGGAGTTTCCTCAATTCTAGCGATTTTTATCTATTTTTTCCTCTTTTATATAATTTTGATACAGCGGAATTTTATGCAAATGGAAAACGCTATCAATTTTATGGCTGCCCACCTCTTCACCCCTTCATCGATGCACTACAGGGGAGGATGGTCCATAGGAATCATCTGTGCCGCGACCCTTATTCAGCAGCCTTGGTAAAGATAAAAGAAATCTTTCCAATGACCAGCAATAGCATACGCCATCTTCTTAGGTGGGGTTTAAACCCAAAAAAAAAACCCACCCCGTAAATCCGCCACTGACCCAATCTAATGCTTCCCTCTTCGGAAACGGTTTGGGTCTTTAGCCCGGACCGAAGACCGGCCTGAATTCGATTCGTTTCGTGCAGAAATAGCGTGCCTCTAATTTCTCCAGTTTGGAATACTGTGACCTACACACATAGCATCAAGCATCAAAGGGCGAATCGGAGACCTTTTAAAGGGGGGAGGGGATCGAAAATCCTCAATTTTAGCCGCCAATCTGCCATTCTTCTCAGTGTTAGCACTGAATAAACGTGTTTTGTCTTCCAAATTTTAGCCGCAGGCTTGGCCCAAATGCAGCACATTAGCACATTGTGTAGTGTCAACCAAACAAAGAGTCACAGCGATGAAAACAATTGCATTTTAAATATTGCATTGAAAGTTGCAGAAAAAGGCATAATATTACTCTTATATATACTTCCAAATGGCACATTATTTTTTTAAGGCGATCGAAATCACCCCTCCCCTCCATCAATCATTCCCTATCGATTAAAATCAAATATTATTAGAATTAAGTGTGGTATGCCGGAATAGCCCTCAAGCTCGGCTCTTATCGATACACCACTTTAAATTGTGATTGAAAACCGTTTAAAATACCTTTTCACAGATGTCTCACTTTACGGATGACTGATATTAAAATCGACTTTATTATCTTTCAGAGTGTCTCAGAAAATCCGCACCCAAGGACTCGCTACTGAACCACCGAAGTGAGTTTTTTTTTTTTTTTTTTTTCAACCCTTCAGAGAGTGAGTGAAAGGAACAGAGAGAGAGTGAGTGAGAGAGAGTGAGAAAGAAAAAAACCCTGTCTCCCAACGATTCCACTATTTGAACAAATTGGTGGCCGTTTTTTCGTCGCGGGGCACGCACCTCAAACGGTGAGCAGCCCTCTCAACCCCCCTCGCCAGAGAGATTGTCTCCTTCTGTCCTCTTTGCTGGAATGTATACGATCAAATGAACTCGATTATTATCAGACTAAAACGTTTGGCGTTTGAGGCTTTGACGGTGCGGAGAAGAGTGCCGGGATCCTTCTTCTCACGACCGGTTCGTCATTTTAACTTAATAACGTCTCAAACGATTATGTTAAGCAGATGGTTTTTTTTTTTTTTTTTTTTTTTTTTTGCTACGCTTTGGACCGTGATTATTTGATAGACATCCAAATATTTATCTCTATTGCTTAAGCCTTTTTGCTTAATTAAATTAAAGTAATTGCAATTTAGTTTATAATTAAAAACGCCTTGTTAATCCCCTCTCTACAATGCTAAACCCTCGAAGATATTTTTTAAAAAAGAAACTTCATCAAAATCTCTTTCGAATGTCTTCCAACAAGAATCGGTTAAATTAATTTAATGGATTATACGTGTAAATAAAAAGAGTTCTCCAGCGATACGGAGTGCGTGACTTAATACCCTTTATTGTATAAACGTATTTTATCTTTACGACTGAAAGTCTGCTCACAGGTTCCTATTTCCGACAAGATTTAATTATGTTATAATAGATTTTGAGACTAGTGCGCTGGAAAGCCCACTGGTATAGTGTACGTTAGGGCGTTCATATAAGATTATTTATTTTATGCGATAGTTGTTTTTTTTTTTTTTTTAATATGGGCATCAACTGCTTAGGTTATTAGCCCTTAACTTCTTATTAAAATTTAATATTATCTTTCATATATTTTTAAATTTTACCGTAATAGTTTATTTTCTTCAAATAGGTAATTATTCTATCTATGTATGGCGAATCGAATTTCAGTAAAGTGGCAAAATCCTGAGTAATTTGGCATTGTCGCCGAGCGCGTTCCCATCGTGGACAATCCACTAGCACATGTTCTATTGACAATACTTCAGAACACTCCTCACAGGTCGGTCTAAATCGCCCAACCAAGTGGTGAGCATTGGGTGGCCTTCGTATGGCCAATTCGTATTCGCGTTATAATAATCTCTTCATGACGCAGTCGCTCATTGTCATGAATGTGATTGAACATTTGAAAGTTAGGTATAATAGTTCTCAGTTTCGTAGTGCCGTTCTCCCATTTATTTCGCATAATGTTCAAGATAAATGATTTATTATAACGCTTGTAGAGCAGTACGTCATTCGGGGAGTTCGAAGAGTGGGTAATAGACAGAGAGCCAGTGAAAAAAAACGGTGGTCATAAGTAAATGGGTCTAATGTGTCTAAATTTATAGTACTAGTTGGTTTGAAGAGGGAATGACAAGTCTGGCAGCGATTTGCCGTGACATAGGTATTTATATCACCACATAAATATGTGAAAATGTGATAAAAAAATTTCATGATTAGTAAATGGCTGATTTTTGGTGAGGAGTTAGGGGATGGGTCCTCGCACTCGGAAACCACAATGGCAGACGGTTTGGAGTTGACGAAAGGGGGGGCAGACGCCCCCGAAGGTAAGAAAAGTGGGGGACATTTTTTATGATTAGTAAATGGCTGATTTTTGGTGAGGATTTAGGGGATGGATCCTAATACTCAGAAACAACAATGGCAGACGATTTGGAGATGACAAAGGAGGGGGCAGACGCCCCCAAAGATGAAAAAATAGGGTGGACAGCATTGGTATAATTATCCATCTGTATTCAATCTTTTTTAACGGGAAATAAGCTGATTGATACATAGCAACGAATCATGAATAATAGATTAAATCTGATGTGGTAGTACTAACACAAGAAAAGAAAAAAAAAAGTGCTAATAATAACGCACCAAAATGAAGAGAAAATCGTTCTCGGATTGTTGAAAAAAGACTTTCAAGTCTGAAGGTACCTTCATTCTCATAAACAGCAATTTCATGATATTTAAAAAGAAAAAAAGCGCGGTTCAAAGAAGGAAGAAGGTTACAATTTCACACATTTCAATATTCTTCGTCCTCTTCATCCTCGAGTTCACTGTCTGTTTCACTCCCTGCAAAGAGAATTGGTACCACATTAATTGCAGTAGAATGAGAATTGGAAAAGAAATCGAAACCAACAACAAGTTAATGAGTGACAATTACCATCTTCAATTGTTGAGTCCTCAGAAGGCTGAATGATCACATCCTTCACCAGAAGGGGGCTTGTATCTGCCCTCGTGCTCCGTCCAACCGTAGTTTTGTGGGTTTAGTGCAGTTGGTTGCTTCAAATAAGCATGCCTCCATAAAACGGCAATGTAATGAGACCTCTGAATCTGCTGGAGTAGCTCTGAAGCGCAGGGGGGAAGGCTGGTGGAGTCAAGGTTTTTGAATTTTTTAAGGAAGGGCTCACTCTGGTGACTCATTTTAAAATTTTTTGAGAACATTTGGAACCTGGCTTTGTTCACATTGTCACATTGCTGTATGCCATAGATCCTGCACACAAATTTATTCAGGATTGAAACCACTTCATGTTGCGCAGATTCAATGTTGCGCAGTGGAGTCGTTCAGTTTGGCAAGAGCGCTCTGAAATTCACTGCTTTTCATCAGAATTGAAAATGGCCATGTATTTTCCTTTTTTGAAGAAACAGAATTGTAATCACAGCCTGTTATAGCGTGAAAGCCAAGGAGTGCTTCGCAAAGCGCCTTGCCTAAGTTATCGTAGAGCATATTGACGTCAATGTACCTTCGATTATTGCCTGCTCCGGCATCCATCCAAAGGCGCAGTGGATGATGAAAATGGTCCATGTTGCCCAGAGTGATGATGAGCACATCAGTATCTGAGCATTTTATGACCACATTTCTTCCTGCCTCGACCTGGCAAAGGTGTTAAACAATTTTGGTATCAGCCTCTTCATGGTCCTCACATGTGAAGTGCTCATCTATTGAAGCTTTGATTTTACCTTCTACTGCTTTGAAGATGTAACATTTCTCAAAGTTGAGATATACTTCTTTGTTCCCAATAAATGGAGCAACTTCTTCAGTAGCCCAGTGTAATATGAAGAATCGTACCAGAGCTTCTTTGAATTTGGGGTTTCGGAGTTCTTTACTGAAATCAGTCAGTCTGATTTGATCAGGTCCAGAAATGGAGTAGCTGCGGGCCTCCAAGCCACTTCTGCGCTCTCGCTCTTCATCTTTGATGCTGGGTGATTTGTATTGATCGAATATGAAATGGACTTGTGATGTAGATGACAGACAGGCCATCTGTAGGAGTTTCTTGGAAATGCTTCCAAATGTTTTAGGGACCTCTTTCATGAGATGGAGCATGTAAAAACCATCAATAATATGTACGTCAACTTTTGGTGGTGGGTTGCTGGTGATTCTCTTCTCCAACAGCTTCAACAAGGAAGATTTATCAGTTTTACACATAGTGCCATCAAGGTGGCACATTGACATAGGAACAGGGGTCAAGGGATATGACAGAGCTTTGGCAACATCTATATGCTCCTCCAATGAGACTGCCATCATCCGGCCAAACAAATCTCGTTGCAATTTCACATCTTGAACTTTCCAACCCACTTTGATAGTCTTCTTAGCCGCGTTGCATGCAAAAGTGGCAAGCCCATTCTTCTTGATGTGTTTCTCAAATCGGTTAGGATACTCTGCACATTCCTGTAAGAAGTTGGCCACAGAATCTGGTGCTGCTTTCCCAGTGGCCAAGTTGTACAACATGTCATGCTCTAGCAGCAAGTCAAAAGGATTCATTGTGCTTTCGACAGTTTGTAGAAGTTTTTGAAGTTGGGTGTTATTCCTGGAAATTTTGGAAGGCTCCAGTTCAGCTGTGACGTCCTGAGGTTTCTGAAGTCCTGTCGTTTCATAAACATGAGATATTATTGCTGACTTTATGGAATGGCTCCTTGCCCATCGCTGTCTTGCTGATATGGAATTGGTAAAATGTGTTACACCAGTCAGTCTTCGTGCTGCATCAGCGTTCACTGTTTGTTCCAGAGTCAAATCAATAGGTTGTCTGGAAAATGGCTTGTCAGTGCGTTTCACACCAAAGGTGCCTTGTTTCATAGACATTTCAAGTCCAGGATGAGTTTGATCGACATTCAGCAGGTTTTCGATATATTTGACAAGCCAACGAGCGTAATTAGGTTGGTTGAAAACAAAGAAGAGGTTGGACAATTTAGGTAAAATGTGCTTGAACAGCTCAAAATCCCCACATCGGATGCTCCTTGACAATATGAGGTAGTAATTTATGAAGTTGACAAACATCATGTAGAAAGCAGGTGTTTTACCGTGTTCTCCTCTCAGTGTTGAATCACAGTAGCAGAAGTACTGACGAATTAGAGTGCCCAAACTGCCATCTTCTCTGCAATTTATTGGACCCTTTTCTTGGTTTTGAATTTTGGTGAGCTCGATAACCACGTCTTCCTCAACTTGAATTTTTTCTTCTTCCAAGAATGCTCGGAAGTGCAGAATTTCCAAGGCCAATGCAACCAGGGGATACAGTCGCAAACAGTTGAAATGCTTACCTAAAATGAAGCCATTGACTGATCCACCTGCAAGGAGTTCGCTCTGAACCATCAGAAATGGCAGTCCACAATCTTCAATGAATTTGCCAACGGCTTTGAAAAAAGCCATCATTATGTGGAACGCCCCTAGGTGAATAAACACTCTGTTAAATCTTTCTCCCTCACACTTCTGTTTTTGAAGTGCAACTTTAGCAATAGCCAGGTCATTTTTGTCACTTCACAGTACCTCTGGCCGCATTCATCGGCAATCTTGAGCACCTGAACTAAGGTTTCTAATACTGCAGCAGTCTCTGTTGGAGAAACATTGATGGGCGTGCGGTATGTGACTTTTTGCTTGTACGAGCTGTCCTTAACATATTTGCAGTTGAAACGAACCCACATTTGAGTATCAGGGATTCCAAGAGCATGTGAGAGCATCCATATTGCATCTAATTCTTTAGTGAGCGCCAATTGTTCAGGGGTTGATAATCGCTTTTCATGGTCTCTTGGCAGTAGGGTGTCAACAAGTTTAGGTTTTTTGGGGTAAGGCGTTAAATATTCAGTTATCACATCAAAACTTCTACGCTTCCTCTTCCCAGTATCATACAGCGCATACAAACAGTCGACCGGACTGGTGCGAAAAGCTCCAAGGGCTATTCGAAGACCCGGTTGGTAGATACAATTCAATGGGAGCAGCCAGGAACGTCGTGCAGAGCCATAAATAATACTCGCAAAATCAATTTTCGGTCTTATGAGACTTTGTAAAAGGGAAAGTAGCATCTTTGTAGAAGCTCCCCACTTATGACTAGACAATACCCGAAGAAGTTTTAGATCAGCCGTGCAACGGGTGGAAACGTGTTCTTCCAGCGTAATTTTTCGTCAAACACAAGCACGAGAAAACGATATTTGTTTGTATAACCAATAGGCTCATTTCCGAGATAAAAAGTTGGAGGTTCGTGCATGCGTCTGAGCCGGCAAAAATGCATGGCTACTGTCTTGTTTGTAGAAAAAACAAGGCCACGTCTTTTAGCATTCGATTTCAAAGTATTTATTGCTACTTGAAGGCTCGCGCGTGCAACCTGGCAGTCTTCGGGTGATGGCTCCCGAAAGATTGCAACATCATCTGCGTAGAACGAAATCTTCACGTCTTGGCTAATATTTTCTGTTAAATTATTGATGGCGCAGAGAAACAAAAGCGACACTCAGGACAGAGCCCTGAGGACAGAGTGCTGACACGCGCTGCCTGCAGCAACGCTGAGTTATATACTTCAACATCCACGTCTGCCTCACCCGTTGGAGTCGGTAAGTCCAAAGGCTGGTTGAATACGGCCCAATCCGCCTTCGAAAGATCCCACCTCTGTTCGGAACCGGGTTGTAGGTCGATGGCTGGTGTGAGTTATTACATACATACATTATATTACATACATATTACAATAGGGTAATGATTCGAGTGCGACAAATCATCATGCGTGCGCCACTCAAAATGCGGTGCTAAACGGGGATGTACAAGGCTTACGTTGATCGAGCTGAACTTTCCCGTAGCCGAGGTGAAATGTATGGGTGAGCCATTATTCAAGGGAACAAATGGTACCTGATAGTTGTTATTACCACTGATAAACCTCTTAATGGAAAATCAAATAAATGAACCGTATTCTCGATGCCTATAAACAAAAAGAAACACACTTCTAATACTGTAAATACCTCGACCTGAGAATCTGTTAGTTTAGAGTCTATGAATGGATACCTTATTGCTGCACGTGGAGGGGCTTAATACAATTTCCTGGCTTTTTTTTTTTTTTTACGAAGGAATTCAAACTTTCGTTAACTTCATGGAAAGGAAAATAGAATTGGTCGGTATTCGAGGTGACTGTAAATGAGACTCTTACGGGAAATTTGCATTTAGTCAGAACAAGGGAGAGTCAAAGTCGAATTTAAAATCTTCCAACCTTTCTTGAATATACACTGCACTGAACGCATCTGCTCCACGGTTGTTACTAGTCTATTTTTTTGAGGAATATCGTTGAATTTCAATGTGGGGTTTATTTATTTTTTCAAGTTATGTGGAGGGGAAGGCGAGGTTTATAGCATAATCATGTAAAAATATGACCATTTTTTTTTTGTGTGTATTGATTTTTATCGCGCTCTTTCCATTCTTGGGCCAAGTTTACGAGTTGTTCTGATTGAACTTCTTAGGTTTGTTGGTGGGGGTTGATGAGAGGAATCGTAAGACGACACAACAGTTTGTAAGTGGGGTGGAGAAAGAGAAACAATTATGCTGAAATTACTGGTAGCCCCTACAAAACAAACTTTATTATCTTTTGGTCTTCCCTTCATCTAATCATTTCGCCATTGTTTCGCTCTAAACCCCGTCCTGAGAGACATAATATTAAGTAACAGGGGTTTTTCTCTTTTTTCATTTCTCAGCTAAGGATTAAAAGTGATAGGTAAGCGACAACTAAAAATTTTATTTTCCTTTGAACCTGTCTTCAGAGGAACCTATGATAATAATCAGTACGCTTGAAATAACATTTTTGGGTCTCTGAAGATCATAAGATGATGATGAATCAACAAGTACCTACAACAGCAACAAAATTGCAGACTATATGCATCTGTTTGTAGTTCTGACAACCAAATTCTAATAGTCCGGGTCATTTAATCGTGTCTGCACCTGCGCTGTACGTTTTTTTAAGGACTAGAAGATTACACTTCTTGTTTCGTCTGGCGATCTCAGAAGTGCCGTCTACTGGAACGATAAAAAAAACGTCCTGCGCAGGCACCAGACACGATCAAATGACCCGGAATTTTCATTTGGTAGGCTCCCGGACTATAATTTTAAAACAGATTGATTGGTTTTATAACAAGAGTTTGTAAGAACAGCGTTCATTTCTTTTCATAGTCGTCAATACGAGGACTCGTTCAAAAAATTGAAACTCAAGAAACGGTTCCAGGAGGGCAAACACAAGCTTCGGACGGGAACTCTGAAAACTGAGAGGCAAAAGGTTTTGAAGTTCTCAGGGGTGGGCCCTTTGTTTGCTAGCCGAAAGGTTTTTCCTTGGTGTTGCGGTGGTTGGGGGAGCTGGAGGAGAGGGGGCTGTTTGTTCATTGGCGGAGCAAAGGGGGGGGGGAGACCCATATAGACGAAGGAGTTTTTAAGGAGCAAGGCGTTGTGGTTCGCCTGTTTAAACAGTGGGCACTGTGTGGAAGTCTCAAAAGTACAAACAAGGTGCAGTGCGTGTGTTTTAATAGGTGGAGGGAGGAGAGGGAGGTCGATCTGTTCGTCATTTGTATTACTAGGCAGGTGACTTTTTTCAGTAGCGTAGTTGTTTACCCTGTTTTGTTCCCCATGAACAAAAAGCAAATAGTCATTTTTGTAGGTAAAAGGTAATGCCGAAAATTCTCTTTAATTTCTCCCTTGATGACACCATCTTTATGGAATTTATAAAATCAGGTCATTCTCTCATTTATTCATAACATTTAATTCCACCCCCTTGCCTCCTAACCGACAGTAAATGTGTTGAAATAGAACTAAACTCAAAAAGCTCTGCCTTACATTATTTCCGCAGTCACAAATCCCAAGCCCCGACAGAAATTCCCTTTAGCGACGAAAAGATTTGTAGGTGTGTACATGGGTATATACGCTGTTGGTATTTTATTCGCGGCGTGGTTGTATCTCATCGCCTACTGCCCCGGCATTCGTCATTCTGATTTAAGTGGATCAGCCCAAAAATCTCTCTTGTAGGCATGTCGCGAAGAATTATAACGAACTCTCAAGACGCGAAGAGAGGTCCTACAGAATGGATGTTGTCGACGGGAGACTGCGGGGGTAGTCAGAAAGTTTAAAGGCGAGGAAAAAGACAAGAAATCCGTTCGGTGAGACAAGGTTTTGCAATTATCTTTTCGTCGCTTACAAGAGAAGTATAAAAAAAGAAACAACAAAAAACTTGATTTCCGTTTTGTTTGTTTTGACGGAAAAATTTGGATGCTTCTGAACATTCTATCTTAACTTTTAAAGGAAACGCGTGTAAAAAAATCTGGTTAACATATTATTGATATATTATAGTAAGCAATTCGTCTCTACTAGCAATTCTTTTGATAATAACGGCCAGACTCTATACTGCATTTATTTTTCTCGTCTCACTTCCTCAAAAATCCTGGTTTCATTCCCCAGGGAGTTCTGCAGATGCAGTTCATACGGTGAGTTCAACACAGTAATGAATAGCGTTACCGTTATCATTAGCTGAAACCACAGAGTTTGAGGTAGGAGCAAGTGGAAGGAGTGAATGACATTTTTTCACGAAGCCGGCCGCCATTACTTTGCACATGCATTTGTTGGCTGGGCTTTCATCTCATCAAAAGTGCCGGAAAAGTGAAAAAAACAACAACATTCAACAACTATCTAAGTAACGTGAACTATTAGTTTGACCAAAATATGCCTCCCGCACCGAATGAAGTGAACTCAGTGCAGTGGTTGAGGGGAAGCTCTTGTGTCCCACGGCTAGCACTGCGATTTTTACCCTCAAAATTGGTTGTTTTAGTGAGTGAAATCCGAGAAATTACTGTTTATCGAGTGAAACCAGCTAAAAACGGTTCTTTGCGCAAAAACAGCGTAATCAGTCACTGAAATAGGCCACCCAACGAAATTGGTTTACTGGCAAACAAATTTCCCGAAATAATCTATTCATAAAATTGACAGTCTCCTCATGAAATTGACAATTTCGCCGTAAATTGAAAGTTTCCTCATAAAATATGCAATTTCCTCATAAAATTGACAATTTCCTCATCAAATAGACAATTTCCTCAAAGAATTTATTATTTCCTCATAAAATTGACAATTTCCTCACAAAAGGGGAAATTTCCTCTTAAAATTTACATTTTCCTCATACGATTGACAATTTTCTCATAAAATTGACCTTTTATCATAAAATTGACAATTTCCTTATAAAACATACAATTTCCTCATAAATTCACGATTTCCTTATAAAATTGACAATTCACTCTTAAAATTAATCATTTCCGCGTATAATGGGCGTATTCATATTGAAAATGACAAGTTTAAAGTCGAAATAAACGATCACTAATTACTGTATTGACAATAATCACCGAAAGTGCAATTGCCCATCGAGTCATGGGGCAAAACTGACAATTTCGTCCTGATTTTAACGATTCCTAGAAAATTTACGATTTCCTCTTGAAATTAACAATTTCCAATTCGAACTAACATTTTCCTTACAAAATTTAAAAATTCATTCAAAAAGGGCAAATTTCTCATTATACTGACAATTCCTCATGCAATATGTCATTTATTTTTCTTCATAAAATTGACTATTTCCTTATCCAACACCTTTTAGACTGAAAATTTTCCTCATAAAATCAACCAATACGATCATAAGCTCATGAACATGAGGGCTCAGACAGTCTCCCGACTCCGAAGGTGCCAAAAGCCTTTCGGCTCATACACCATGCCTACTTGGGGCCCAGACTCGGGAGAGCCTAGTACGACTCCTCAAACATTCTCTTTTGAGAAGGACACCCTATCGTCGCCAAAGATAGTGTATCTAGACGCCGCGTAGCCGACGAATATGACGTGCTCCGCGGTTTCATCAGACTCACTACATCTATCGCAATCGGGCTCCCCAACTGCCCTCGTGATGGACTGGTGTCTGTTGAAGGCGAAGTGTCCTGTATACATCTCTACTATCCGCCTAATCTTTACACGTGTCAGTCCTAGCAACCATGCTGAAGCTTCCTGGTCTTCCTCATCGCTTCCACCGCTCGTAGGCTTTTTCATTCCCCTGCTATCCTCTATGACCCGGGATCCATCCCCCAACGTTAAGGAGTTCCCTTGGCCTTGGAGATCCCGTATCCCCACTCTGCAACTCGCTACGGTCGCTGAGTCCACCACGGGTTTGGTGATCGCCCCCAGCGCCACCCTGCTGTCAGAGTAGATACCAATTGCCCTACCTGACACTTTCCGCTTCAGTATCTCGAATAAAACCATCGATCGCTGCTAGCTCGGCCAGGAAAACTGTGGTGTGCCCCCTCAGCGGGATACTTGTTTCCACCCCGAGCTCCGGCACAAAAATGCCTGCTCCGGCCGGCCCTTCCTGACCTTTCTTGGAGCCATTAGTGTAACAGCTCTCCTTGCCGAGATTCCCAACCCTCTTCTCTCACAATGGCTCTCTGTTTGATCTTGGTGGAGTAGTCGTTCCTTTTAACCACGTAATCCGGCCTAAGTGCCGAGGACGGGGATACTCTATTTAGATCCACTTCCCAGTCCCATTAGCACTGCCTGGCCCACCTTAGGCCTCCCTGGGATCTCAACCTGTAAGCTACTTCAATTGCCCAACCCTTGATTTCAATGTCCAGGGGCTTCAGGCCTATTAATCTTTCCATGGCCCTCGTAGGGATTGTCTGGAATGGCCCCAAAATCGCCAGGCAAGCAAGCCTTTGTATTTTTGTGAGCCTTTTCGCCCCCAGCCCTTCTCTATCCCCCTCCACTATGTGGCCGCCCCGTGCAGGCTGCGCGGTCGGATGATTCCTATGTATATTCACTTCATGACCCGTGCTTTCACACGCCCGGTCTTCCCCACGATTTGTCTACATTCGTGAAAGGCCACCACAGCTTACTTATAAACGCTGTCTACGTGTTCCTTCCACCTTAACTTCTCATCCAATATGACTCCCAAATATTTAACCTGTTTCTAGTAGTGATGCACGAGACCGAGACTTTCTGTCATTAGCAAGATGATCTCGGTCTTGGTCTCGTCTCGTAAGTCTCGGTCTCCTCTCGTAAGTCTCGGTCTCGTCTCGAAAATCTCAGTCTAATGACAGAAGGTGGATGGGGGGGATCGAAAGCCTTCTTCCTCCCACGGTTCACCCCCGCCGCCACCAACCCACCGATGTTTAGAGTGATTTTGACAGATCCCCTGTTACCCCGCTCTCTCCGGCAGTTGGTGGTCGGCTATGGAGCATGTAATTTATAACCCCCTCCCCCCCACCGAGGCGAAACATGTCGAATTTACCGATTCGCTCGCGTTAAACGTTGTCGATCGGCGGCACAGGGCAGAGACACTAGAGGAGGTGGATGTCGCGAACATCTTTTAAGAAAGCCAATGGCTACTTGAAGGTCTGGACGACGACGAGGAAGTGGCGGTCAAAAAGCCCGCAAGTTGTCCGGTAGTCAAGTGTCTCATAGGCGGAAGATGCGACATTGACGCCCTGGTGGATACGGGGTCACAGATAACGGCGATCCAAGAAAGGTACTTCACGGAAAAAATTAAGCCGGTAGCAAAATACGAACTTTTACCTGTACAGGGGGCGAGAGTACGTACCGCACTGACGACGAGAGCTTTTCGTATCAAGTTTCAACTTGAAATAATCGTACAAATTGTCGCAAAGATGCCACCTAGGCATTGCGAATTTATAATCTGATGCCACAACAACATACATTTTAGGTGCGCAAGAATACTAATCAACGAAATCGTACGATGCAGTCATGAATTTTACAGTTCTCAGGCTCTCCCTCAAAGTATATAAGGGTTTTTGTTTTGACGATCTCCAACCTCCCCTTACAATCGTCCCTTACCTCACAGTTTAGAGTATGTATGAAGTGTAAATTCTTGTCTAATTGAATGTATCAAACCCTTGGCACGTTGACAGTGCAGCTCACCTCAGCCACGTTGACAGTGGCGAGAAATGGAGATGGACCGAGGAAGCGCAGGATGCTTTCAATGACATAAAAATTGCCATGGCCGAACATGTTGAATTAAACTACCCCGACTATAATAACTCATTTTACATAGACACCGATGCCAGTGATGTCGCGACAGCCGCTGTGTTATACCAACTGGACAAAACGAACGGGGAGCGTGGCACCTTAGCCTTTACCAGTCGTCTACCGACAGACATTCAACGAAGGTATACTACTACGGAAAAGGAGATACTGGCCGTAGTGGAAAGTTGCCGGAAATTCCAGTCATGTATAGGGGGTTTTCCGTGCGTTATTCGAACTGACCATAGGGTAATACCCTTTATGAGGTCATGTACGTATCCGTCCCCACGTTTAAATAGGTGGCTTCTCTATCTACAGAATTTCAATATAACGTTTGAATATATAAAAGGGAGGGACAACTTTATCGCAGATACTCTAAGTCGTTATCCTCCACTATTAGAGAACGCTCCGCCACTATCACACTCGGCACAGATAATGAACATCAAACTAGAACTTAACAAGTATTTCTTCACAAAGCTGATTAAAGATTTATACAGTCTACCTATTAAAGATAGTCAATACATCAAAATCAACGCCAAGAGACCCGAACTATTTACAAAGAGAATGGGAATTCTGTACCAGAAATGCAATGACCAATATCGTGTATTATTGCCCGCTATGATGGTTCAAACAGTAATTTCGAAAGCCCATAACGATCTATTACACTCGGGAACTGACAAGTGTTTCCACTTCCTCAGAGATATTTTTATCACGAAAGCCTTCCGTAAAAAAATAAAACAGTACATAAAGCATTGTCACACCTGTCAAATCAGCAAGTTCGGAAATCTTAATATCGCCCACCCAAAAGGGGCAATAGTCTCAAAAGGCAAATTGGACCTAATCTCTATTGACCATTACGGTCCGCTCCCACGTAGTAAATTCGGTCGTACATATATTATGACAGTAATAGACAATCTCACGAAGTTCGTAAAACTATACACTCTCAAAACGACCAAAACTAGTGAAACAATAGCAAAGCTTAAAAGTTATTTCAAAATGCAGGGAATGCCACAGCGAATATTAACCCTCCTCTGCTACGGTTGGGTCAGATCCGACCCATGCAGTTGCTTCTCTGTGCATAGTGAAGCCCCCACTCCTCTTTCCGGTTCAAGGCTTCAAGTACCCTTCTGGTCAGTCGTGAGGAAGACGTTACCTCGTTTGAACCGCTCAAGGTATGCACATTGTATAATGTTTGAGCCGACTGAAAGTTCACTCGGGTCATATTATTTGACCCAGGGTAGCCAAAAATTTAGTTGAAACTTTCCAGTTGTTTTTACTTTCGCAATAATAAAAACAATTATTTATGACGTCTTACCAATTTCTTTGTCAGGTGTGTTAGCCATCAGATCATATCGTTCACAGTGGCAAATGGCGTCTAAAAGAAAATTTTGGACTTCTGAAGTGCTCAATGAAGAACTCGAGCGAGAAATGGACGAAGATTATGGTAGCTAATCGGAAATTGACGATTGCGTAGCAGCGAACAGCGGTGGTGAAGAGGATGTTTTCCACCTCATAATTATATTCAACGACTGGTTTTCTTAACCCCCCCACCCATATTTTGAATTTTAATGCATTTCATTCAAAAAATGCAATGTTGCGCTTGCCCTCATGGTGGGGGTTGGGGGTCACGATTCATGTTTTCACGTTTCAGAACCTCTTGAACACGAATCCGGTGTCCGTTCAAATTCATATATATTTTTTTGTCTTCCGGAAGCATAAAAAACTTGAATAATGGGTCATATTTGACCCACCGTAGCTCATGAGTGATACCACCGCACCGTAGCAGAGGAGGGTTAACGGATCACGGGAGTTGTTTTACCTCGAGACAGGGGATGAAGTTTATAGGCGGCATGCCTATTCAACACGTCTTGATTCCTTTAAAGCGTCCAAATGCAAATCTCGCAGAACGGGTACGCAAAGATCTCACCACGTACTTACGGATAACCGTGGCAAAGAAACAAACGAAGTGGTTCGACGCAATTCCACATATTGAGCGCGTCATGAATACCACGTACCATTCATCCATTAAAATGTCACCGCAACAGGCCTGGTACGGTACCAAAGTGGTAGATTGTTGGAAGCCTTTGCGACATCCAGACGATTCGGACTTGACTCGAGAAAGGGAGGAAATCGATAAGTATCTAGTCCTAACGCAGGAGCAGTCAATCGAAGCTAAAACCCCGGAACCTACCGCCGTAAAGAGGAGAATGCGACAATATCTGTGTGGCGATGTCGTCCTCGTGAGACAGTACCCACAGAGTTCAAAGGCACAACAAATAAACGCGAAATTGATTCCACCATTATACCGGTCCGTGTATCGTAGAGAACCGCATTGGTCGTGCAACTTATCTCATCAGATTCCCAAAGTCTCAAAGGAAAATGATATATCATTCCACATCGATAAAACCCTATTTTACGGATACAATAGGATAACGTCCAAGGGAGTCAGCAGTAAATATGGTGATCCTTTCAATTAATAAAATAAAAAATCTAGTTTGGGTATAGTTCTTCTAGGGTATAGCGGTCCCTGTCATTGAGCTAGTGCTCGGTCTATTACGGAACCCGTTCTCCTGACTAGTTTTACCTAAATTTGGGCGGGTCGCCGAAGCACTCACTGTCCTCGCCTTGTCACTAGGGGTTTCGCTCAAGAACGATTTGTCGTCCCCAGTGGCGTAGGAACGTCCCAATTTCGGGGGGTACAAGTATTCATTGGCGAACCCCGGTGGGGGTCATTCCCCCCGACCTACGGATCCTGAAATTCCACAACCCTGCATAGCAAAGAAAGGCAAGTACCCTCCCCACCCATAAATTAGACACCTACCTATTGAAATCCCCTCCCATCAATTTTTTTTTTCTGGGCACGCCACACTGCAAGGGTTGAAGACAAAGAGACATGAGTGGGGCGTTCGAAATAATCAGAAATGAGTCAACTTTCATAAAATTTTATTAAGAACAAATATTTGTAGGAACTTGTTTGCATATTTTATATGAAATGCACTAGAAGGTTAAGGTCGACTAGAAAATACCTCCAAAAACATGCTGTCTGTATTCGTTATTGGAGGCAAACTCTTTACAAAGCTGAGCGACGTTCAAGCTGTCCGTTCGTTCATTATGACAGTGAAGAAGACATAAATTGTTCAAGCGCTCTGCGGTCATCGTGTTCCGCAAATATGTTTTGACGCGCTTAAGGGCCGAAAAACTTCTTTCTGCAGTGGCCGATGATACAGGAAGAACCATGTACAATTTAAGTAAGGTTTTGAACCACGGAAAAAGACCTTTCACATTTTCCTCTAGCTTATTGAACGAAGTTAAGGAATGGGTGATGGAGATCGACGAGTCAAAAAGGGTGTCTAGCATGGAACGCTCGAACTTGAATTGTTCAATATCAATTCCTAGAGCTCTCCCTTGCTCTGTATCTTTTTCCGTGAAACTTGTGACTGGCTCCATAATTAAGCGTTCCATACTTTCAATCACGAAATTGTCAGCTTGGTCAAATCGCTCTTTGATTTCCCCACATAATGTATCGATCACTTCAAAATAAACTGAACGATACATTTCGCGAGCAGTTTCCCACCTGAAACGAAATAAAATTGCTATTTACGTTCAATTCAAAATACAAGTAAGAATAATGGCGTTGATTTTACCTGTAGCTCTCACTTGACGAATGATCTATTCGTTTGGGGACCCGGCGAGTTCTGGGGAGCTCTATTTTCGATAAGCCGTACTCGGACGCTTTTTCGTCGACGCTGTTCCATAAATCGTTGAACGCGTCCTCATTTCGGATTTTAAGTAATTCGCCGACCACAATTTTAACTATCTCTCTTGCTCTCCCTACAGTTATTTTGGGATCCTGCAGCTGCTTGCTGAGAATTTCTGTGCGCGAGAAGGCTGTTTGACATATTCGAAGGGCTAACAAAGTTTTTCCGTCCATTAAATCCTGATGGTATCCCCGGGCTTTGGAGGATGCCTCTCCAGTGCTCCTCGCAGACTCTTCTACGAAGTCTATAAGAACTTCGTAATTAAGCAAAATAGCATTGATAGCTGAAGAACGAACCGTCCAACGTGTAGGGCACAGTGGTCTAACAGTTCCTTTCAGTCCTTTTTCAACCTGAAGAGAAGTGAAAATATTATTTCTCTTCGGAGATTTTTGAATAAACACTCCCAAGTCGTTGACTAGAGACAATGCATCAAATAAGATGCTGTTCGTCTTTACGCTGTCTTCTAAGGCTAAATTAAGCGAATGTGGGTAACAGTGTATGTATATAGCCAAAGGCTGTGCTTTTTTAAAGATAGCTTGTACTCCTTTTTTGATACCTGACATGTTTGAGCCCCCGTCGTAGCATTGACCACGAAGATTATTCAAGTCGAGGTTCAGGCGCAGTAGAACGTCGATAATTATCTTAGCGATATCTGCTCCCGTACAGTTTGCAGTTTCATACAAGCCTACGAAAAATTCTTCAGGCGTCAAATCATCATGAACAACGCGAAAGCAAATAGATACTTGCTCTTTTCCTGAAATATCACACGTTTCGTCAACTATAACGCTGAAATATTTGGCAGCCATGACCTCCTTCACGATGCTCCGCAGTAACTCATTTGCCAGTGAAGAAAGAATCTCATTTTGAATGAAAGGGGAGCTGAGATTTTTCTTCCTTAGCCCGAATTCTTTCAGCTCAGGAACATCCTCTTCTCGAAGCCGGTTCAGCTGATATAAATTTCCGGTTGTTTTCTCGTGTCCACGCAATGGCATACCTTGACGAGCGAGGTAGCGAATGGAATTGAAATTCGCCAGTAAAGCTTTCATAGCTCGAATATTATCTTTTTTCGCGGCCGAGGAAACTTGAGAGGCTACCGTACCCTTCGACAAATTATTCAAGGCCAACACAGATTCAGCATGTAACGGACTTCTGGAGTGAAGAAGGCATTTGCCTGTCTTACCAGGAAGTCTTTTGAAATTCTTTAATCCAGTTCCATTGATTAAGTCTGACTCGCGGATTATTTTCTCATGCCTGCGTGAATGAACTAGCTTCAACCGAAGAGCCTTGCAGCACGTGAAACATTTGAACCCGCCCACATTTGGACAATAGTGCAACCAAGGAAAATCCTTGTACCACCTCGATTGAAATAAGTATTTCCTATTGCCCCTGTGAAACGGTGGGATATTTGAAGCATCGGGTTGATTTGGGGTACTAGAGTCAATCGTGATATCCATGTCGCTGTTCGTGTCGAATTTAAGCGGCTCTCCATCTTCGCACGTCGAAGTGATCGAAGTTTCTGGTTCGACTGGTAAGAGAACATTCAAAGCACCAGGTTGAATCGGAGTATGTGCTGTCGTTCGGTCAATAATCGTGGTATCATTATCACTGTCTGATTCAAGGGATTGCGATTGGTTTTCGACAGATTCTGGTCGCTTCTTTATAAAACTGAGAATCGTGGACTGTACTTTTCTTTTCCGGCTCTCCATTGCTGGCTGGGTTCAAATGCACGCCTATAAGGATACAAATGAAATGTTCATGCATGCCCTGTCCTGGTTAATGGAAAGCACTAATAAGTTTTCTACGCTAAACGTGAATTTAAAATATAATGGAGATGTTTTAACGAAAAAACCTTCAGTAATGTGGCAAGTACAACCAAGAACCCCCATTTTTTCATGGGGATACGATAATGTAAATGCCCGCTTTTGTTCAGTCAGACACGCAGTGTAAGTGGTATTACATATTCTGCTAAAGAGGAAAAAACACGCACGCAAAAAGATCTGTAAACAGCAATTCTACATTCATGAAAATCGGCCGGCGCTTATCGTGACGCCCGCATGAACTGAACTGAACGGATTAATGTAAAACGATTTTCATGCATTTTTTTTATTCCTTGCTGACCCATTGTTCGCAATTTCCCTATCCATAATAAGCACCTTACATCTAATTAATCAGTACGTGTACGTCTTACCTTTAATCCAGCAGAAATGCGTATACATGAAAAGAAATAAGCTTGAACTGATAAGCAGATAACACAAACTGACTGCGAGATTCCACACAGGAGCAGAACCCTACAAACTTTACCCAGCATACCCCTTCTTTCCTACTTACAGCTCCTTCGTCTTGCGCGAACAATTCATTATGGTCCTTGAAGTTCTGCAAGGTATGCGAAATAGGCTGAACAAGGGAATATTGAGAGCAAATTTCTCGAAAATCAGAATGTGATAATTAGTTAGGTACTGAAATGAAAAGGAAAACAATAATAATGTACGGTACTTCAGTTGAAGGCATACAAAAAGATCCGAAATCGGGGGGGTACAAATACATAGGGTGTACCCCCCCAACAGAATTTGGGGGGGGTTCATTTGGCCCCTGTACCCCCCCGTTCCTACGCCACTGGTCGTCCCCAGAGTCTTGAAGTTTCAGCTTCGAAGTCGAAACTTCTAAGCTTCCGCTATCACGGGGCTTATCGTCCATGCCCCCAGCCCACTCGCGCACACTCAAACGTTCACTTTACTTTCCTTAAAGCTTAGACGGTCCCCGCACAAAAAACTTCTTAAAAAGTCCATAAAAAACGTATTTTTAATGAGGATCGCTATCACTGGTATTGCAACCTTTTCAAGCGTAACCTCCCGAGCTGAATCAATTCACTACTTGTCAGACTTATAAAGAAAAATTGACTTAAATTTATAGTTCTGAGGCTTCTGACCTGTGCACCGGTTCTCCCTTACTTCTTGTGTTTTGACATTTATCTGTCTTCCTCCTTTTCACTTCAAAGTTCCTAAAGAATTATCGCCTTTTAAATCAAGGACCATCCACCCCCTCGGACAAACTGTCGGCGCAAAGCCATAACACCGTGTTAAAATTATATACCGGCCGTTCGTACTTGCCCCCCTGGTCAATTTTAATATTTGGGACCTGGTCAATTTTAATATAGTTATCAACGTGAGCCAAGAATGGAAGATATTGATATAAATTTTCAAACTTTTCGAGAAGTTTCCTAATTTGTTTAAGCATTGATACAGCCCTTTGTTTACCGTAACTTTTGTAACAGAAAAAAAAAAAAAAAAAAATGAAATATGAGCGAGAGATCATTACATTGAAGAAGTTTAAGTCGCCCCCTTTGCTAAGTAGAGCTGGAAGAGCTTGTTTGATGCAGAGCCCGCATCATCCCTCTTCACGCTTGCTAACACTTGCCTTCGAGTGGTCACGATCGCTCGTAAATAAAAACTGGGAAAAGTCGACGTTCAAGTTTCCCAGAAGATTTTTTTTTTTTCTTGTTTTTCTTTCGATAGAGCGATAAAAGAGGAAAAGAGTTTGGGGAGTGTATGTGGAAGCAACTAATTTTTATGGTAATGGGGCTCTTGCCAAGGGGCACCCTTCCAATATAAGAACCGTTTAAACAAATGAGAACAACGCGGCCTGCATAGAAAGTACAAAGGGAAGCTTCATCATTAATGTCGAATTAACGTCCCGCACTCCTCGCCTTTTTACAACCCTCCAATTCGGAAAACGTGCTTTCAGATGTTTATTTTAGGATGCTGGGAAAGTTACTTGTATTATTATGTATTCCTACCTATTATGTATTCACAGTAAAGAGTGTCGTCGGGATGTTTTTCGATTTTTCTCCAAGAATTCTATACGGCACTGCAAATCCCTTGAAGATCCTACTCTTTTTTCTCTGTCACAGGAACCCCGTTCCCTAAAGGATTTATTCATCCTTTCCCCTCGCTCTACGATCGCGGTATAAAGAGAAAACTATTCTTGATGAGTCGGCGTATGTAGCAACCATTGATTCTAAAGCCGATTTAACCGCAAATTCAATGTAAATTAGAATGTTAAAAGACTATTCCTTCTCTATTTTCTTATTGGAGGTTATAAAAACCCAACGGGATCTTTGAACAGTTGGAATTAGCATCCATACGCGTCGTAGTGTACGAGATGTAATCGTGTAATATAAAATGCTAAAATGGGATGTAGCAAGCTGGCATCACACGGAGGACTATTCTCATTAAGAATATCAACTGATTGCTTATACAATGATGTTTATTGATAGTTATTTTTAGATCAGATTTAACTGAAGCGTTTGATGAAAATAGGGTGGCAGCCACGATATTTAAAAAAAATGGAATTATTAGAAAAATAGACTCTATGACAAATAACAACGTCCTCCCGCCACCCCTCTGCTATTTGTCTAACAAGAGTTATTGCCTCGACAGCTGCGTGAACAAATCTTTAAGGCCTCCGGTATTTATAATGAGTTGACGAACCCAGGGGCTGGTTTGGGATATTCGTCATCCTGTTCCCGTTTCCTGCCTCTTTTTCCCTCCACCCTTTCTCAATCCATGTCTCTCTCCTCATTCCATTACAAGTCAAATCATCGGCAATAATCAGCCTGACTACCTCGTAAAAATCTTTTTTAGGGGGCGGGAGGACCTGTTTCACTCAGTATCTCTCGCTACTAACGTGGACTTGTCACTTTTAGATTTTCTAATTGAGGGCCTGTCTCCCTTACTATAAAAGCCTCTTATATGGTTATGCATAAATGTTTAAAAAGCACGTTTTTACGTTAATTCTGTTTCGATTTGGGAGGAATCAAATACCGATCCCCTAATCGAAATAATTATTCATGAATTAAAAACTAGAAATCAACCTTTATAATACAAAGTTAAGAATATTATGATTAAAATGGTCTCTCTCATCATCCTACAGCTTGAAATATTCGAGTTACAAAATAAAGGATTTAGAGTGAAATTACATTAGTCAGGCCCTACCATTCACTTCCACAGCTCGTGTGTACCAACCAACGATTCATACGGGCCTGAAAGATCATGATTCCCGACATGAAAATGGCTAATTTGACCATTCGCGTGCCCAAAATAACCAAACTGACTATTTTTGACCATGGCTTGACGGACTTTTTGCAGCCGAAAATGACTAAAATGCTGTACTGTCTACTGGAAGAGCCTTAAAAAGGCGATTTCTGCCCTGTGAATTGAAAAATCGACCATTCGCACACCAAAAATGCCCAAACAGACCATTCGTGTCTCGAGTAAGACTTGACCATTTGCGCCCCAAAATAGCCAAGCTGTCGATTCCAGCTCTGAAACATTTCCTAACTGACTTTAAAAGCTTTAAAAATTGATTAACTAACAATTTGCGCTCTCGTAATGCCTGAACAAGTAAACAGGTGATTCCTGCTCCAAAAATGGCAAAATCGACCACTCGCGCACCAAGAATATCCAAACTGACTGTTCCTCGCCTTGGCCTGACTCTATGCAAATTGAAGAAAAAAAAGGTAAACTGATAATTTGAGCCTTGAAAATACCTAAACAAACTATTCCTGCCCTGAAAATGGCCCAAATGACCATTCGCGCCTAGAAAATGACCAAATTTGCAATCCCCTCTCAAAAAATGGCCAAAATGGTCAGCGAATGCTCCCCCAGTGGTCTGCTTGGTGGAGCAACGCCCCCCCTCCCCACCGACAATCCGATGTTTGAGAAATCGTGAAAAATGACTTCGTGTTGTATTTGCCTCCTTAAAAAATTATCGTTCGCACCATCTACAACATGATTCAGGTTCACGAGACTGGTTTCTAACGAGCCAGATCTGCAAACTTTGCAGGGGCTTCGAAAGAGCCAAAACCACCGGAAATACTTCTTTTTATGGAACCAAACGTGGAATTAGTTCTCAAATTTGCCGGAATAGCAAAAGTGGGTTCCCTTACAGTGCCGAATCGGCGATATTGCTTCCATGATGGCCGCAAACGTGTGAAATTGCTTTCTTGAACCCCGTGAAATATGACTTTTTTAATGAGTCATCACCGAGAATTTGGATTTTGAGGGAGTCAATCCTTCAAAATTAATTTTTCCAAGGGTCAAAGCGGTGAAAGCTGTCAATTCTAGCCATCTAACCACGACAATTCCAGTCAAGACCATAGTGAAGAGGAATTTGACTCTGGAATCAACTGTTTCGTCCTCCTGGTTGGCCTTTTTGGGTAATTAAAACCAAAAAATTTGGTTCTTTTGGGTCCAAAACCACGAAATTTGGGCTTTGAATGTGCTAACTCCACGAAAACTATATTTTAACGTGCTATCAATAGACATCTTGTTGAGAGGGGAAAGTACATTTCATAGCTCACTCTTGCTCTTCCCCTCCATGTTTCTGCTCTGAATAGTGTGAATACGCAATTTTATGGTCGATGTAGCCGATTTAGCTTATAAAACGTCGTTTATCTAATAAAACTGAATCGTTAGGCCGTAGGACCCAGGAACAATTAACCCAGAAACAAGAGGATTTCACGAAAAGGCAGTAAATTTGGCGAAGAGTTTGGAATTTTGGCCTCAATAATTTCGAGAGGGGGGGGTTAGATCTGAACTTCTCAGATTTTTGCTCCCCCCCCCCCACCCGAGGCCGGATGACTTTCACCGGCACTGCAAATAACAGGCAATTCCCGTTCCACAAACGACGTAAAAACTGACCCTTGGGACCCAAAAATGGCAGTTAACTGACGATTCGTGCCCTGAAAATATAACTCTGACTATTCACGCTTTGGAAATGGCCACACAGACAGTGAACGCTGTAAAAATTGACCTATTCACGCCATAAAACTGACAAAATGACTCAATTGTTTCGCGAGTGCTACACTTTTGAAGAAAATCTTCTGGTTTCATTCAATTATTCAGAATAAGTCAATGAAATCACATGGTTTTCCACACTAGTGTAGCTAGTAAGAAACAATGGGACGGACCTTACATGTGGCATAAAAATAATCATTCGCTCTTTGAAATGGGCTAAACCGATTATTCCTGTTCTGAAAATGGCATATGTAACCGTTCGCGCGTCAAAAATGGCAAAACTGTGCCTTCACGCCTTTAAAAATGTCTAAATTGACGATTAGTGGCCCAAAAATAGCAACACTGGCTCACACCATGAAAACGGCAACATCTTACTGGCTATTCACGCTCTAAAAATAACCAAACTGATCATTTACCCCCTACAGAAGCTACAGATGCTGTTAATGACGATTCACGCCCTCAAAATGGCTATCTGCTCCAAAAAGTGGCTAATCTTGGCTATTCGCGCCGCCGTCGTTGGTTAGGCCCCGCGCACACTAGGAGAAAAAAGACGCCGACTCTAGCGAACGCGTCCAATGTGAAAGGCACCATAGAGTTCTATGTTTTTTTACTGCACGAGTCGGACGCTGACGCGCGCGTCGGCGTCTTTTTTCTCCTAGTGTGCGCCGGGCCTTACACGCACCTTTAGGAATGGATAAACTGGCGCACACTTACGCTATAAAATTGCGACCCAAAAATGGCTAAACAGACCATGCGTGCCTGGGAAATGACGAAACTTTACCATTCGTGTATATACTTCTAGTATCACCAAACTGAGCCTTCGAGCCTTGAAAATGGCTATAAACTGCAAACGATTCGTGCCTTAAAAGTAGCCGAATTTATCATTTGCACCTTTTAGATAGCGTAACTGACGACTCAATGCATTAAAATGCCTTATCTGTCTTACTACACCAAATGAAATGGCCAAACTGGCTGTTTGCGGCCTACAAATTGCGTCCAACCAGTTTCACGCCCTTTTTCTGCTAAATAGCTAGTTTTGAGGCTGCTAATGTGGGGGCAGGAGCTACCAAGCAATCACGAAAAATTGCACCGAAGTCTCCGTTTCAACTTCAGACCTTCAGCTACCTGAGCTACTTGGTCCTGCGGTCTCAACAGCCCGGCAATTGAGCCGAGTACGGAGCGGATAGAGGATGGACCCCCCCTTCCCTCACCGGAAACGGAGTTGCCATTGCACTAGTCCATAAAAATATCTAATTCAGAGAGGACGGGTGGAAATGAACCACCCCAGTGCAGAACATTGTATACAAAGGCACAGGCATAGTTTGCTTACAACGAAATTTATAGCTGCCTCCCCCCCCATCCCACTGAAACTGCGAATGCCCAGACCAGAGGAGCAGGAGCCGCCACTGCACTCTAAGGGTGAAATTCTCACGCGACACGTCATGGGAGAAAAACTGTTTCAAAACGGCCGCAGCAAAACCAAGGGGAAAAAAATTTACACCAATAATGCCCCGCATTGTAGGCAAAACGCAACATTCGGGGAAAAAACTCACGTGAACCAAGGCAAAATATACGCGAAACGCTTCACCGAGGGCAGTTGAGTGCCCTGAATGGTCATGACTACAGCCATGGGCATATTAACAGCGGCACCTGACCTATGGTCTCACCCTCCGCTCGACTGAAGCAGCCGAAATATTAGCGTGCAGATGTTCAGGTTTGCATTTGGTACCGTTCTTCCGTAGCCCAACCCGAACCCAGGCATGTGAGTCTCCATCAGATAGTCAAATCACAACCCGTGGGTCTCCGCGGCTTCCTAACCGGATTATTTGAGTTAATCATACTCGGTGTATACACACCTACCAGTTGGCTGAGGATAAGCCAACCTCAACCGCGCACTGGTAGGCGGCATCACTATCTTAATGCTCCTGGTTATGAGCCAGTTCTCAGTTCGGACATTAACAACATCCTCCTTCACTATGGAGTATTGAAACCATGGGCCACCACGAATCCAACTCCAAACTGTGCCTGGGCTAGGAATGGCTGGCACCTCGTGGTACCAGTGTTGCCATCAGAAAACTCCATCAGGCCCTGAGACGGGTCGCGGGTTGGTGGTGCGAAAAAAAAGGCACCACCTGCTCAAATTCGTGACAGGCTTGATCGCGAATTGTGCCCGAGTCGGTGGATAGAAACAAGTGCAGCCACAACAAAAGAAATGACTATCGCCCGGGCAGAGCTTGCATCCGCGCACGTAGTTGTGCAAAATGCACGTGTTATGCAGTTGCCACATGTTACCCGAAGGTCGAGGGTCACCTGAGAATCCGTGGTGCTCCGGCAGCCAGGGTTTGGGTAGGAAGCTGTCCCGCGCTTTTATTCGCATCTCCGACCTCCACTGACTTTCGGTCCGCCAGCCCAAAGTATCCCCCTCCCCACGAGCACCACCCGCCGCCGAACGGTTGGGTCCCGGCGGAAACAAAGCCCCGTCTCCAGCTCCACGGTAAAACATGGGGTCTCCCCTCACACGTAGGTGATTGGGCCCCATATCCCCGCGGCCAAAGGCCCGTCACCGCAGCCACGCGCCACCCCCAGGGGTCTCCACCTGCCGAACAAACGGGTGAAACCCACGGAAGCGAGACGCAGAGGACTGCCTCCTACAGTCAGCCAAAACAGGCTTGAAAATCGATGGAGCTGCTTTATTCAGGGGATCACCCCTAACCAGCTAGAAGCCCCGGAGGGAGCAATCATCTTGATTAATAGAGGCCAGTCGAGATAGCCTCGGTATATTCGCATATCAGGCCCAACTTCTGGACTAGCAAAAGGACAGTGGTGCCCCCAGCCGGTTTTCCACGGATATGAACACCTGGTCAGCATTCCAAAAAGAAATGGCCGGTGTGCAACCGCTTCGCTAACCTTTCGGGGGCAGCCCAGCCAAGGCTAACGCCAGCGGAAACGGAGGCACTCGGTCTTCACCCCTTTATTCAGGGATGGCCGGCCTACGTCCACTGCGCGCGGCTCTTCTCCAGGCCCACTGAACCGACAGAGCTGCGTTTGCCTAAAAAAATTGAGCTTCCAGGAGGAACCACCGAGGAGGTGCAGTTTTTTGATATCATTTTCCATTTGCATAGAATTCAGCTCTGAAGACGAGCATTTCCACCCGTCCTCTCTGAGTTATATCATGTGGTAAAGGAGAAGACGGGTGGAAATGCTCGCCTCCAGAGCTAAATTTCATGCAAATGGAAAACGCCATGAAAGCAGCAGATTCTAAGCCGAGAGGGAGTTTCCAAAAAACAGTGAGAAACTCCTTGTCCTCAATATATTCGCTTAACGGTCCCTCTCCGCCCCTTCATCAAGGGCAATTATTTTATCATGAAATTGTCCATTTCATTGAAAAAACTTGTCAATTTCACGACGAAATTGATGTCAATGTGCGGGGTTGATTCTCGCAAATGAGGAAATTTTCGGTTTAACAGGTGCCGCTTTAATGAGTAAATCGTCAGTTTTATAAGGATATTGTCAATTTTATGAAAAAAATTGTCATTTTACTTCCATGTTTTTCAAGATTTTCAATTTTTCAAAGAAATTGTTCGGTTGATTAGGAAATTGTGAATTTCAAAAGGGAATCGTATCTATAGGGCTTGTTAATTTTACAAGGAAATTAACTGTTTTTTCAAAGCAAATTATCAATAATTACGAGCAGAAATTGTCATTATCTAGGAAAATTTGCAATATAATAGTCAAATTCATGAAGTTTTTTCAAATTTTATTTTATGAGGAAATTGTTTGTTTTCTTTAAAGAAAGAAGTAAAATTACACGAGGAAACTGTAAATTTTGAGAGAAAATTGTTATTTTTAAAGCTGGTTGCCAATTTCATGAAAACATTGTCAATTTGAAACAGAAATGGTTACTTTTATGAAGAAAACTTTGTAATTTAAATACAAAATACGTATTTTGTAATTGTATTTAAATACTTTTGGAAAAGTATTTGTATTTCTGTATTTGAAATACATTTTCAAAAGTATTTTGTATTTCACACTCAACGAAAATACAAATACAAATACTTTTAATTTCCACGTTCTTCAGTTTCCACTTCTTCGCCACCATTCACCAGTATAACCTAACTTAGTGACACCATATTTGGCACAAAACCCCGGTGTAATACCAGCCTTCGACTGACATTTTCATTTTTCGAAAAAGTGGAGAGGGAAGGGTAGTCATGGTGGGAGGTGGAAGTTCCGAATTCCTTGTTAGCACAACTGCCGCAAAAATGATGCTAGCGGATGGAAACTTGGCACTAAAATGGATCATACAGAGCCCTAGCCTACAAGTACACAAATGTGACAAAATGTGACAAAAAGCACTCATTCGCGGCTATAAAATGGAGAAATTCGCAGTTTAAACTTGGCATAAGCGCTGTTTAGCGGATAGACTGTGGAAATAGCGGTAATTTGCCTACAATACATATATCACTCTGACCGGATCATGATTTCTATGCGCGTTGTAAGGAACATATGCTGATAAGGCATATACAAAACAAACACTCCAAGGAACATATGCCTTTTACGCATCTACTGTGAAATTTTACCTTACGCTGTTAGAGGAACATGATATGCCTTTTAAGCACGGGGACGGGCACCGTTTGTTTGGCATCCAAGTTTTCTCAAACATGATTGGTGGATTCTTGGATGCCACATATGATTTGATAGGCCGGCGGGGGCGGGATTTCTATAGCAACGTTGCCATTTAAGGACCACGCCCGATCCCGGCATTTGAATATCCATTGAATATCCAATTGGGAAAAATGGTTATAAAACAAAACTCGATGAGGAAAATATTCTTGTATAAAAAAAAAATGCAATGAAGTATAACAAGTGACGTCATTAAAAATTAAATGAACTAAAAATAATAGTGCAATCTACATTCTAATTTTGTCATCGTGCATTTGGATCACATTTTTGCATCACTTTAGGAAGAATTTGGCCACTATGGGTCTGGCATGGCTGGTCCTGGCACGCGACTCAAATCACAATTAAACAAAAACATTAGGAAAATGGGAGAAATAGGTAACTTCTGCAATAAACAATCGAAATGAAGCTAAAAAGAACAAATAAAAACGAATTTAGGGACCACAAATGTCACCAAATTTCACATTCACATTTTGTGTACGCAAGTATTGCATACTTTTTTTGAATGTTCTCCACAGGTTGGAGTATCACATAATACACACTTGAATTTGGTCGCTCTATTTTTTTGGTACGGGCAATACCGGCAGAGTTTTCTCTTCACCAGTTGGTCAGTCCTTTCTTCTTTGGCAGTCGATTCCTCCTCGACTCCGGCGATTTCTTCGACGATTTTTCTAAGTTCGGCAGGAAGGTTTCGAATTTGCAGCCTCTTAAGTGCGTGGGGCTTAGCCAAGCTCAAAGCAAGTTCCTTAATGAAATCGAAACGCGATTTTACTTCGGCCTTCGGGAACATTTGATGAATTGTGAAGGAATTCGACGAACAAGCAGCCATAATATGATAGAAAACTGCTAGGGGCCATCTTCGCGTTCTTCTGTTTGCCGAATAGACGCTGCACTTTTGGTCGAGGTTGTCTACTCCACATTTTGTGACGTTGTAGAACGAGATAATTTCAGGTTTTTAATTCCGGGGATCATTGTACGGCGAATGATGCATTGTTGAGAGCAGGATCACTGACTTATTTTTTTTGGGTACATACGAAAGCAGCGTCATTTCTTTTGTGAAGCCGTATATACTGGAACCAATAGCTCTTCGCGGGCTTGCCTGAAACTCTGGCGGAATTTGAGGTTTATTTTTTTTTTAGAGTTCCCACTAGAGTAAGTTTCCTTTTCAAGAGTTCTTCGGCTAATTGGACCGAGGTAAACCAGTTATCCATGGTTATGTTTCTATTGGTGCCGTGAATGCTTTTCGTTAGTCGAATGACCGATTGGCTTGGGATGGACAATTTTTTTTCTTCAGGCGAAAGTGTTTGCCCATCGGAGTCCTTTCCTGTATAAATGTACCCGTCATACAGGTATCCATTGTCTGCGTCGGTCAGGCACATCACCTTCCCTTGGCCGGTTTTTTTGGCATATACATCTTGAATTTGACTCGTCCTCGAAAAGGTATCAATGTCTCATCGACAGTGGCATGACTTCCAATTGAATAGTTGTCCCGGCAGTTTTTTAGAAAAATATTGAAGATATTTGAAACACAAGCGGCTTTGTCATCGACCAGCCTTTGGGACCGTGTTGCCGAGTCGTCGAATCGGATGGCTCGTAAAAGGACTGAGCACCTCTTCTCAGTCATTATTGCACGAAATAAAGGCCTTCCCGTGACTTTAGTTGAAAAGAGAGAATTAAGACGTTCATTCGACGATTTAAAAATAGAGCAAAATAAAATTATTGAAATGAGAGCATTCAATTCGTCTTCATCGACGTCTTTATAAGATGGGGAGCCTTGATTTTTTATCTTTTGTCGCATTACCCCCCAATTTTATATTTGTATGTGTAAGAATTTCGTTTGTCATATCAGGGGTGAAAAGAAGGCCCCAAACTTCCCTGGGGTGGGGTGAGTTTCCAAGCTGTCGAGCTGGTCCTTCAATGGAATTGCATCGGATCCTTATCACATTCCTATTACATGTTTTCCCCAAACCGGAAGTAATAGTGTTCTTATTCAATTTGAAGCAGCCCTTTTTTCCGTAGAAGAAACTAAATTGCGGTGAATTAGTTATTCGTCTCGAGGGCTGCAGATTTTGGTCGACGTTGTCCATGTCAGACGTTTCACAGTCAGACTGAGAACTTTGTTCATTATTCGTAGTAGTATTTGTTGCTTCTTCCACTTCAACGTCGTATCCTTCTGATGGTGTGCTCTGGGCTCTATCGTCACACTCCATGTTGACATCATAGTGAGTTGATGTTTCGACGTTTTCTGCTGTCCTAATCAAATCAAGTTCTGGCGTATTTGTTGCGGTCAGTGGATCATGAGCGACTTCAACGTCCTCAGTAACTGATGGATCCAAATTCATGTTGTCTGAATGAACGTCAGAAGACCCGAATATTTCGTCGTCGGTTATATCAGAATCAGAATCCCCCGAAGGTATTATCAATTCGTCTTTTTCAGGAATAAAGGAGTCGTCAGAGTCTATTTCCGAGTCGGATTCGGATTCTGTTGGACGTATGAGTGACATTATTTGTTTTGTCCTCGCAGAGACGCCTTTCAGACATTGTTTTGTGTTCTCGTCCATTTTCTGTGCGTGAGAAAGAGAAAAAAACTATTTTTAACTGGACTGCTACTTGAAAACCAATCAAAACATATCAGGCATCCAGGTTCTTGGAGAACTATTATTGGAAATAAATTCATAAAATTGCTCCCGATAACATAAATTGAGGTGCAGTCTTCCCATTAACCCCAACACCCGTCAAAATAAATAATTGAGGAATTCGTTTAAAAAAAATTAACTCAAAAATAATAATCCACCATACACAAGAACCACCAGATGGATACATTTTTCCACTCGAAGGAACATCTGATTTTTCGCCAGGAAAAAAGTACACACTCTTAGGTGGCGAACATACCAGAGCGATACGATATCGTTTCGACATCACCGACGCGAATTAACAGCGTCTAAGACAGATTGAAACAACTGGAAATGTGTCAGAGTGATGTAGAAACGATATCGTATCGCCACAGTATGAACGTTGCCTAAGAGGAACATCTGCCTTAGCGGCATTTGACCCCCCTTAGAGGGAACACATGCCTTAGAAGCATGCAAAACGTACTACACGTAGAGGAACATATGCCTATAAGGCAGGAAATCCATGTACATTAAGCGGATTGTATGCCTTTTAGGCAGGGTACTTTCAAATAAAACTGTACTTACGGCCAAACGGTGTACACCAGCGGGGACCGCCGGTTACCAACTGACAAACTTCTCTGAGGGGAAGACGCTCACCGCATCGTGGCCACCCGTAGCCGCGAAAATATGAAACTCACATGCCGAAAAGGCATATGTTCCGGTCAGAGTGATATGGAAAAGGCCATGGCTAAAATTAGGAAAAGGCCTTAGAGGTTACCAATAGAGGTTTTATGTATAGTTAGAGACTTTTAGGGGCCTCTTGAAGATTTCCGCACCGGGCTCCGATATAGGTCCACAAGTGACCTCACCTCCTTTTCAGCTCACGATCCACCAGTGCTCGCCGGTTCGGTACTAAACACTTCGTGACAACTTGCCTACTTTTTTTTGCGCATCGCGGCGCAGCGCCATTTCGCGCTGCTACATTTTGTCAACTTGTCTATTGAAGGACCTGATATTTTTGAATTATTTATTTTTCGTGTTTTTCGCACTATCTGCCGTCGAAATCGAATTTTTGAAAAGTATTTTAAATTGTATTTGTATTTTATTCAAAATACAATTCAAAAAGTATTTGTATTTCAGTATTTACATACATTTTCAAAGTATTTTGCCCACCCCTGCTCCCAGGTAATGCGCGCTAAAGTCACGATTTTTCATGTGAACCAATCGCATTATCCATTAAACGCGCAAGCAGAATTTCTTAGGAGGGTCCTGTATGCTTGGTGGTTACCTCTGTTGACCAACCCGTTTGCTCCCGAGTGGGCAAAGCTATTTTTGTCAGTTATTCTCGTTTTCCCCCACTTTTCTTACTCAATTTACATTATTAAACATAAAAATGGAAATTATAGGCAGAATGTTGCAATTTTTTTTTTACAAATTTAATTTTCGTCATTTTTGACATACTAAATTCAAGAATAGTGAGTTGTAGCACTCCGCATTCCAAAGGGAGAGCCTCGACGCATCGTGGATCTCACTGAGCCGCTTCCGACTTGTAAAAACCCCCAGAACCGACAAAGACATCGCAAAACGCTCATTTCTGCCCGACTCAAATATAGTGGCGTTGACGTCCTTTTTATGGGTGAGTTTTCGGGGTTCGCGGCCGGCCCGGCTCCATTCACCGAGGGACTCATAAACTACTACGTCCGGTGTAAGTTCGAAAAACTTTGAACCACCATCCCTGGATCAAGCGTCGTCCTCGTTTTTTTTTTTAAGGCGAACTATGGAAGGGGATCAGGAAAGGGGAGGAGGAGAGGCTTGATTTTCGCCCCCCCCCTCCTCCCTGATCCAAAATACTTTCGCCACCTCAACCTATAATAAATATACGAAACATATACTTTTGGAAAACCCGAAACTTATTCCTTATTGTCACATTTTTAACCCAAACCCTTCTTTGATTTTTACCTGCGGAACCCCGGAAACAATTCCCAAGCATTTCAAAAACATATTTTTCCCACCCCTATAACGTTAAAACGAATTCGCCTGGACACATTTCAAAATAATCGCGTTAAAAGTCAAGTCAACAAGACTGAAAAGAGAACCCCCAACCCCTCTCGAGCTGGTTAAAGCTCAAAACTGATTAAAAAGAGAGGGCGTTTGAAGTAAAAGGGAGGAATTTAAGCCCCTCTGGGTATTGAAACTACTGTTAGTCGTTTGTTTCTTGTCTGCGGAAGAAAAGAACTGAGTATATAGTTCCAACTTTCACTATTCCCATAAAATTGGACGCTTTATCCAACTCCCCTATTTTATTGAACTTTTGAAATCCTTCTGTTAACTTTACCTGGCTAAATTCCCGGCTTGGTCTAGCAGTTTGATGGGCGGAGGGAGACGATTTTATAAAACTCTTTTTTATAGAAAGTTAAAAACCCATAATAGTTTAAAACTGATTAAAGTCACATTGTTTACAATTCGAGTGATTTATCTCTATTTTATATCTCCCATATTCGTGACCATAAGTATCATCTACGAATTGATCGATGTTTGAAAAAGGGGGGACAAAACTCATTTCAGTTTCCAGTTCGCCCTCAACATTTATTTCTGTTCATAGCAAATTTGTTTACAAATAATAAGGAGCCGATTTTTCACGCCCTTATTTTGTACGGGGTCAATTGTGACCCGTCTAGCAGTGTAATAATAAAAACGGATTCTTCCATTGTGCATGGATTTAATGCCTGCGGGTCCATTAGGGAAAAAGGAACATTGATTGGTGTGAGGGGGGGGGGTGATTCACGTTAGGTACACAAATACGCAGCACTAGGGCGAGACATCGTTTCTATGAAGGGAAAGCTGTTGATACGGCTGGAATAACAAAAAGATGATGGCGAGTGGTTGTGTTATAGTGCGGATGAGAAAAGTCAAACCAGGGGAGTTCTTTTCATTTGAATCGCTTTCGGGGTTTACACTAACGATCATACTATTGAGTTCCTTTCCCCCCCCCACCACCCAGTTCCACAAACTCTCATCTTTTGTTGGTGATTTCCACTGGTTGCAAAGATCATAAAATGGATGACCAACCCTCCCCATTGCTATTTTATTTCCGACAGCGGGATGAGAGCACACCCCTTTTAAGAGTCTTGCCATCACTTCAAGCATATAATGACAAAACATAGGCCTCGGTTGTTAATCCACTGTTTATGCTAATTAAACCGGGGAGTGTAACTGAACTTTACAGCGCGTCATGGATCCACCTCTTTCCCTTCACTTCATTCGCTTAATACAGGCCTGCATGGAAGTAGATAAAGTCCTGGGATTACAATTACATTGAACAAACAGGGGATTTTTGTGTTTTTAATGGAATAACTTGAATTATCAGCTTGATCATTTCGTTTTAACCTCTTTCCTTTTATAAGAAAAAAAAGTTAATAAATGAACGATAAACGGGCAAAGAATACTACACTTACAAGGACCTTGTGGTACTAGGGGGACTGCTAGTTCTCGTAAGAATTAATTCATCAAGATATTACAGAACCGACGTTTATGGGATGAGAAAATTATAGCTGAAATAAAATTAACAGAAGCTCATCCTAAACCAGAGCACGTACGAGCATTGTCCTACGTTTTAACGAGGTTTTATGATAAAAATATATTAAAGAGCGTTGAAAAAAAAAAAAAAAAAATATTGTCTAGGACCACAAACTCTTTAAAGTAGTCCAAGATAGAACAATATTTTGTTGACATGGAACGTCCAGAGGCAAGATGCCCGACAGATAATTTTGATACGATCAGTCAGCGATGTGTAAAGAATATTAGACCTGTGGTTTTCATTATTATGCGTCAAGTTCTACAATAAACGTTTCCAATGTACCATCACTGTAGTTACCATCACTTATTTCGTGTACAGTGGCCTTTTTTTTTATCTTAAAGAGAGAGTGATGGAGAACAAAATACGATAGATCAAAATACAGTTAATTAGTTCTGTGTGTCGTTACAAGCACCACCATTTTCAGAGCAAGTGCGCTGTCTACGCATCCTTATATACTTGATATCACAGCCGTCAGCTCCAATTATATCGCATTGGAACGAACAAACCCACAGTTCATTATACGCTTCAATGAAAACGATGTAGTGTGAAGGCTTGGAGTAAATGAGTATAGGATGGTGTTTGTGCCAACTCGGAGTTAGAAAAGTAAAAGACGATATATATACAGTAAATGAAAACCAGTAGAGGGGATATTAATGAGAAGGAACCATTTATTTATCAAGTAGAGGATAGTCACTCTGAATTGAGTCGGATGTACGTGAGATGTTCGTTCAAAATTAAACTTCCTCGAAAATTGGCCGCAGTATTTACATTTTGCGATCGTTAAACCACACAGAAGAGTAAGATTATAACTCGATACGACAACGAAAAGGAAGGTGAAACCAAAGAGGCGTTCATTTTGAGTCAATTAACCGCGCAGAACAATTTCATGAACGCGTCAAAAACGATTTTTGTTAAACAGCAACGAGTACAGATAATTAGTCGTTTAAAGTTTACCCTCCAGATTTTATTCGCACAAGATCCAACCTGCGTACGTATATTATAAAAACCGGTCTTTGAAAAGAATACTTGGGCTCAAAGTTTAATACGCTAACATTCTCGACTATCTTATCAATGCTTACATGTTCGTGCTTTAAGTACTTGAACACACGGAGGAAAGAACGCAACGCGAAATTCCATTCGTTTAATTACATTTTTTTCAGATTACAGACTTATACGTACATTATACAGATGAGATAAAAACGGAGTGATGTTGTGGGAAGAATTTGATAACAAAATCCTCCTAAACGGTTTGTGGTTTTATTGGAATCTCAAAAAATTTGCAATCACGAGTATATTCAGCCGAAAAAAATTCCAATTTCGTGAGTATTTGTCAGGCTTTTGGCGCTGTACAGACAGTAGCCGTATACCGTCAGTACCGGCCTTAGATATTTGATGGCGCCCCCGGGCAAATCTTTCAACTGCGCCCCGCGTGAGGTCACCGTTCCGAATAAGCCCGCGATTTGGCGTTTTCTCACTAGTGTTTTTACACTCGAGAGCCCCTTCTCAATTTCGTCGGTGAACTAGCTATTTTTCTCCATTTTAACCGTGAATTTGCGATGTTTCTCTTGGCCGCTAAATTGGGATTTTTCTCTTGGCCGCTAATTGGCGATTTTTCTCCATTTCTGGAGCGAATTAGCACTTTTTCCTAATTGGCCACGAAGTAGCCTCCGGAAACGGCGAATTGCCTATATTTCAGAATTTTCTCAAACGAACATCCCAATTAGTTATTGTTCTTGATTTTAGCCGCAAAATTGGCATTTTTCCTAATTTCGACCGCTATTTTTCCTACATTTTACATTTCAGGCACGAATCACCGATTTTTTTTCACTTTCTGGCATGAATTTACTTTCAGATGACCGCGAATAATTGACGTTTTCTCCATTTAATCCGAGAATTATAGTGTTTCTTCCTCACTTCAGCGCTTCTTCCCAATTTCATCAGTGAACTCTTCATACAGCCGCGAATTAGCGATTTTTCGCCATTTTAGCTGTGCATTGCCAATTTATCTTCATTTTCTGAATTACTGCAGTGATAGTTCGTATTTTCCTCGATTTTTAGCAGCTAATGAGCGATTTTTCTCAGTTCCATCCATGAATTAGCACTTTTTGTTAATGTTAGCTGGGAATTAACGAGTTTTGGTTTGTTTCGACGATGTGAATTAGAGCTCTTCCTTAATTTGAGCCACGAACTTTTTCCCTCAGAAGCCGAATATTGTCGTTTCCATACTTCAAGCCGGTACTTAGCGTTTTTAAAACACTTTATCCGCAGAAGCTTCAAAGGTAACTTTACCCGCGAAGTATAGCCAAGTATTTTTCTTGAAGGCAAATTCGCAGCTAAAATTGCAAAAGAATCGCCCAATCGCGGATACAAAAGACATAAGCCTTTAATTTACAGCTTTCTGACGGCTCTTTAGGTCCTTAAAGCAGACGAAAATGAAAAGGCGCACTAATACGCTGTTCTTATTACGAATGCACTGTAAAAATTTTGGAAAAAGCGATGTTACTCGTGGCTGAAACAGTGAAAAAGCGCTCATTCGTTACTTCCACATGAAAATCTGGGAAAAATCGCTTATTCGTGGAGCATAGACGACATTTTTGTTCTACGACCAGGTAATTTTTATATTTTATTTGTAACTCTTTTATTTTGCGTTGTAACAGTATTCCACGAATGTTTTGTGATTATTGTAGTGATGTGTAATAAGAGATAATCTTTATGTTATGCATGGTTCAAGTTACGAGAAAGTGTGAAGCACGGTGGTTTTCTGCACACCAGAGGGGTATTTCGTCTGACGTTTCTTTTTTTTTTTTTCGTTTTCAGGTGGTAATGGAGAGCAGGAGTGAGAAAATTCTACGTTTAGCGTTGATGAATACTATCTGCAAGAAAAACACCACGGCAAGCCGCGCGGTAGCCGCGCCTGTAGAAAAAGTTATTGTCGACGATTGTGCTGTTTGGAGAGAAATACCCCATGAGTATGGAAGCTGTTTAGCAGTTCTTGATTCAGATTCGGTCGAGAAGTTGAAGAATGAGTTCGGAATGAATATCACTCATTCACCTCAGAGAAACACTGCTGAAGAATCTGCTCTCGCCTATTTTTTGGACGGTGATGACTCCGTTGCAGATCCTAACTACAGTGACGATGGCAGCGAAATTCCTGAAAGTGACAGTGCCCATGACAACGAAAGTCCTGAAAGTAATGAAGAGGAAAATAGCCCAGTCAAAGGCCGCAAGAAAAGAACTTGTCCTGCCAAGTGGAAAGAAAACGTCGCAAAGACCAGAAGAAACCTCGGAAAGTCTTACATTTCAAAAAAAAAAAACGACCAAAAACGAAGAAGAAAGATCACTGAAAAATGGATGCCAGAATTGTCAATACGATTGTTCGCAAAAAATAAATCATGAAGAACGCTCCCAAATATTCTCATTCTATTGGAAGATGGGTGATATTAACAAACAGCGAGAATTTATCAGCCGACACATTCAGGAAATTCAGCCAGCTTACAGGTATCCAAAAGGAAAGCAACCTCGTAAACTTAATTGCTCCTTCTTTTTTGAAGTCTCCTGCAAAAAAAATCGGGTGTGCAAAACATTCTTCATGACAACGCTGGACATAAATAGCCGAACTATTTCCACCACAAGAGCCAAAACAAGCGAAGGATTTATCGAAAATGACAGAAGGGGCAAGCATGGACAGCAGCGAAAATTGAACGACAACATCCGGCAGGACATTCATTATCATATCAATTCTATCCCAAGGGTCCCGTCACATTACCTACGGCAGCAAACGTCAAGGGCGTACATTGAAGGAGGAAAATCAATCGCGGACCTTTACCGTGATTATGTCGACGTCTGCAAAAAAAAATGGGAAAGAATACGGGAGCCATACCGTATTTTTTAACATTTTCTCGAACGACTTCAATCTGGGTTTCTTTCAGCCCAAGAAAGACCAGTCTGCACGGCTTACGAAAACTCGAGTCACACGGAAAGATCAAATGAATTTGACACTCACATCAAAGAAAAAGAATTGTCGAGAGTTGAAAAACTAAACGACTAGGACAACTCGGACGCTTTGACGGTAGTCTGCACCTATGACCTCCAAGCTGCACTTCCGACTCCCAGAGGCGACGTGTCAGTCTATTATTACCGATCGAAGTTGTCGACGTATAACCTCACGATATTCGACCTGAAGGAGAAGAAGGCGACTTGCAGTGTTTGGCATGAGGGGGAAGGGAACAGAGGAGCAATAGAAATCGCTACGGCCGAATTCAAATTCATCGAAAAAAGAGCGAAAGCCACCGAGAGTGATCTTAACTTCGTGTTTTATAGTGACGAGTCGTTTAAAACGGTCAACATTTTCCAGAAGAAGAGTAAGAGAGCATCATAGGATTTGAACATAGAAGACCTCAAGCAGCGTGTACGGGCGTGGGATATCAAGAGCGCCTATACTTCACCGATTCCTATTGCGGACAACAAAAAGAAAGATTTAATGTATTTGGTTGATCATAATTACATAAACAAGGCATACCATCAGTTCTACAAATCTTTAAAATAGTTATGTTGTAGTGAGAGCACACCGAGGGTGCCAGTCCCCGTTTCGACCGTGTACCCTCGGTGCACTCTTATCCATCGGTGGGTCAAACCCCCTCTGACTTATCGTTCTTTCTTATGTTGTAGTTTCATTTAAGTTTATTCCTTGACGCTTTCTTTTTCTCCCTCTTTTAGTCGTGTGCTAATTTGTATTAACTGCATTGTTTATTATTTTTTTGCGTTTTTTGCGTATCATTCGTTTGTTAAGTATTAAGAAAAATTAGTGGGAACTTGTAAAGGCCTTAGAAAAAAGAGATACTATCAGTTACCTAAGACATTTGTGTTCTAGTCGCGATGCCAAATTTAATCATAAATGAAAAGACTGTTTGTAAGACTGTATTAAAGGCTGTGTTTCGCTTGTCACTGACTAATACATTTTTTGTAGCTTGTGGGTTGAGCCCAAAGAACTCCCAGCATGAATCGAGTTGGAAATACATACGCATTCTTGGTACCAAACAACGAATTTAAATCAATGCTTTTTTACTTCTCGCACTCAGGTCGGCAATATGAGGCTGCCATCGTAGTGCTCTGTCGAAAGTCAAGCCGAGAAATCTGTTGCTGTCTTGGAAAACCGGAGGTACGCCATTCATGCGGAGAGTGGGATTATAATGGGGCTTCCGTCTCCTGCAGAAGTGGACGCACGTGGTCTTTTTTGTGTTACCTACATTTGAAACCATGTCTCTCGGCCTGAGTGACGAGGGTGTTTATTGCCGATTTCGCTGCCGATTCTACCTCACTTTGGTCTCTTCCGGAGAGGAAGATACCAAATTCGTCAACATATATAGTTTTAATGATTATTAAAAGGGCTCTTAACGTTGCCCTTTTCAAAACGCTGATTTTATAAAATACTAATTCAAGTACTAAATTTATTTTACTGCACGAGCGAAAAGTACCAAAAACCCCGAGAGCGAGAGAGCGTACCAGAAGAGGTTGTGGGAAATTGTCGTTTTTTTTTGTGGGTGGGGTTTTGTGGAAACAGGAGGGAAAACGAGGGATAGCCGGGAGAGCCAACAGCCATGAAACGAATTTTGACACTTTAAAAACACACAATTGAAAATACAAAAAAAGAGATAATAAATTGTGACGAAACGCACACTTTTACCCAATTCAAGGGACAGTGGTGGCCACTCAATGATGTTGGGAGAAGGAAACCGCGTACATTGGTCAATTGAGCATATCTCCACAGGACTCATACTTTCGGCTCAAATCGAAATACTCAGAAAAAATGACCTTAAAAATCTCTTAGTTTGCGATTTTTAGAGGAAACGGCTAAAATTTAGTAATGGATGAAACCGCGTATCGTCGGGTCACTGGCGGACCTACACCTATCGGGGCCCAATCGCGGAAATCTCCAAGAGGCCCCTAAGTCTCTGTATGAACAAGACATATAATTTTAACTTAGCCTTTTCCTTATTTTATCCACGAATTACCGCTATTTCACCTTTTCTATCCGCCAATTAGCGCTTTTATCAATTAAGCCGGGAATTTATCAATTTCAGCCACGAATGAGTGCTGTTTGTCAACTTTACCCGCAAATCAGCGCTTATTTTCTCAATTTTGGCCGCGTTTATCGTTCTTCTTAATTTCAGTCGCAGATTAGCAGTTTTGTTCCTCCCTCCCATAACCATGAATTTGCGCATTTTCTCTACTTTAGCAGCAAAGTATCGTTTTTATCCCGTGAGCGAGTTTCTCAATTTTCCACGAGTTTTGGAGCTTTCCTCAATTTTAGTAGCAAATTAGCGATTTTTTTCACTTTTCTCAGCAGGGGATTAGCACTTTTCTCAGTTTTAACTGAAAATTAGAGTTTTTCTTAAGTGTTTTCCTCAATATTAGCCGCGAAATAGAGGGTATTCACAAATTAGGAATTTTTTGGTTCACCATTATGCTATGCATGAGCAATTTTTCTCTCATTTTTACCCGCGCATTTAGCAGTTTTTTCACCCATTGCCATGAATTCGCGCTTTATGTCAATTTCTGCCTCAAAAATTGCATTCAGAAGCCGCTAATGGCGTATTTATTCAGTTTTGACGCAAATTAGAATGTTTCTCAATTTTAGCCGTGAATTAGCACTTTTTATCAATTCAGGCTTAATTAAAATTAGCTTATTTTCTAAATATAACCCGCAAATTAGCGTTTTTTTTAGCACCGCATTAGCAATTTTATATTACTTTTGGTTATAGCTTATTGCTTCTTTTCAGTTCTAGCCCGTGAATCTGGGTTGATTTCACTTAAAACCGTGCACGAATGTGCAGTTATTCCGAATTTTAGCCACTAAGTTGCCGTCAGATTAAGGCGCGAATAAGGCGCGTATTTAAATTAAAAATTTCACCACATCTAGATGTTGTTAGATTGATATAATGAATAAATCTGTCGCCGGCATTTTAATTAGTAAATTAATTAAACTGATATTATCCGGACGACGATGGAAGGGCATAGCCCAACACGATTCGAGTTTCGAGAAAAAATGGCTCTCCGGCGGGATTTGAACCCGCAACCTCTGGATTACCAGTCCAGCACGCTGCCATTTGCGCCACGGTGACCCCCTTGGGAGTCGCAGAGGGAGGAATGAGCATTGTGGAGCTCATAGCATAGGGCGACACCGTGGCGCAATTGGCAACGCATTCGAGTTTCGAGAAACAATGGACCTAGGCGGGGTTCGGCTTAGCTTATCCCTCGGAGTACGACTCCCATAGGCGCCTCCGTGGCGCAAATGGCAGCGTGCTGGACTGGTAATCCAGAGGTTGCGGGTTCAAATCCCGCCGGAGAGCCATTTTTTCTCGAAACTCGAATCGTGTTGGGCTATGCCCTTCCATCGTCGTCCGGATAATATCAGTTTAATTAATTTACTAATTTCACCACACTTCAAACGAAAATTAGTGATGTTCCTGTATTTTAGAAGTGAATTGGCGCTTTTTCTAAATTTTAGCTGCCGTAGCGTTTCCAACCCGTGCATTACCGACTTCTCTCAATATTTGCTAAGAATTGGCGTTTTCCTCAACTGCAAATTAGCCATTTTTCCATTTTTAGCAGAGAATTAGCACTTTTTCCCAATTCGAACTGAAAATTAGCGTTCTCTCAAATTTAGCTGCGCTAATTGATGATTTTTGTTTTCAACTTTAGCCACGAATTAGTGATTTTCTTCATTTGCATCCGCGAATTAACGTTTTTTCTCACCTATAACCGCCAATTGCAAATTAGCGATTTTTCCCAATTTCAGCTGTGGAATAGCGTTTTACGCTCATTTTGCGACGATTTAGCATCTATTCCCTTTTTATACGCGAAAGGGCGATTTTCCGCAATTTCAGTTGTGAATTTGCCATTTTTGTACAATTTTAACCTGAAAGCGCATTTTTGTTGTCAATGATATAGCGTGTTTTCTCAATTTTAACTGCGGGGTTGGCCCGGAAACTACACTTTTGCGTTGATTTCCACATTTTATTCGTAGAATGGCCTCCATGCACCGAGAATCAGCGATTTTTCCTCAATTTTAGTGTGGAAGTTGCATCGCGAGTCCACGAATAAGCGCTTTTTCGCAGGTATAGACACGAATATTAGCGATTTCTTCAATTTTTTGCCGCGTCAGCAAGTTGCAAATTGCCGATTAGCACTTTACTGGGTTTTAAGGACCTAATGAAACTGGGGAAACGGTGTATTTTCTCTTTTTAGCCTGTAGCTTTCTCTTTGAGCTAAATATCCACGAAATTTAAAGTTTTCTGTCTGAATATTCGTGATATTGTCAGTTTCATGCCTTTACCCTCGCGAAATAGCAAATTTCTCGTCGTTATATTCGCAGGTAGATTATGGTCTATATTTTCGCGAAACAGCACACTTTTTGGCCTTTTACCCAGTGGGACCCTGATAGGATAGCCAGCCCCAACGGGCCCGACTGCACCCATATTGTCCTAACGAATAGCCGTGCATGTAATTGGAATATTAGAAGATGAATGTTTTGTAATTTTGTGATTTCGGGTAGAAGAAATGGCAAGTTTTCTGGTTGAATATCCGTGAAATTGAAACGTTTTAGTTTTAATTCAAGGGGATTTGCAAATTCAGGCCTTTTATTCAAGCTAAATTGCAAGTTTTGGTGCTACAAGAGAGCCCCGGAGCGTGACAAATACCTAAGAAATTGAAAGTTCCACGGCCGAATATCTGTGGCTATGCGACTTTCGGGTCTTATAATTATTCAGAAAATGAAGGTTTATATGGTATTAATTTTTAATTTAAGAAAAATGACACGTTTTGGGACTCTTATCCGTGGCGGTGAAGCTCCAGCAAGTCGAAAAGTCAGCCTCGTCAGTGAAAATCCCGACAAATGCCAACAAAATTGGAAGTTTCCTGGTTAAAAATCCACGATATAGACATTTTCGGGTCTCAGCTTAATCGAAATTGCCAGTTTAGCGTCTTTAATGCAATCATAATTAACAGTTTCTGGGCCCAAAATCGTCTTCTGTGGGCCTGCGAGGGGAGCGCAGTTTTTGGCAACCGAAACCTGGCCATATAAGCCTGAACCTAACAGCCTATTTCTACTCCCTACTTACTAATTATAGCGCTAACGCTCAATTAAGCGACTAAGAGAGCCGCCAATACGTGTTTTTTGTCTAACTTTACTCGCGCGAATCATCTTGTTTCTCAATTTTGACCCCGAGCAAAGTTATTCTCAATTTTAGACGCGAATTATCCAGTTTTTCACCTACGGTCATGGATTTGGGCTTTTTCCTCAATTTTATAGCCGCAAAAAGATGCTTTCAGAAGCCGCAAAGTGGCGTGCCTCAAATTTCAGTCACATAAGTAGGAATTTTCCCCAATCATAGTCGCAGATTGGAGCTTTTACTTTACATTATCCATGAATTAGTGATGTTTCTCAATTTGAGCCGCTCATTATAGTGCTTTTTCTCAATTATGGCGGCAAAGTAGCGTTTGAATGAGCGATTTTTTCTTAATTTAAGCAACGATTTGGCGTTTTCCTCAATTTTACCTGCACACTATGAATTTTTCCCATTTTCAGTAGCGAATTAGCACGTTATTCTTTTAGTTTGAGTTTTGAGCTTTGAGCTTTATCGGCCTTGATTAGTAATTTTCTCGATATTGGTCGCAAATTGGCAATTTTTTTTTTTTTTTCATTTTACATATAACATTGACATTTTTTCCACTTTTAAGTGTGGATAAGCGCTTTTTCTCAGTTTTAGTGTTCTAGTTCAGAAGCCAAGGGTTTCCAGTTTCTAAATTTAGCTGCGAATCAGCGTTTTTCTCAATTTTAGCAACGATAATTAGCGATTTAACTAGCAGTTTTTCTCAATTTTGGCCGTGTTTGTCTTAATTTTAAACGCTTGTTAACGATTTTCCTCATTTTTTTGCAGTGAATTAGGGTTTTTCTCACATTTTATCCATGAATGGGTGATTTTTCTTAATTTTAGCTGAGACGTTGCCATATTTCTCAATTTGAGCCGATAATTAGTGCTTTTTATCAATTTTTGCGGCAAAGTAGCGTTTTTATCTCGTGAATCGCGATTTTTGCTCAATTTGAGCAACTTATTGGAGTTTTACTCAATTCTACCTGCATGTTATAGTTTTTTCCCTCAAACCCATGAAACTAGCATTTTTATTCATTTTAGCTGCTCTGATTAGTAATTTGTTCAATATTTGCCGTGAGTTAGCGATTTTTTTCATTTTTCATTTAAAATTAGCCTGACGTTATCTGAACGCCTTAGAAAGGCAAAGCCTAACACAATTCGAGCATGGAGAAAAAAAAAGGGCTCATTGGCGAGATTTGAACCAGCAACCTCTGGAATGCTAGTCCAACGCGCTGCCAATTGCGCCACGGTGTCGCCCTATGCTATGAGCTCCACAATGCTCATTCCTCCCTCTGCGACTCCCAAGGGGGTCACCGTGGCGCAATTAGCAGCGCATTGTACTAGCAATCCAGTGGTGACGGGTTGAAATCCCGCCGGGGAGCCCATTTTTTCTTGGAGCTCGAATTGTGTTAGGCTTTGCCTTCCCGTGTCCGGAAATCAGTTAATTAATTTATATCTTTAATTTGCCATTTATTTCGAACTTTCAGCTCCGAATTAGTGGGTTTTTGAAATAATTTTTGGCCACGATTTGTATGAATTTCATAGCCTAGTTTTTTTTTCCTCAATTTTAGCCACGGGCTCGGTTCAAGAACAGCACATTAGCGTTTTTTTCCTTCACTTCAGCCCTAAAGGTGCCTTTACACTGCGCGAAACTTCCTCGCGAAACAGTTTCGCGAGGAAGTATCGCGCAACGTAGGGTGTTTACACTAAGCGAAACAATTGAGGCGAGTCAAGCGAGGCAAGGTGAGCCACCAGTTTGGGCGAGGCAGCCATGCCAAGAGGAATTGTTTCACCGCGAGACAAAAGGGGCGTCTACACTAAGCGAAACAAGAAGGGTGAAACACTTTGATGCGCGCTAAAAAACCGACAACGGTTGGCTCGCCTCGAGACTGCCTCGCGCAACGTGTTTCGGGGTGAAACATCAATTTACATTACGCGAGACTTGACTCGCGAAACTGTTTCGCGAGGAAGTTTCGCGCAGTGTAAAGGCACATTTAGGTTGCGGGACCCTTTTGAAATAGGCTAGATAGACTGATGACGTAATAACAGCATTCGTGTGACCTCCACAATAGCTTCCCACAAATCAAACAATAGGACTTAAGAGAATGGGAAAGACAAGAAGGGGCAAGACATGATAACAGCAATGAAGCGGAGGGGTGGGAGGGGTCATAACCCCTTAACCACGTCACGAGTCACAGACCGACCGTATAAGGTAACAAACAAAAATTGGCAAGTTTTATTAGTTTGCTATAAATCGAAATGAATCATGTGCGCACTAATATTCAATTCATCGTCAAATTTAGTCATTTTCTTCCGAAAAAAATGTTTCCAGAGATTTTTATTTTTTATGTTACTTCCTCATTGTGATAAGCACAGAGAATCAAACAAGCCACGGAGCGAGTGTTGACTCTATCCCAGATATTTCAAGACAAGAGATTTGCCCTTCTTTTCTCCAACCTGACGGGAATTCGACAATGTTTCCATAGAAGAACGTGAGGACGATCCAGACTACTTCGTTGATCTCGAACAGATCGACTCTACTGACGAATCCCAGGATGAATACGACGAGCTTGAACAACGCGACGAAGCCGGTCAGGCAAAAAGGGTCGATGAAGAGGAAACTATGGACGACGCCGCCGTCAGAAAAAGGAAACGTTGCAAAAGGGCTGATATGTCAAATCGTGGCAACAAAACCACAGAAAGACTCTCAGAATGACAGGACAAGCTTATCTGGGAAGAAAGCAAGGAACTTCTAAATTCACTGAATCCAAACCTCCAAGAATGATGAAGCATCGGTGTTCATGTGGGGAAAAGCGTCCGACAAAAAAAAAACCGACAAGCCTCCCAGAAATAACATTAAATTTAAATGTTACGCCATCAGTGATGAGGAACGCTTAAAATTGTTCAACAGCTTCTGGCAGTTATCATGGGAGAGTAAGAGAGTACTTGTGGAGGCTAATGTAGAAAGATGTCAAGTCAGGAACCGCGATGTGTACCTTCCCTCAGGCTACATTTCTGCTGCAAGGAGGACGAGATGTAACCCTAGACCCTACGAAGTGATTGACTTGGATTGCAAAAAATGAGAGAAATTAACGAAGAATTACGTCAAACAGAGCTAAATATGAGCGAAATTTCAAGTTTCTGTGACCCAGGGCTACCCAGCCACGACAGCCAGCACAAAATTCTGACAAACACAGCCATGAAATAACATCCTACTGGCCTAAAATCCAATTTAAACCCGTGAAATTCTCAGTTTCTGGTCTTTATTCCCGTCAATTTTTCAGTTACGGAGATCTTCATCAGTGACCGCGTGGAACCTGATGGGCAAGCCGACCACGACAGTACTCAAAGTCTTCAAATTTCCAACATTTTTAAACCACGCAAGAAATTTGAATTCGACTGACTGAATATTTGCGATAGCGTGAGTTTCACGTCTAAAAATTTTGGCAAAATTGAAAGTTTAGGGATTTAGGGATTCTGGGAAGCCAACTCCGGCAGCACTCGACTCCTGATGACGAACATCCGAGAAATTACAACATTCTGACGACAGAAATCCGCAAAATTAGAAGTTTACTGGATGAATACTCGCGATATTAAAGGTTGAAGGTTGAAATTTGCTTTATAAAAATTCGATTGCTTAGTTTTCAGCCTTCATTTTCGCGAAATTACAGTGTTTAGGGTATTAATTAAAGCAAAATTTCAGTTTCGAGACCGTTTTTGTAGCGGTGAAACTCAGGCTAGCATGCCCTGACTTCGGCCTTTTAGCCACGAAATTCGGGTCTTCATTTCAGCTAAATTTGAATTTCTGAGCCTTTAATATTGGAGAAATTGCAAGTTTCGGTGCTAACTTCTCTTGAAATAGCCTGTTTGAAATTGTTTTTTATGGGCTTGGACACCGGGCTAGCGTGCCACGACGGAACGCGTCGGGAGCGCGGGTCAGGGAGCGAGTATCTGTGAAATTTGATCTTTCACAGGCACAATTTTTGTGAAATTGTAAGTTTCGGGGCCAATTTATTTCATAAGTTGCGAACCCTGGGCTAGACGGCTCCACCTATGTACACGATTAGACGTGCAATGGTAACTGAGAGATAACTGTTTGTGATCTTGATAAATTCGGGTCCTAAGTTGAGAAAAATTACAAGTGTTCTGGCAGAATGCCCGCGAAATTGAAAGTGTCGGTTTTTCGGGTGTTAATCTAAGCAAAATTGCAAGTTTTGGGAGCCTTTTCTGTAGCGGCGTATCATCTGCCACTTCTGCAAGATTCCGAGATAAATTGAAGTTGTGCAGGTATACCCGGGCTCACGAGCCGCACAATCAATTGTTGATGTGGTGGTGGTGGTGGGGGGTTGGTTGCGGCTACTACCAAATTGATGATCCGAGAAAACATAGCCAAAACGTCGGAATTTCCGGGATTCAATTCTCATGAAATTGGAATTTTCCACGGTCTGTCAATAGGGTGGTGTGCGTCGTTTGTTACAGTCGAAAAGGAGCGTTTCAGGGCTGAGGAGTGAGGAACCGCTTACAGGGCAGGGGGGGGGGTCATCAGATCAGCCCCAAGCAAGTTTTTTTTAATCCCCACCAGTGGATCGGTTCCGTGGTTTCATCGGGAGCATTCCTGCTGACTTTCTTTGAGGCGATATTCACATTTCGCGGGCAGGCTTTAGAATGACCGATAATGGAGTCAAATGTTTAGTTTCTAGCAATAAGTGTGGATCAGGCGGAGCGAATGCTCCCCCAATGCTCTGGCTGGGGGGGGGGGGAGCGCCTCTCTCCCCCATCTCGAAGCTCAAGGAATCGAAAACAATGGGTTCATGTTGATTTTGCATCATAAAACTGATCGTTCGCACCTTTCAGAACAATAACATGCTTCCTCTTATTCCTGATGGGCTTCCTTCACGCTGGGAGAGACTTGAAAGCTATCGAGAGTGAGAGAGTTGTGGAGCTGTACGGAACGTGTCTGCCCCCTCAGGTGGTTGGAGGGGGGGAGGTGAGAGTTAAGTAAAGCCGCGAACACACAGTTTACAACTAGCGAATAGGTCAAAAAAGAGCAAAATGTTCTTTTCGACGCTGGTAGATTAATAAATAATAAATGAATTGTTAAGTATACATAGGCGGCTTTCGGACATCTAAACAACCCTATACATTTAATTTAAACGCCTCGACACTCAAAAATTCCGGCACTTGAAAAATTATTTTCAATTTCAACTGTGAATCAGCACTTTTCTAGATGTTTATTGCCCCAAATTGTAGCGCTATAACTTCAATTTTAGCCACAAAAGAACGTCTTTTCTCGATTTGAGGCGAGAACGAGCGCTGTTTTTCAAAATTTCAACTGCGAATCAGTCGCGAAAAGTCAAGCAGTCGATGCGATTTAATAATTAGCGTCCGAAAAATAATGCTTCTGTAGCCATGATGGTGCACCATCATGTTTACTTAAAAGTTAGCTGTTGGCATCTAACTGAGAAGGCCCAAGAGTTTAATTAGAAAGTCTTCTCTCATTAAAATTTGAGAAGCGAAGGATTAAGTAAACATTCCTGGTAAGGATTTAATTAATGTTTCGCCAAGATCATTGAAAGTATCCGGATTAAATATTTCGGGATTTAAGAGTTTTATTAGAAAGCTATAATTGAGCGATGATAATTATGTAATTAATGATTTTATTCATTTTCTTAACTTAAAACCATTAGGTGCTTTTTTTAAAATACATCTATAGCTGCGTATTAGTGAATGGCGTGAGAAAAATTAGTTTTTTCTTGGTGCCAATGAAAATGATTTATGCAACTTTTTAAAATTCGGTCTCATCCGAAATGTTCTGGCTTCCGCGTCGCCGAATCGCTAACATTGTTTGTTTCTTCTTTTTGGGACAGAAATCAAGAAAAGTATAGACAGTCGAATGCAAAACGTACTGACGAATTCTTAATAGCTCCGGCCAGTAACAAACATTTTCTGAATGCGAAACGACGCCAAGTCCACCCCTTCATTTTTCAATCTCGAGCTCGTGTATCTCGCGGTACGCCATAACCCTGTAAATTATGTGAAGGAGCCTCCAATTCCCTTTGTGTATAGTTAGCCAAGGAGTTCTTGGTGACTCTGTACATAAATTAGACTAAATGTCCAATTAGGTGACGTTAAGATTTCACAGAAAATAAAAATAAAATGCTGTTGAGGGGGGGGGGGCGAAGGAAAAAAGCAGGGAAGGCGTTGAGAAAATAATCCTGACCCTCTTTGTTATCTTTTTCAGATCGGCGAGAACATCTCTAATTGTTTTGAGACACATTCGTATACCGTATAGGCGGCTTTTCAGATTTATTTATCACTGTGGCAAGCAGTTCCTCCAACATTTCAAATTGATGAAGTTGCTGGCAGGGGGAGGTGCATACAGGGGCGTAGCCAGCCCTTAATCCAGGGATGGGCAGAGACCCCAGCAAAAGAACTGGTAGTTGTTAACCCTAAAATCTTCACTTTTAGAAATAATTTTTTTTTCGAAATAAAAAAATTACTCATAGTTGCATCCCTACTCTCTATTGATGATTTAGTATGGCAATTTGCATTTGTTCGCATTCCGTATGCTACAACCGAGCATATGTGAAACGGGAACTAAGGTTCACATAGACCATTTTCAGTTGAAATGGTTGGGTGAACTGTAGTTCCCACGACTAGTTTCCTTTGAATTACTTGCGTCAACCGAAGTTCCCGTGACCAGTTCTAGCTAGTCAATATAACAAGTACAAGTATAGGAAAGGAAATCCGAGCATCAAAATTTAAAACAAATTGTTAAATATAATGTCAGCCTTGTAATAAAGGTATTTCGTTTCAAAATGTCGTAAAATTTTGAAAGAAAAAATCACAAAATTCAACATGACTAGTTTCAAAAAAAGAGAATAAGGATATTCCTTCTCAAAACTACTTGAAAATGACTAATGGAATGACTAAAAACGTGATTAAAAAAAGTATTAAAACAATTAAAGTGAACTTGGAAAAAATCACAAAATTCAACGTGAGTGGTACTCGACAAAACAATTTCTAGAAGGAACAATGCAAAAACGTTTTTCACAAGTTTGGCACATCATTATTGTTTTGTTTTCTTTGCAGAACCTGCAGCGACCTTTTGTCGTGCACACTGGGAGATGCATTTTTTGTGATGGCTGGTCTCCTGCTGTCGGAGTTTCTCTGGGGGAATCTTTTGGAGTGTTTCTTCGTGAGTTAGCTCTAGCATGTCTCCCACTGCTGGAGGAACCAGAGTACCTGATCAATTGGTCTGCTACAGCAGCTCTGAAGTGTTTAAGGGCCAGGACCGTTATTTTCTCTTCGTGCATTTTTCGTTTTCGTTGTTCAGTCTTTTTTTTATCTTTTTTTTCACGTTCAGGTACTGCATTCAAGTCCATTAAGTTTTCTTCTTCAAGTTGAGGTTCAATCACAGCCGGTAATTTTTCGTATTCAGATACGTCCGATGCATTTTTCGTGAGCTCACTAGTGCTGGGCTCCATTTTCTTTGGTTTCTGTTGCATATTTTTTTGTCTTGGGTCATGCAGCTTGGTTGCCAATACCTCGACTTCACAAGTTTCATTTGATGTCTTTCTCCTTTTTTTATTTTTTTCTTCATCTTCTTGCTTCGCTCGAACGTCTCTCCGATAGTTTAGCCACGCGTTATTAACGCAAATGTCAAGAAGTTGGCCGAAAATCCCGAGATACCAGCGATGGCTTTTCATTGGTGTCCGATAAAGTGATATCAGCATATCCGATAGGTCGACTCCACCCATGTGGTCATTGTATTCTTCAATTATCTTGGGGCATGGAACCTCAATGTGTTTTCGGTCTGTCCTCGAGTACCTTTTGATTTTTCTTAATGGTTCCACAGAAACGTAGGTGCTTGCTAGTAACACTGGTTTTGTATCTAGCCATTGAGTAATTGTAATTTTATTTTTGTTGTCGGAGCAAACTTCGAAGGTACCTCTGTCTTTTTTCATCATGTCTTTTTCTGAGGATATGGGGGCGTTTCGTGTTCTGTTCCTCCTTATTGTTCCAACGGAGAGAATGCCGAATTGTTTTCTAAGGTGAACCATCAATTCCGGACTGGTGAAGAAATTGTCAAAGTATACGGTGTTTAAAGCTGGATTTTCAATGGACTTGCAAAGCGCAAGTACACACTGTGACGAAAATGGGAAAGCCATTTCTTCATTCGAGAACTCGACACTGGAAAACGTTGAATTCCCAGAGTAAAAGTAGAAGTCAGAGACAATACCGGATACACCGCTCCGGACGAACATTTTAAACCCCCACTTACATGGTTTTTTTGGCATATATTGCTTGTTGGAACCAGCTTTAGCCCCTTTGTACGGCACCATCATCTCATCGACACTGTAGCAATGCTCGGGAGTCGTCGACAAACAGTTTTTCCGGATAAGTTCTGCAATGGGCTTAATTTTGAAGAAGGGATCGTGAAGTCGGGTGCTGTTTGGCATCGAATTATCGGCGAAATGAATGTAGCGTTTAATTTTGACGAATGTTCGGTAGGACATAAGACTGGCAATCTTCTCGTACTTGAAACGGATGCTCCAATAGTCCGTAACTGCAGGAAGATGAACTATTCCCATCAACAGGAGAATTCCTACGAATTTCTTGACCAGATCCCGAGTCAAATTTAACTGCCCTCCAGTTTGCTGCATGTAGTACAAGTTTGAATGGTAGACGATGTGGTCAATGCAGGCGTCATCAAAAAAGGAATAAAAATAAGACAAAGGTGTGCGCGAAAGTAAGCATTCTCCTTTGGGCGGAGAAAGACGATTTGTGACTTTATGGCGAAATTTTGACTTTTCCCACTTCAGGACAAGGGGCTTGAATTTCTGTTGCACAGACTTAGAAGTTTTAGTTTTCTGAGGGTCTTTCTTAGTGTTTTCGGGAACGCTAGCTTCCTGGGTCCTATTCTTTGTTTTTTCAAGCATAGAAGATTCTAGGTTGTTTCCTGCGTCATTTTCGGTTGGGTAGCAGACACCACTCCCTTCAAAAAATTGGCTCGTGTCACGAATGGTCTTATATTTGTGCTAACTAACACCTACCTTTTGGAGATTCGACATCAGATTCATACTCATCCGCAATGATGCAAGAAAATAGGTCCTGGATACCTGCTTCCAGTTGTTCCTCCGTCCATTCTTCGGTTGCGTAACTCTCCTGAATGTACAGTTCATTCTCGTCTTCTGATGATTCTTTCCTCTGGCACTCATCATCAGACCCAGCGCCTGGCTTAGGGACGAGAGACATTATCTTTTCGGCCCTTGTCTTGAAGCGTTTCATGATGTAAGTCTAGACAAAAACTTGATGACAGCTTAGCTAATTACTTTTTTTGACATGGCTACAAATAACTATATTGCCAATAAGTATTTTATTAGGCCAAATTATGAATTGGATAGGGTTATATAAAACCTGTCGTGGGAACTGCAGTTCACATTGTTAAGTGAAGAAAACTGTTGCTGTGAACCATAGTTCCCATCATGCATTTCTACGAATACTGGTTTCGGGAACCGAGGTTCCCATGTTTTCAAATCGACGTATAGCCTTGTGAAATGATCGTATTCCAACTTATTATTTCACGATTCATTAAAACAACGTCTAAATATTATATTGCATTCATCAAAAACCTTCAAAAATTAAAATAAATGAATGATTTCAAGATATAAACTTACCAGTGAGGTCTCCTCAGGCTGGCTTCGACTCCACCATGTGACACTAACGACGACTACATATATCTCATTTCCGCGCTCAAACTTTGAAAGGCCAGTGTTGCCAACATTATAGTAAAGGCCCATGACGAACTTAAGAAGTGCGTTTCAACACTGTAAATCGTGTTATAACAACACTATCTACGTCAGAAAACCATGGGTACTCAAGTTCCCATGTAAAGAAAAGGGTTTCAGGAGAAGTCGCATTAATTCGCCAAATTCATCCCCGGAAAATAAGTTTTACACAAAAAGGGTCGTAATACACCAAAAACTAACATTTACGTTAGGAAATATCGCCTTTAGACTTCCAATCCTAATTTTCTGTCCAAAAACTGACAATGTTTTCCCTCTAAATCGATACTCGTAGGCAGGGGTGAGCAAAATACTTTGAAAATGTATTTTAAATCCAAAGCCCAAAATACTCTCAAAAATGTATTTTAAATACTGAAATACAAATACTTTTTGAATTGTATTTTGAATAAAATACAAATACAATTTAAAATACTTTTCAAAAATTCGATTTCGACGGCAGATAGTGCGAAAAACACGAAAAATAAATAATTCAAAAATATCAGGTCCTTCAATAGACAAGTTGACAAAATGTAGCAGCGCGAAATGGCGCTGCGCCGCGATGCGCAAAAAAGTAGGCAAGTTGTCACGAAGTATTTAGTACCGAACCGGCGAGCACTGGTGGATCGTGAGCTAAAAAGGAGGTGAGGTCACTGGTGGACCTATATCGGGGCCCGGGGCGGAAATCTTCAAGAGGTCCCTAAAAGTCTCTAAGTATACATAAAACCTCTATTGGTAACCTCTGAGGCCTTTTCCTAATTTTAGCCATGGCCTTTTCCATATATTGCAGGCAAATTACCGCTATTTCCACAGTCTATCCGCTAAACAGCGCTTATGCCAAGTTTAAACTGCAAATTCCTCCATTTTAGCCGCGAATGAGTGCTTCTTGTCAACTTTAACAGCAAATTAGCGCTTTTCGCCGCAAATTAGCAACTGATTAGCGGGGTAATCCCCCCCCCCCAGCATAAATACATAAATATGCTCTTTTCCCAAAATTTAGCAGCCAAGTAGATTTGGTATCCTGTGAATTAGCGATGTTTCTTCAACTTTCCTCGAGTTGGCCTTTTCCACAATTTTAGCTGCAAATTAGCGATTTTTTCTAGCGGTTTACTCAGTATGAGCTGAGAATTACTCAATATTAGCCGTAAAATTCTCGAAATGTTTACCACAAATTAGCATTTTTTGTTCACCGTAACCATACACTGCGGAATAGTGATTTCGTCTCAGTTTTAGCCGAAAATTTGCGAGTTTTTCACTCATAGCCATAAATTAGCGCTTTTTCTCAATTTTAGCCTCAAAGTCTCCCGAGGAAGCCGCGAATTAACGAATTTCCAATTTTTGACGCAAATTTAAATTCGTCTCAATTTTAGCTGTAAATTAGCGCTTTTTCGTAATTTTAGCAGTGCAGTAGCTATTTCTAGCCCGTGTATTAGCGAATTTTGTTCATTTTAGCCTCGAATTGGCGTTTTCCGATATTTTTGTTGCAAATCGGCAATTCCGTCCATTTTTGACAGTGAATTAGCACTTTTTGTTTCAATTTAGGCTGAAAATTAACTTTTCTCTTTATTCTAGCCAGAATAATTACTGATTTTCTCTATATTAGCCGCAAATTGGCACCGTACTAGTAATTTTTTTCAATTTTAATTATAGGTAGAATAGGGCTTCATCTCAGTTCTAGCCGTGAATTAGTTTTTTTTCTTTTACTTATAACCATGAATTTGCCGTTTACCTCAATTTTAGCCAAAAAGTTGTTGTCAGAAGGCGGAATTAGAAATTGCAATACACTTTATCCGCGATTATTTTCCTCAATTTTAGCCGTAAATTCGCGTTTTTTTCAACTTTAGCTGCTTTGAAGCGTTTCTAATCTGTGAATTTGCAAATTACCTTAATTTTTCAGCCACGAATTCGTGATTTCCTCAAATTTTAGCCGGGAATAACACTTTTTCCCAATTTGAGCTGAAAACGAGAGTTTTCATTTATTTATGACAGGCTAATTATAGTTAATTTTTCAATATTAGCCGTTTTTTGGCTTATTATTTCTCAATAATAAGTCTTTGTAATCGTATCGCAACAAAATTTTTTTGACCCCCCCTCAAAATTTGTAGTTTTACGTTTCAAAGTGCGTAGAATCCAATTCTGCAATAAAAAAAAAATGTCCGTCCGCCGTCCGGGCCATATCTTGCCCTAGGATTGCTCGAAAAAACTCGTTCTTTCGCACATAGACACCATTTGGGGTCTAGTTGGTCCTAACATCTGATCAGTTTGATCAAATAACCTCCTTGGGTTTTATGGGCCAAAAGCGGGTCCAAAATGGGGATTTTCAAAGGATTTGGGGTCATAGGGGTGTGGGGTGTCGATTTTCATGTAATTTCAAGCCGGATTTGACTACATCCATGAATAATAAACCCACAGTCCAAATAATAAGGCATTGTTCGATAATTCGCAGCGTTTTTTTACACATCAGTCCCACGTTGGCATTTTTCCTTCAATTTTTGCTATGGATTAGCGTTTATTGTTTAGTTTTAGCCTCGAACAGAAGCCACGCATTTGCGTTTTGTCAATTTTTCAAGGTTTAGTGACTTTTTGGGTCGCGCTCTCTTCGGTATACAAAAAACGGCCAACGAAAAATTTAGAGATCTTTTTTATAACGACAATGAAAAATTGGGAAAATACGAACTCGCGATCAAACTGACTCACACGTTGTTTTTTAAACATAATATTTGTTATTTTTAAAAATTAAAATTGAGGTTTGTTAGCTGTTGGCACGCTACAACTTTAACCAATTTTGGCCACGGGTTAGCGCTTTCAATCATTTTTAGCAGTGCAGTAGGGATTCTTTTGTTTGTTTGGCGATTTTCCTCCATTTTAACCACGATTTGGCGTTTTCCTCATTTTCAGCTGCAGTTTAGCCATTTTTTAGCAGCCAACTAGCACTTTTTTCTCAGTTTGAGTTGAAAATTAGTGTTTTCCTTAATGTTGGCCCCGCTAATTAATATTTTTGTCAATTCTAGCCGCGCAGTTTTTTTAGATTTTAGCCCGCGTGAGCAGTTTTTTTCTACGGATTAGCGCTGTTTCTCAGTTTGAGCCTCGAATCATTCAGAAGCTATACATATTTTCGTTTTCTCAATTTCAGCCGCGAATCATTGATTTTTCTTCATTTCAGCTGTGAAATAGCGTTCTCTGATAATTTTGCAGCGAATTAGCACATTATCTATTCTCTTTTTTTTTTTTATTTATAGGCGATTTTTCGCAATTTGAGTTGTGAATTTGCCATTTTAGTCCAGTTTAAACTCGAATTAGCGTTGTTTTTCGCAATAATTGCCACGAGTTTTGTTTACTTGTACAGCTTTGTGTACTTGTAGGCTATGGCTCTGTATGATCCATTTTTGTTCAAAGTTTCCATCCGCTAGCATCATTTTTGCGGCAGTTGTGCTAACAAGGAATTCGGAACTTCCACCTCCCACCATGACTACCCTTCCCTCTCCACTTTTTCGAAAAATGAAAACGTCAATCGAAGGCTGTTATTACACCGGGTTTTTGTGCCAAATATGGTGTCACTAAGTTAGGTTATACTGGTGAATGGTGGCGAAGAAGTGGAAACTAAAGAACGTTTAAATTAAAAGTATTTGTATTTGTATTTTCGTTGAGTGAAATACGTATTTTGTATTTAAAATACAAAGTACTTTAAATACTCAAGTATCTTGCCCACCCCTGCTCGTAGGAAAGGATTGGCACACTCAATACTGGGTGTCCGACTCTTCATCAACGTCATCTCTGAGAGGCGTAAAAAACAAACGATTTTCAATTCAAAACTGACGGGTTTTAACCCAAAACTAAAGATTTCACTCTATAACTGAATATTTTACTTTAAAATCAACGATTTCACGCCAGCACGACTGGCGTTTTGAAAACCCAAGGCTTCGCCCCAAAATTGATGATTTCTCTCTAAAACTGGCGGATTTAACCCAAACTGAATAAAAAACAAATGATCTTACCAAAATAACGGACCCGTCTGCATTTTTGTTTTTTTTCGGGATTGTAGTACCTTGCAGTGTTACAGGAAAGACCCAGGCGGAGGCTTTCGCCATTTTGCCTGGCGCATTTCCTACCCCGAAGTGTATAGGACCTCAAAAACCCAGATGCTGGCAGTTGACCAGAGCAGGAATCAAATCCACGACCGCAGTGCCCATGGGTGCCAGGCCACTGGAGCGCAATGCCCTAGCCCCAAGGACACACCGGCCCTCACCAATCTGCATTTTAAAAAACTGCAGATTTTACCCGTGAAGTGGCGAATTTTACCATTTAATGGACAGTTTTTCTTAACTTTTTCTTTGAATTAGCGCTTCTCCCCAGTTTTAGATGTGTATTAGCCATGTTTTCCATTTTCGCAGTAAAATAGCACTTTTTATTCATTTTGGAAGCGGATCAGCGACGAAGTATTCACATATAGCGACGAATTGAAACATTTTTTTCAATTTCAGCCGTGAATTAGCGCACTTTCTTCATTTTAGCATATATAATGAGCGCTTTTTTCATTTTAGAAGAGGATTGGCCATGTATTCACGTATGAATCACCATTTTTTTTTCGGCGATGACTTCCCATTTCAACACGAATTAGCGCTTTTCCTCAGCTAAAGCAGTGCGAATTAGCGATGTCTTCTCATTTTTATCTACGAATTAGTGCTTGTTCTTAAGATTAACAGCAAATTAGCGTCGCTTTATTATTTTAGCTATGATTTAGCGCTTTCTCTCCATTTTAACAGTGAATTAGCGCTTATTTTTTTTTACAATTTGAACGCAATTTCTCCATCTCCAGCGCTGTTTCACAATTTGAGCTGTGAATTATCAGGGACTTACTCACATTTACCCGCGAATTAGCGTTCCCCTCCAATTTAGCCGCTAATCAGTGATTTTTCTTAATATTAGCTGCGAATTAGCGCCTTTTCTCCATTTTTTCAGTGACTTGACGATGTATACCAACATACACCAACGAATTGGCGCTATTTTTTATCAATTTCAGTCATCAAATTGCCCCCGGAAATTGCGGATTGGCGTTCTCTCAATTTCGAAATACAATGGGCAGTTTTTCTCAATTTTTGCTGTGAATTTTATGTGATGCGTATTATCGATTTTTTTTTTTTATTTTAGCAATGAATTAAAAGTTTAGAGCGCAGTAGTGATGTATTCACATAACATAGCGTCGGATTAGCACTTTTTCTTATTTTAGCCTTAATTAGCGTAGTTTCTCTATTTTAGCAGTGAATTAGCAGTTTTCTACATTTAACCACGAATTAGCGCTTTTCATCCATTTCGAAAGCCACCTAAGCGATTTTCACAATTTAAGCCGCCAATTAGCACTTTTTATAGTTTTTAGAAACGAATTAGCGACGTATTCACAATTAGCGACGAATTAGCTCTTTTCCTCCATTTTAGCCGTAAATTAGCGCATTCTTCTTTTTAGCACCAAATGAGCTTTTTTTTCCAATAGCAGCAAATTTTGTGCTGTTTTTCACTTTGAGCATTGAATTAGCTGCGAATTAGCATTGTTTCTCCAGTTTAGCAGCTAATGGGCGATGTATTCACTTATAGCAATGAGTTAGTGCTTTTATTCAATTTCACGGTTTTTGCGCATTCAAAAATCCAATTTCAGAGGATTCAAAGAAGCAGTTTTATACCAAATTTTATGGTTTAACCTCAGAAATGAACATTTTATCCCGAAATGCGGGTTATTTTAAAAATTGTGATTAGACTCCATTTGGGATCTAGTTGGGATCAACTAACTCGCGGATCAATTAAAAGCGGGACCAAAATGGGAATTTTCAATGGTTTTGATATCATAGGGGAGTGGGGTGTCGATTTTCACGTAATTTGAAGCTTTTGGCAGCAAGATTTGGCATACATTCACGAATAATAAACCCATGTGCAAAATTTTGCAGCGTTTTTATTTAGAGAAGTAAAATCTGAAAAACTGGCTTTTCACTTGTGTCAGATCTGCGAAAACGGTATTTTAGGGCGCAAAAACCGCGAAATTGGGATGTCAGCCTTGCGAAATTCGTTTTGTTGTTTAAGAAAAATCCTCGACATTTTTTTTTTTTTTTTTAATGTGGGCGCTGACGAAACAAAATATGGTTATCCTGAAGGATTCATACTTTCAGAACGTATCTATAGGGGTGGGCAGCTGCCCCACTAAATCTGCGCTTTCGAGTCTAGGGGAGGGCAGCTGCCTACCCCTGCCCCCCTCTGGCTACGCCCATGGGTGCATAAAATTACCGTTTCGATCATCGATTGTCTATGCAACATTTACTTTATACGCCTTTCTGGGTATTCAAGCTTACCACACACGCACGCTCTTTTTATTAGTTTTTTTTTTTTTTTTATGGGGTCAGGGTACCTCGGTAAAGCACCTATAGAACATGCGAAATGAAATATTGAAATTTGTACAGTTCCCAATCTGCTCAGCGACCACCCATCATTTCACTCTCTTTTTTTTTTTTTGTATCCTTTTCCACTCGGATCAACGACAGATGCTTGTCTCGTTTGGTCAAGCGCTGCCTTACCAACAGATTGACTTGGGATTGACTTGTCACCTGTCCTTTAAACTACCTTTGGGTTCAGGACTGTCACTTGTGATTATACACCAAATGCCGACGCTCACTCCTTCATTCAGAGATTCAGGGACTGTTTTTTTTTTTTTCTTCTTTTTTCTTTCTTCTCTTCCTCTTTCTTATTCAACTCTCTCCGTTTCTTTTTTTCTTTTCATAAAAGTCAGAACTTCAGGTGAGTATACACAATGTTTATAAGAGTCTTCCGAACCTTTTCTATTCTTTTACGTTTCTCTTTTTCAGTAAAATGTTTTGGACGAGAAGACAGAGGGGCCCGTAAAGCGCAATAAGCTCATTCTTGGCATTCCCTCTTAGCTTGAAGAAACTGATCATCAGTCAATGAGCTCTTCAATTAGTCATGATTCGGTGGAGGAAAAAGGGAGACGAAAAACGTTTCTGTTGTGATCCTCTTCGTTGAAGCACTCGACTGGTAGAAATATTTTAACGTTACCCCAAAGGTTTTTGGTTAAATCCTATCTTCTGCGGTACTTTGACGCTTTCATGGTGCATTTTCTTTCAGGAAAAGGATTTTCTCAATAAATAAAAATGTAACCTTGATCATAAAATTTAGGCTGAAAAACGTTCTTTCATTCTATTTTCTCTTCAAAGAGAATTTCCTCGCGGTCTTTGATCATCGAAGAACCCTGAAATATTAAATCATCATATTAAGTTTTACCCCGAGGTATGCGCACCGACGTTATCCACAAAGAGCAGATGCTTTCGCCCTAGATTTAGTTCACCCTCATTTCAGTTTATTGACCGTTAATGGATTTTTCTCTCTCTTTTTTCCCCAATGTAAATACAATCACGCCTACCCGTTTGGTCATCATCGGACATCATGCGGCGCGAAGGCCGCATCTGCAATCGACCAGAACCCCGATCGCTCGTTGACCAATTTGTACGCACCCTCCCACCACCCCAACCAACCGACTGTCGGGAAGGGAATAATTTACGATGAGTCACAACTTTCACCACATTAGGCGTTTTGCAAAATCGAATGCATAGCAAGCAGCTTTGACTCATTTAATTTTGTTTGTCCCTTCATGATCAGGGGCGGGATTTTTTTTTCTTGTGGAACAACAAAAATGTTCGCAAACAAATCGAAAATAAACTTCTTGTCTTGTTATGTCCCTGGGGTTGACCCTGACGACAGCATGTAAGGGTGGCAACAACAATTTATTTTATATAGAACGAAATAACATAATGTCCAAAAACAGTACAGGATACAAAAGATCCAATCTTCACATATCATCGGTAACCTGAAAAACAAAACCTCCCGCTTCGATGTCAGGACGTGGGCAGCTTGAAACAATCGATATATATATATTACACCACATTTTCTCTCCCCTTAAAAAAATTAATGGTAGGGTTGTAGGAGCCAAAATATCGCACCCCGAGAATAGCAGTGTTACAAGTCAAAAATATCGAATTTCGAGTTATACCTCTAGGTAGGTAGGTATGGGCAAGTCCTACACTAAAATAGTAGTGTGCTATTTCTAGGACGGCCAGGTAACGCTTGGGAGCGGTAGTTACACAACTATTTCTCACGCAGAAGCGGTTAATCAATCGGAGTAGCAATGCTACTTCTTCATTGTACCGGCTTCGATCGAGACCGAGAGCCCATCGCGGAGAAATTAAGCCGCGAGTACTGTTACTTTTTGAGTTGTTACACTACTCTCCCAGTAAATTAAAACTATTTTCGAGTTGTTCCTCAACAATCTGTGACGACTAGTCAGAAATAATTGACATTTTCTGGAATAGCAACGTTACAACTCCCAACTTTTTTTAAAATTTATGATAAAAATTATTGAAACAATTTTTTCGAGTGCTCGTTTGGCTGGGATAGATGGATGGGCCACCATCAAATCACCAGGAACCTCGAACTATGTTTGAAATAAATATATAATGGATCTGCTAACAAAGTCTTACATTCAAAACTTAAAAAGGCGATTCCCAACAAAGACGATTTTTCATTTGTCACACTGCTATTCTCGGGGTGCGATATATTACCCCAAGCCTAAGCGAAATTAAGGACTTTCGTACAACCAAAAATAACGTACCTTAGCATAGTTATAATTTCTACTAATTAATATATAATACATTAATACCTACATAATAGGCATAAAATAGGAAGCTAAGGATAAATGCTCTAAGGGGAATAGCGAGTTGGGGGATGTCTAGGTCTTGACGACCTTCTGAGTGGTGTGCTACTTGACTCCCTGGTTACCAATGGTGGTGGCTCATTATTTTGGGATGTGGGGTTTCTTCTGGACAAGGCACCAGTAGCGGCTCTGAGCTGAATTTTCCGGTGAGGCGACAACATCATGGTGAGCGGGGGGGGGGGATTATTCGGTAAATTGTCATGTTCAAGTAAATTATCGTCCCATATGAGGATGACTTCAAATTAAATCTCATAGAAACGCGCAGTTCTTAGCAAGCTCTTATTTTCGTCAAAATTAGAAATTTATATTATTATAAAACTACGCATTCTTTACTTTTCTAACGTCACGAAAATTCATAGAGCCAGTATCCAGGACTTGCCACGTGGAGGCGACTGCAACAAGTCCCACCCGCAGTCCACCCCAACCAAAACCCATCCATGTAGACTGCTATGTTATTGCACAAATGCACAGCGAATAAGAATCAAAGTAACAAAATTATGTACAAATTAAAAACTGTTTTTTCTTGACTCGAAACTAGTTTGACTAGAAGAATTGTTGTTGCTTGCATATTAAACCAGATGGACGTGGTAACTTAATGAAAGAATGGTAACTCTTAGTGACGGAAATACAATTAAAAAGGATTCAACAAAAATGTTCTTTATTTCCTGTACATCAAATCGAGTTTACGGTCTTTAAGACTAGCGAATCGATCAATAATTGGTTCATAAAACCTGTCGAGTTCTTTCAATTCCTGAATAAGTTCTTTTTCGATACAAAATGAAGCCAACGCGCTCAATCTCTCCTGCCCCATTGTACTACGTAAATACGTTTTTATTCTTTCCAGTCAGGAGAAGCTTCTTTCGGAAGAAGCGGAAGTCGAAGGCAATGTCATCACTAGGGCATAAAATCTAAATGCCTCAGGAAGAACAGTTGCGAGGTCATTTTGAGACAAATGGCTTACAATTTCATCTGGAGAGAAATTACTTAGCTGGTTGTCGCAGTAAATGAATTTAAGTTCATTCGTGAGTCGGTTGAGATCAGGGAAAAGAGAACTGTACGAATCGGCTAAACTTTTGAAAGCATCTGAAGGGAACTTATCTTTGAAAATTGGGTATTTTTTGCGATAAGCAAGTTGCAAAAAAAAAAGAATTTATCGAAATCGCTAAACCTTTCAGAGATTTGGACACAAACCGTATCAATTATTTCGAAAAAAAGGAGCTTATATTTTAACTTAATTTGAGTAGCATCTAGACCTCGCTGATTCGGAAAACTTGTTAAATCTAAGGCTTCATCAAAGAACCGACAAAAAATGGAGTCATCTCTTTTCTCTAGAATTTTTGAGCGAAGATCCTGTATTTTAGTCATACAAAACTGGATGTCGTAAAATTTTTTTGGAGAATATCAAATAAAATGTCGGTAAAGGAAAAAATTTCATTGAAAATCAAAGTCAAAAATGCAAATTCAAAATCGTTAAAGCAATGAAGGAAACCAACAGAAGATGCGACAGTTTCTGCCCGAGATTCTTTATCATTTATGAGTTGCTCAAATACAGATTTAAATCCTTCCCAGTGAGACACTGTAAGGGACACAATTTTGGACCGCGAGCACCAACGAGTCTCACCTATTTGGGGGATTCGCCGACCCAAGACTGCAACAGCCACCGACGTTCTTTTAGCGGAATGATGGAAGAACGTTGGGATGCTTGTGAGAGTGGAAAAGAAATTACGGCAATTTCTGTTACTTTTGCACCCATGCTGGAGAACAAGGTTCAAGCGATGGCCATAACACCTCGAAAACAAAGCTAGACGAGCGACCGATTTAATTTTGGCCTGAAGGCCTCCCAAGTGGCCAGACATCACACTCGCTCCATCATAACATTGCCCAACGAGCTTATTATGGTACCCATATCGTGAAAGAACGCTATCGACCAACAAAAAGAGGGATTCCGCGTCACGATTTATACTGACGTAGTGGAAGCCAAGGAACCTTTCCTGAACTTGCCCCTTTTTGCCCACGAATCTGACAATAATTTTGCATTGCGATTTTTGTGACAAGTCCGTCGTATCGTCCACTTGAACAGAAAAAAATGGCGCTGAGTTTATTTGTTCGTGAATGTAACTGCATAGGTGCTCATGTATTATGTCAATTAGTTCATTTTGAATAGTCTTTGACTGACCAGAAAAAATATTTTTAATAGACTCGTAGTGAGTTTTTACTTCATTGGAGCTGCGGCTGATTAATAATTGAAAAGTTTCGACAAAGTTGCCTCTATTCAAAGATGAAACTCTTTCGTCATGACCTCTGAAAGCAAGCTCTTGTTTTCCCAGCAGGACAATTACGTCAATAAATGTTCAATTATTAATCGGTTCAATCGAACCTTTTCATTGAAAATGGCCTTCGAGAGTGAGCTATGCTCTGCCAGTAGCTCAACGATAGATGAACCGCGTGACTCAAGCCGTTTCAAGCCTACTGCCGAGTTTATGTGGTCCTTAGACCCTTCGTGCTTTTTAGCAGTCCTAGAAAAATTTTTCAAGTCGGCGTACCCTTCCGTGTTCCACACACCTTTACCGCGGCTTAAAATAAGGCAGGGCCAACAAAACAAAGACTTCTTGAACTCACTACCACAAAGCCATTTGTGGTGTTCGTACCAAGACTTATTGAAGGACCTCATAAAGACCTTTCCACCTTTTTTATCAGGGAATAATTCAGTGATTATTGGAGTTGGTTTACCCAATTGAATAAGGTCACTTTTGTCTTCTTCCCTCCACTGGCTGAAAGGTGTTTCAAGTAAAATGCACATTGCATCTCTTGACGGAAGCATTTTGAAAAATTAAACTACGGGAAACAAGGCAACGAGAAAAAGAAAAAGAGAAAATTACTTACCTGACAGGGCATACGGCAAGGACAACGATTAATAATTTGAATTCAGAAAACATTAAAACGGAAAACAAAACTCTCAACAACATAAAAAAAAAGTAGCAAAACCCTTCGCAACTCGGAACTCAGAACATTCTTCTGCACGTGACTAATTGTCAAGCAAGGGGTGGGAGGGTGCAAGCAGTTTTTTTTCCATTTTTTGGAACGGAAAGGGAAGGAGACGGTTTCAACCATCGCCTCCCTTTGGTGGGGTAGAAATTTTCAGTCGGACAGGACGAATTCGTAATTCCCCTCCAAAACCATCACGCAAGCTATAATGAATGGGTGGATGGGGCGTGAAGGCTCAAGGACAAGAGAGACGATCTCAAAATCGCCTCCAACCCCCACCGAAGCACCGAAGCATGGGAAGAAGCGCGAGCGCCGTAGAGGGGGCAGGAGAGGGAAGAAAGGAGACCTTTGGAGCCTTTTCACTCAGTTTTTTTTAAATCACCCCTCCCACCCTTCGCAAGATAGCGTTGAAGAGTAGAAGGCAGGGTTCTTTCCACCACTTCCAAGAAAACGAGTTTCGCGCCACAAATTAAAAACCCAATGTGTGTAGTTCAATGCATAAAATAGGAAAATAAAATATTTTGAAACGAAAAAAGAGCCCTTTTTTCCCTGAATTTTCAGGTGAGGCGGTGCCTCACTTGCCTCACCTGAAAAGCCGCCACTGCAAGGCACTTTGGTTAATTGGGGTTTGGGTCCCGGGAGTGGTCGATGGAGGACTCGGCACCCTGTTGGGAACACCCGAAAAGCTCATAGTGGGGTAAAACGTAGGATTTTTGTTTTCGGCCTGAAGAGCTTCACATGAGAAATTAGTTCCCCTACACTTTCTTAGAAGGTCGGCGTGAACAAATCGAGGATAACCTCCAACGAGCACAATATATGTGACGGGACTGACTTTTACTTTTATCCTTCCTACCGACCATTTATCTTTTTCCCCACGGACATTTTTCACAAAAACAGTTTCTCCATTGTCAAAAATTGAATGTTTATAGTTACTAAGATGTTTATTCCGAGTGTCCAACAGCGTAGGCGTCTGTATGGACCGCTCGGCTGCACCATTGGACTTGGGATGAATTGGTGGAGATTTCAATAGTTTCATTCCATTAGCCTCACAAAACTTTATAAATCCCTCAGAATTAAACGGGGGCCCGTTGTCTGAATGAATTTCCTCCGGGAGGCCAAACACCGCAAAGGATTGCCTTAGACACGCGATGATATCATTAGTCGTGCTATTCCTTACAATGCGGGCGTCAATCCACTTACTATGGGCGTCAACTAACACGAACATTGTAACTCCCTCGAATTTCGCTAAATCTACGTGTAGCCGCTGCCATTTCCTGGTGGCCCAAGACCATGACGTTAAAGGAGCTTCAGGGGTCATTTTCATGTTTAATTGGCACGCCGGACAGTCACGAACGAAAACTTCAATGTCCCGGTTTATGCCGTTCCAGAAGAAGTACTGGCGGGCCAAAATTTTCATTTTGACGACACCAGGGTGTTGTTCGTGTAACAGTGCTAGGACTGAGTTTCTCAATTTTTTTGGGACGATTATTCTATTGTTGAAAATTATACATTCTAATTCGAGGTTGAGTGACTCTCTCAAACGGGAATAAGGCACCAGGCCAGGATCAGTGATTCGATCCGGCCATCCATTCAGGACGAATTGCTTAACTTTAACCAGTACTGGATCTCTGTTTGTGAAAAAAGCTATGTCCTTGAAAGACATAGGCAACGCCTGAATAGCGGAAAAATACTTCACGGTTTCCCCAGTGGGCACCTTCAACGGCAGGCGGGATAGGCAATCCGCGTTTCCCATGCGCGATCCTGCTTTATATTCTATTGCGAAATCGTACATAGAGAGGATCACGGTCCAGCGTTGGACACGGGCCGCGGCAAGAGGGGGCAGGGCAGTCTTGGATGACAAAATGAACTGAAGGGGTTTGTGGTCTGTATTCAAAACAAAATGTCTGCCAAATACAAAATTATGGAACTTTTTCAGCGTGAATACAATGGCCAGGGCCTCCTTATCCAGCTGGCTGTAGTTCGTTTCGGATTTTGACAATGTCGCTGATGCAAACATAACTGGTCTATCGAGACCATTGGGTAACCGGTGTGACAAAACGGCACCCACCCCGTAGGGAGACGCATCGCAGGTTATCACTATGGGCAGTCTGGGGTCGAAAGCCATCAGAATCTGGGATTTTAGTAGCAACCGTTTACTCTTTTGGAAACAACTTTCCTCCAGGTTTCCCCATTTCCAGCAAGCCTCTTTTCTTAATAGGGCATACAGCGGTGTCAACTCACTGGTCATCGCCGGAATAAATTTCGCGTAATAGTGAAGCATGCCCAGGTAAGACTGGAGCTGTTTTCTATTTTGTGGACTGGGCGCATCAACAATCGCCTGGACTTTGGATTGAGACGGTTCAATTCCCGCACCCGAGATCTCATGACCGAGAAACGTAACTTCTTTAAGGAAAAAACGGCATTTATCGAAATTCACACAAATATTGGAATCATGGAAACGCTGGAATACTAGCTCTAACTTTTCCTTCATGCTTTCCATGCTATTGGCCGCCAGAAGACAGTCATCAAGATAGCAGTGGACCCCTTCCAGACCTGCCAGAACTTGATCCATAACCGCCTGAAAAATATGCGGGGCAACTTTCACTCCAAACGGTAGGCGCTGGTACTGGAATAAACCAAACGGAGTATTAATAGTCAACAGTTTGGAACTTTACGAATCAACTTGGAGCTGGAAATACGCATTTTTCAGGTCCACGACTGAAAACACCGATCCCCCGGATAGCGAGGCGAAAATCTCCTCGGTAGTGGGCAACTGGTAATACTGTTCTTCGACATTGGGGTTAATGGTCCTCTTGAAATCTCCATAAATTCTTATTTCGCCGGATGATTTAGGGACGACTACAATAGGACTAGCCCATTCCGCTGTCTGCACAGGTTTCAAGACTCCCTGATCTACCAGTTTGTTAATTTCCCGTTCCACCTTCTCTTTTAACGCGAAGGGGATTCGATATGGTTTTAAAAAAATGGGATGTGCATCCTTTTTAACGTTAACTCGGGCCACAAATTTTTCAATGCATCCCAATGGAGATACTGTTTTCTTGTATTTACTTTTCAGAAATTCGATGAAGTCTGTTGTATTAACGTTTTTTACCTCCACTATTGCTGAGGAGGGAGTTAACGAAGTTCGCCATTGTGGGAAAAAATGGTCCAACCAAGAGCGCCCAAATAGACAGGTTTTACTGGAATACTCAGTTAACGTTATTTGCAACAATGACTCTTTCCAAAAAACTTTCACTCTGACCCGAGCTTTTCTGACACTTTGGGAAGTTTGGCCAAACAGGGTGCTAAGTTTGGTTGGGTCTGGGGTGGTCTTAACATTAGGGCACAAGGTCTGGAACGCTGACAAACTCATGATCGAACTATCTGCTCCCGTGTCTACTTCCATCAAAACCGTTTTATCTTCTATACATACAGGTAGGAACAAAGGGCGTGATCGAGACTTACAATTATATGAAAATGATGACGACGAACTGTGAAATTTCCTCTTCGGGCTGGTGTCCACCCTTAAGGACCCAAAATGGTTGATGACCTCTTCTTCGTCGGCTGCTACCTGGCCTGATTCAAGTGACTCCTCTCCCGGTTTCTCAAGCACGTGCAGAGTTTGGCCGTACCTTGAACACATTGACGAACGGGACGTGTGCCCCATCTTTTCGCAGGAAAAGCATTTCCAGTTCTTCGCCGGGCACTGGCTTTCGGAATGAAACTTATTACACCTTCGGCATCGAGGTTGTCGACGAAAGCCCTGGGCGGGGCGGCCTCTCATTGGGATTGGGCGGCGATACGAGAATGTTTTCATGACTTCATTCTCCTGTGACTCCCCATGAGCTAAACACTTGGCTTCCCCTTCGGCCATCTCTATGGCTTTCGCTATCTCACTCGCCCGATCAAAACTGAGCGCTTCCTCCTCCAGTAGTAGACGCCTTGTGGTGGCTTCGTGACGCAGACCACAAACTAACTTATCCCGAAGAGCTTGATCCTGGAACTTCCCAAAACTGCAAGTACTTGACAACTTCTTGAGCCGGAGGCAATATGATGGAACATCTTCCTGGTCTTCTTGCCGAGCTTTGTAGAAGTTAAAACGCTCTGCAATAACCGAGCGCTTCGGCCGAAAATGGGACGTCAAGGTCTCCTTTAACCTGCGATACGACTGCTTACTGGGTAACTCCGGTTGGATTAAATCTTTGAGTACGCCATACGCTTTCGGCCCGATCAGGGTAATGAACAACGCGACCGAATCATCCGGGTTGAGGCCGTTGCAATCGAACCATAAGTCCATCCGCTCCAAATAGGACACCACATCGCCGAGCGCAGGGTCAAACGGCTCAATAGACCCCACCAACGAACTCATTTCACCCACGCGAGTACCCGCTCGTCGTCAATTTGTTATGTCCCTGGGGTTGACCCTGACGACAGCATGTAAGGGTGGCAACAACAATTTATTTTATATAGAACGAAATAACATAATGTCCAAAAACAGTACAGGGTACAATAGATCCAATGTTCACATATCATCGGTAACCTGAAAAACAAAACCTCCCGCTTCGATATCAGGATGTGGGCAGCTTGAAACAATCGATACCTATATATATATTACACCACATTGTCTCATTCCTCGATAATTAGAATAATTATCGATTGTATACCTACCAGATACAAATAATCAAGTCACGAGCTATAGTTTTTAAGCTTCTTATTGTATTACAGTACGGATCTGAAACATTGAAAGTAAGAACGTCCATCCTCCATGAGAGTGGATATTTTATACACAGTTCTGAACGGCTTGCCGTAAGCCATTAAAGCAATTTATAGCACTCGAATGTATGATTACTCCAAATTTTTCAAAACAGAAGTAAGTACGTGTAACTTGTTTTCCGGTTCAACCGATAAATATCAACTCGCCCCACTCCCAAGCCTTAATACATAACTATCGCACTGCCTTTAGCATTGCATCCTCCCGATATCAATAAACGTCCAGATTCTTTCTCCCTCTGTCCTCCTGCAACATTATTTTAAAAGCCTGTGTGTCATGTGCACTGTTATTATTTAGACAAAGAATAAGAAGGGGTGATGGGCGGTTGATAAATCTCTATAGAAACTTCTCTCTTCTTCAACGTTCGCCAATGCTTGCCCCCCCCCCTCTTCAATGTAGTTCTTCCCAAAGTTTTATCTTTCGACCATAATTCGTTTCAGGGTGCGCGCTATTGAGTAATTTTTCATGTTGAACTTGAACGGCATATCAAATTGCTTCTATTTCAAAACACAAGATAAATAAAATTTAGTTTTGTTTTTGTAACGCCAAAATCAAAATTGATGCGCAAACAATTTTAATCGCCGCGCGTGTTATTGTATTATAGGGAAACGTTAAGACATCAGTTCGCGAGTTCTGTTTATACAAATACAATAGGGTGCTTCCACCTCATTGACTTGCATGCGTCATACCGTATGCAAATTCTCCGCCTCCTTCACCTTCCAAACACAAATTTTATGTATAAACGAGAGCTATTTTGCAATGACTTGACTGTCAAGATGCATCTTTTAAAGCTGGAAGTTGACGGGAGGGAGTGGGGGGGGGATTTCCCATAAGAAATTGCATTCCCATATTTACATGTTTCATTTAAGGGAATGGCTACGACGACATTTGAAGAAGGTGGGTGTGTGATATAAAGTAAAAGATAATAAAGAATGAAAGAAGAAAAGAAACTTCGGTAGAGTCCTTTGTATGTTTAGCAGTGTCCTAATACAAAAGACTAGGTATACAAGTAGGGCATGAATGTTTGTTACTCATTTAAAACGTTGGCGTTTTCAAGATTAAACCAACATGTCGCAATGTTTTTGTGTATCTTCATTGCAAGGAATTCTCGTGAGCTTCGTTTGAATGAGTTTTTCTAAGGTATAGCTGTTGTTGTTCTTTGCTTAATGGGTTATAAGGGAATGCTGCGGGTTACAACCTTAAGACATGACTGACACGACTGAAAAGCAAAAGTAAATTGCTCATTGTTAAGAAATGCTTGCGAGATTAATTTAGGTCATTGCCTGAAAACCGTGACATGATGGGTAAGGGAGTCAAAAATCTTTGTTCAATAGGCCGCTTATTATTGCCACAGTTAATTTGTTCTATTTTTTTTTTTTTTTTTTAATTTTCGTACTTAATCGGCCCAAAGCTGATGGTCTAGATGCTGCGGAATTGCCCCAAATATACCTGTATCATATTCAATGTCGACTATTAATCTGCTTGATCATAGGCAACGCGCTAAAGTAAAAGTTTTATCAATCGGGCTGCAAGAAAAGAACGCGTCTCGAGCACGTTCGATGACGACAAGAAGCGGACAACGACGTAATTTGCGAGTCCCACAAGTGATTAGGAGACACTTCTTGTCCCATCCTCCCTCGAGCGACGAATTTCCCTTTAAAACTTTCAACTCCATAGTGATAATCCCAAGGGGAAACACCCCCCCCAAACAACTCAACATCGTTTAGGCTACGGTCAGCTCTTTAACCATCACAAATTTCCCCAGTCTCCTCATTCTGGTTAGATCGTTGCGTTAGCGCACACCACGACAAGTATTAGTATGTAGTACACTAAAGAGTGCGCTCTGCGACCATCTCTGTCGTATGGTGGGGTGCGGATTGAGTTTATAATGCAAACTTTAACTTGCACTATTTTAACCCAGGGCTAACTTTAACGCTATATATTTAATGAACTTTGTTCTCTGGAAACGTGGAAACTCATGTAGTTGTGTATATTTCCTCTCTAATGTCCGGGACTAAATTTTGCCACGCTCTTTCTCACTTATTCCTCCATTTGGTATAATAGTCGCACATAAAAAGGAATCGCAATAGTTTCATATATGAAAAGGTTGTAAATAAGAAGTAATAGTTCCTATTTTCTTCTATTATTGCACAATGGTAAAAGATGTTCGCTCCCTTGACTCTTAAATTTGTTGCTGTAAATCTGATGTTGCATCCATAGACTAACACAGAAAAGTGAGGTTGTTTTTCCGAGTCGTTGAAACTAAAACGTGCTAAACGGGACCTTCGTAAATTGTCTGCTCTCACACTAAAGTTACGCAAATTAGCCCAAAGATAGGAGACTCTTGCTTGGAATTGAAAAGAAACGAAAAGTCAATGATTATTGAATGCATGGGGCGTAATGAATGTTCGAATCTTTCGAGCAAACCGGCAGAAGCCGCGGCGTTGTTTGAGTTGGACAGGAGAAAAGCGATAGAGCTCCTTATTTGGGTCCTGTAAGAGGCACCCCCTTTACCGGGCGTGTACCGCACTCCTCCAACCATTTACACAATTCAACAGAGGTGGCGGTATTTCAATAGATATAATCATGATGGTTTCAGGCATGTTTATAGAGCTGGCGAAACCACAATGAGCCTCTTTTTTTTTTCGCATTCGATAACACTTGTCTTACAAGCTGTTCAGGAGGGATTAACTCGCTATTTAGTGATAAAGGGGGATGAGGATTGAGGAAGCATTTAGATAGCATTCTCACAAAGTCACAACCATTGGACATCAAAGCGTCCCTCTTTGCGTTGATTTAAATAACGCAATAAATACGCTTCCTCGCTATTTCGTCTCCTCCCGGCCATTCAATGAAAAATAGCTTTCCACCTTCGAAAACTTTAAATAATTGTACGTATACCCTCGGCCGGTGTCTTTCAATACCACAGAAAACGAAAATAAGTAAGTGAAGCTTGTATTTTAAAGCCTACAAAGGAAGTCGCCCACTGAGCCTTTCACAATGGCGCCCGCACGTTGCCTAAAGTGGTAAATTATCGTTTTTAACGTTGGACTTTGGGGCGCCTCGGATTATTGTGCAAATGGAAAACGCTGCAATTCGCCCTGACTTAATCCCGACCAAAATTGAAAATAACGCTAATTTGGGGCTGAAATTGAGATAAATAGCTGATTCGCGGCTGAAATTATTCAGAAAAATAACTTGTTCAACGGACAGAAGTGAGAATAAGTTCTAACTCATGGATAGCTAAATCGCGATGTAAAACGTAACTATTCACGGCTAAAATTGAGAAAAAAACTCTAAAATCGCGGATAAAGTGTAAAAACGGTAATTCACGTTTAAAATTACGAAACACGCTATAATTCACGAATAAATCAGTGAACAATCGCGATAATTCACAAATGATTTTGAGAAAACTCGCTAATTTGTGCCTATAAAATTACAAAATCGTGAATTCTCAGCTCATTCAGAACGCAAGTTCGTGGCTCAAACTGAAAAAACGCTAGTTCATGAATAAAAGTGAAAAAACGCTAATTCGTAAGAAAAAGCGCTAATTCACGGATAAAATCGTGGAAAATCGCGGCTAAAAATCACGTATTCACGACTAAAGTGGAGAATCTATTTAGAAGCTAGAAGTATGGAAATTACAATTTTCAGCTTCTGAAGGCCAGTTTGTGGTTCAAACTCCAAAAATACGCCAATCCATAGCTAAAAGCGAAACAAATCGTTAATTCACAGCTAAAAGCAAGAAAAGTTGCTAATTCATGGATGAAATCGAGAAAAATCGCTAATAGTAACTGAAATCAGGAAAAAACAATATTTCACTGCAAAATTCAGTCAAAGTCACTACTCACGCTAAAACGGTGAAAATCGTAAAAATGACAAAAAGTCGCGAATTCGCGGCTAAATGAGGAAAAACGCTAATTTGCGGCTAAAATCAAGAAAAATGGCTAATTGTGGGGTTAATTTGAGAAAACTTGCCAATATTCACAGAATATTGAGGAAACAGGAAAAACACGGATTCACTGGAAAATGCAGATAAATCGGTAATTCACGGCTAAAATGGTGAAAAAATCGCTGAAATGATAAAAAAAATCGCCGATGAAATTGAGAAGAAGCGTTGACGCGTGGAAAAAAACGCTTATTCGCGGTTACAACAGCGAACAATGGAGAGAACGCCCATTGCAGCTTTTGAACGTGTAACTTTATGACTGAAAGTGGACAAAATCGCTAATCCGCACGGCTGATTAAGTATAATGCGCTAATTTGCGGATACAATTAAGAAAAAGTGTTGATTCGCAGCGAAAATTGGGAAACAATAGTCTCATTGATGGCTCCAGAAAGAGCCAAACCCACGAAATTTAGTGGGTAAAATAACCAACATTTGTGAAATTGCGGTTGAAATGAGTCAAAACAATAAAATTATGTTTAGAATGAAAATAAATGCGTATAAGACCAAAAGTGACGAAATTTAGGTTTGGAATACACCAGAATCAGGAATTTGGATTTTTATAGAGCCAAATCCGTTTTATTAATTAGCAAAACCCGCGAAACTGATTTAAAAAAAATCTAAGACCACGAAATTTGGGAGCTTTAAACGTGTGAAAATCAGCAAAAATAGCGTACTGAGTTACAAAATTTGTGAAATTTGGTGTCAAAGGTGTCAAATTTGAATTATTGAATGTTAAAACATTTGGTTATGAGAAAAACAACAGGGAAATTGGGAATTTGAGAAAGCCCAAATCACGAATTTTGTCCGTTCGTTGTTGACATTACCAAACCCGCACGAAAGCAAAGCCAAAGAAATTTGGTTTTCTCATCATTCCAAAATTCTCAGGGGGAAGGGGGTTAAGGAGCAACAAAGTCCTCGAAATTGGGTTTTGAAAAAGTTAAAGTTAGTAAAATTGGTTGCTTAAAGAGCAAAACCCACGCAATTTGGGAAATACGCAAAATTGGTGTATGAAATAACAAAAATTAATGGAATTTGGTTTTTAAGGTGCCAAATTTGATACGTTTGTTCATGAAAGAGTGAAAACCTCCAGCCAAAATGTTAGTTATTCAGGCCAAAATTACGACATATTTTTTTTTTCGTACGTTGTTTTCTGCGAAATAAGTTTTTTTGATTGGCCAAACCTGTGCAACTGATTATGTAAAGAGCAAAAGCATAGAAATTTGGTTATTTATCAACGGGAAAATCGCCAAAATTGGGTTATAAAGAAGTCAAGTTCACTAAATTGGGTTTTGAAAGAGTGAAAGTCCGTAAAATTGGTTTTTGAAAGAGTAAAGCCCACGAAATTTGTGTTTTGAAAGAGACGATTCCACGAAATTGGGTTTTTGAATTAGCAAAAAAACCCTGAAATTTGGATTTGAACGAGAAGAATCCACAAAATTTGGTTTTGAATGAGCGAAAATTCGCAAAATTGACGTTAGGAAGATTCAAAATGACGAAATTTTGTTTTTGAAAGTGCCAAACGATCATGACTGGTTTTAAAGCAGGCTGTGAGTCTTATTTTCCGCTTCGTCGGTCCAACGTTCTCATGGGTTGTGTGGTGAATTTTAGTGTTTTGTGTGAAATGGAGGGATGACGGTGTGTGGAAGAGATTCAGTGGACGAAATCAACGTATTGTTCTATGAGTGGACTTCGCACTATACATCCTCCCGCCCCTGGCCGCTCGACCTGACCTGGTGAAATCGAGTTAGGGTGGAGACCCGGCTTACTGGGGCTGATGAGGACCGTGATGGGCAAAATGGGAACTGGGGACGTGATGGCTAAGCGCCGCAGCTTCATTCTTTTGAAGAAAAAAACTTGAAAGATATTAGACGTTACATCAAGTAGAAACCGAAAAAGTAGGACAAAAAAAATGACAATTTAGACCTCCCACCGGGCACCTGACAAATAGCCCGGACGTCCCCGTACGCTCCAGAAAGTAGGGCATGTCTGGAGAGCCTGTCTCGCTAGTTCCCAAAGCCCGGATCTCTTATTGCAGTGCCTGAGATCTGCTCAAGACTCTGAGTGAATGTGGTGTTATAGGCGATTTGAATCTGCAAAAAATTATTATAAACGAAATGAAAATCTGACCCCCGCAACATTCTGCCAAAAAAACCAGGCCCAACGATTGAGCGTGAGTTTCGCTCAATATCTGGGGCCTTATTACGAACCCGTGTGTGAAAACGCCACGAGATGCGATTGCGGTTGTTATGGCGGCATAATGCGTTAGGTATTTCTTATTCGGCGTCCTTGGATCCCGCTTGCGGCATTTCATCCCGAACGTTCGTAATACGGCCCCAGGTCTAACATAAGACGAATCATGCGCGTCTGGCTCTTTGAAAAACCAAATAACGCAATTCCAGGATAATATTTTGTACCCAAATTTCGCTTTTTTTGGATTTTAGCGATTTTGTATGTCTCAAAAACAACATTTCGCGAGTTTGGGTCTTTCATCCCCCCAATTTCACGGTCATTTGCTCTTTCAAAGCCAAGTTTTGCCGATTTACGCTGGATGAGATATCAAATTTCATTGCTTTAGTTCTTTTCATAATTTTGGCTACTTGCGAATGAACAAATGGCTCGTTTGAAAACCAAATGTCATGACTTTGGCACATTCAAACCACAACGTCGCCGCAAAAATGTGGTTCCAGCAATTTGTGGTTAGAACGGTCTGTGATCGGCTAAATTGTGAAAAATCGGTAATTTGTGGCAAAAATTGAGGATAATTTATTTAAAAACGCTTCTTCAATCTATTTGAGAAACCCGGTCAATACGTGGCCACTTATATTATAGAACCTATTATCAGACAGGTAAAATCACAGACGCCATGTTCGCTCTTATCAATTATCAGTCTTGTAAAATCCACCTTTTGTTGATGCTTTGTGGAGCTCAAAAAAACAACCCCAACCTACCTTATTGAACTGATAAGAACGAACATGGCGCCCTATGGGTCTGATCGTCTTTAAAGGTTCCTTACCTAGGTCCCTGATAACCGAGTTAAAGCATTCAATTGCAGGCAAACTTGAGAATGAGCGCTCATTCATTATAGGTAATATAGAGAAATATACGCTAATTCACGGATCAACATGAGATAATCCGCTAATATGCGCTAATATCCGCTAATATGAGAAAATCGGCTAATTCACGGCTAAAATTGAGTAAACGAGCTATAGTGGCGAAAATTGTAGAAATGCGGTAATTTGCGTCTCAAATCGATACTTTTTCGAGACTAAAACTGAGATTTACGGTGAAACGGCTAAAACTATAACAGAACGTTGATAATAGCAGTGAAACTCATATATCCCTCGTAGGTAGGTATATTAAGATATTTAGGGGACTCATACAGCTTTTGGTCCGCCGCCACTGCTCGGTTCAAGCTTCTTGTGACTGGAGCATTTTGCGGATGGAAGGATGGAACATTTTGTTGTTTTAACATTGCGTAATTCGCGCATTTTGTTGGTTTTGAGCATTTTGAGGTAAAAACTTTTGTGGTTCGAGCATTTCATGGTTTGAGAATTTGGTTTAGTTTAAACATTGATAGTGGCAAGGGATCCCATTCCGATGGATTGGGCTCCTAAAATAAAAATCGTTGGTTTGGATCTTCCAAGCACAAAGTTTGGTGGATTTGCTGCTGTGTGTAAGTCTGGACGACCTCAATCCTTTAAAGGTGTTCAAGTAGCCATGTTGATGGGATCGTGGGAGTGTTCCGTGGAACGTGCTATATAATTGTGATATAAAGAGCGTGGGCTTTTTTATTTACTCTAGGTATTACAATATTTATCCAAAAACATCGGGGAAGGCTCTGATCCCAACTGAAGCCGCGTTTCTACCCGCGTAAAACAATGGCGTCATGATCATCCCGGTAAAAGTAGGACGTCTGGTCACCCTACACTCGGTCACAGAATGCCAATTTTATTTTAGGACGTGAATAGCCAGTTTGTGCTGTTATCACCGATCAAATAGACAGCCTATAGCTATTTCCAGACCGCGAACAGCCTCTACCGTCATTTTGGGACGCGAATAGCAGCATTGTAGCCGTTTTTCTGGCGCGAATAGTCCGCCAAGGCAAGGCGCGATTGGTCACTTTGGCCATTTTTGTCACGTAAATGGTCGATCCAGCCATTTTAATCCTGCAGGAATATTAATCCTGTTCAGTTATTTTAAAGGGCACCAACCTCTGAGTTTAGCCAACTTCAGGTTGCGTATAGAGTCGTTTAGCTATTTTTTGAGCAAGCATTTCCTCTTGTTTGTTTTTAATAAGTTAAATAGTCACTGTAATTTGACGAGCAATGGACTGTATAGGAAAATGATGTTGCGGAAAGGATCTGAGCAAGCTATAGAGATTACCTTTAATTAAATTGGTGACTGGGTTCAGTTCATCCACAAAACCGTCCACCAAAAGCGAGAGCTTTTACATTTCGAGAAAATTTGTGTAATTTATTATTTGAGTTGGATGTATAATTGATAATTGATGAATAGCGAACGATCCAGTGAATGGAATTTAAGTTGTAAGTAGATATGAGAGCTGTGGGAGAAGTTTCTATTTACAGTGGATGTATAATTTATTTTGTTTTATTGAGGGTTGGTTGCTCCCTTGGCTTCGTCCTGCAAGCTTGGAAGAGGCATGAGGAGATGCGCGGATCGTGTGTACGTCTTTTGCTTTATCGTGATGTCCGCGACTCGCACAACATTGTCGGCGTCTGGATGCACCGCGACCACTCGGCCGATCGGCCACGTGAGGGGGGATGTTTGGACGTTTTTCACAATAACTACGTCCCCAACCTTCAGGTTTGGATGGCTTCTTTCCCATTTTGTGCGCAGCTGAAGCTCGTGGAGATATTCTCTCGAACACCGGTGCCAGAAGGCGCGCAACGACTGATGAATCAGCTTGTAGCGTTGGCTGAGGCTTAGTGTTTCAGGTCCCTCGGCGGGCTGGGGTGAGCACAGAAGAGGGCCTCCGACGAGAAAGTGTCCGGGGCTGAGGTAGTCGATGGAGTCGTTAGGATCGGCGGAGACGGATCCTAGAGGGCGGCTGTTTAGAATGGCTTCTATCTTGGTGAGATAAGTTGACATTTCCTCATGTGTGAGAGGTTTTTCGCCGATCGAGCGATGAAGATGTCGCTTTACTTCCTTGATCAAGCGTTCGTGAAGCCCTCCGAAATGTGGGCTTTGGGGAGGGTTGTAGCGCCAGTGGATTGCTTTCGCGAATAGCGCTTTAGTGATCTCGGGGGCTGATGCTTCGAGCAGATCCGCCATCGCCTTTAGGACATTGGAAGATCCGGTGAGATTGGTTCCCCTATCCGAGTAGATGTTTGAGCAGAGTCCTCTTCTCGAAGTGAAGCGTTCGAGCGCGAGGAGCATGGATTCGGTCGTCATTGAAGCAAGCAGCTCGGTGTGAACCGCCTTGGTTGACAAGCAAACGAAAATGACGAAGTACGCTTTGGTAACACGAGCGTTTCTCCGAGAGTGTTCCTTCAACGGAAAGGGTCCAGCGCAGTCGAGGGTGGTGTTTGTGAATGGGCGTACTTGCTCAAACCTTATCCTGGGCAAATCGGCCATTCTCGGTGGTAGCGGTGCACCCTGAAAGCGATAACATTTTATGCAGAGCAGGTTGCGAGATTTAATAAGACGCCTTACTCCCGATATCCAATAACGGCGTTGTATTAGAGATTGGGTCAGCTGAACACCTCCGTGTAGAGTAATTCTATGGTGGATAGTGGTTCTAGTAGTCGCAGATGAGAGCGGACAGCTTGGCCTTTTGAGGAAGAAGTAGGGGAAACTTTTCATCCTCTCGCAGATCTGAGTGTCTGAGCCGACCGCCCACCCTAAGGAGCCCTGAACTATCAATAAAGGGGGAGAGCTTTGCGAAGCTTCTGTTTATAGACTGACCTTTTTTTAGGGAGCGAATCTCCTCCTTGTAGTGCGCCGTTTGTGTGGCTAGGACGCAGCGCAGAGCCGCTTCTTTCAATTCGGGTGCGGTGATGTGTATCGAACTTGACGGTTGTGATAGCGAGTGATCGGGATGACGAGCCAGGCGTAATATTCTGCTAACAACTCTCAGCAGAGTTTCGAACGACGAGAAACGGTCGAGGAAGCCATCGGCTTTAGCTTCTTCAACTGCGACGGCGACGAGAGTCGAGGCTTGGTCTTTTATCTCGGGGAGAGGCGACGAAGCTGGGGGGGTTGGCATTAGGCCAGTTTTCAACGTCGTCATACAAGAATTCTGGTCCATTCCACCACAGGGAGGCTGAAAGCAGTTCTTCGGGCATCAATCCTCGTGAAGCGATGTCCGCTGGGTTGTGTTGAGTGGGAACGTGACGCCAGAACGAGGGGGAGCTTTTGTCGAGAGTTTCTACTACTCGATGGGCCACGAAAGTCTTCAGAGAGTGAGGTGGTGTTTTTAGCCAATGCAGCACAGTCACCGAATCGGTGTAGAGAAATAATCTTTCGAGGTTGAGATTTTCCAAGAATGGTTGTAGAGAATGAAGGAGACGAGCTGACAGCAGAGCACCGCATAGCTCCAATCTATGGATTGTAATTGGTTTTAGAGGAGCAACTCGTGTTTTGGCTGTTAGTAATTTGGCGTTAATTCCGCTTTCGGACTCGTACCTGAGGTAGATGCACGCGCCGTAACCTTGAATGCTGGCGTCGCAGAATCCAACGAGGGTGGATGGGTGTTTCCGAGCGGGAATATAGCGAGGAATCGCAAGAGTTTTGATTGACGGTAGCTGTTCTACGAAAGTTTTCCAGTTCCAATGAGTGGCTGGGGGAAGGGGGTCGTCCCACGAAATCTGTAAAAACCCACTCTGTATAAGACTTTTGGCCTTGAGCATTAAAGGGGAACACAAACCTAGGGGATCGAACAATTGAGCAACGATGGATAACATGCCTCGTTTTGTGAAAACTGCTTCAAGATTTCGGATGGAGAAAGCGAGTGAGTCGGAGACAGGATCATAGCGGAGACCGAGAAGTTTTAGGCAAGCCGCGTTACTGGGATCGTCGTTGTCGAAGTTGAGGAACTTCTCTCGGTTTTCGAGCGGTATATCGTTGAGAAGCTCGGCAGCGTTGCTGATCCACTTTCTGAGTTCGAAATTTCCCAGAGCCAACAGGTCGATGGTTTCCTTTTTGGCGATTTCCGCATCTTGTAGGGACTCTCCTCCGAATAATAAATCGTCAAGGAACGTGTGTTCCCTTAGGATTTTGGCTCCTCGACGAAAATCACTCTCATGGTCGCTAGCCAGCTGCTTGAGTACCCGTTGAGCTAAGTATGCGCTCGGGGTGGCGCCATACGTGACTGTGTTGAGCTCATATTCTTTGATATCGATGTCGGGGCTTTCTCGCCACAGGATATGCTGGTAGCGCCGATGTTCCGCTGCCACTGTTATCTGCCTGTACATCATTTTGATGTCCGCGCATAGCGTTACTTTGAAGAGGCGGAATTTGTGTAGGATGTGAGTAATGTCGGGCTGCAGGCGGGGGCCGGCGAACATTTGATCATTGAGAGATTCTGAGCTAGGCGACGCTTTAGCGCTGCAATCAAAAACCACTCTAACTTTTGTAGTGGAGCTGGTTTCTCGCAGAACACATTGGTGTGGTATAACGAAGTTGGAGGGGGTTTTAGCTAAGGACATGTGACCCAGGTTTTCGTATTCCCGAAGGAATGCTGAGTACTCTTCTTTCAGGTCATCTCTCTAGCGCCGAGAGTCCGTACGTCCTGAGGGGAGGCGAGCGGAGCATCACCCATTATTATCCAGCCGAAAACTGTGTCTATAGCTGTGGGTGATTCTTTGAGAACGGGTGAGTCCGGCTTGAGCATTTGCGAGTATAGGCTGGCGCCTAGAAGCACCTCTATTTCTCCCGGTGTGTGATAGTGCTCGTCTGCGAGGCGTAGATTTTCGAATTTTTCAATAACCGTTCGACTTACGGTAGCTGCGGGGAGGTGCGTGGTAATGCTATCAAGCACCAGCGCCTCGAACTTGACCTTGTTATCATCTTGTTGTCTGGAGGCTGCTAGGACTTCAACGGTCCCATAATTGTTCTTCAAGGGAGCGTTGCCTATGCCGAAAACACAGGTGCGAGATTTTCTGAGTCGAAGACCGAGCCGGTCTGTTGCTCGTTTGGTAATAAAGTTGAGCTGTGAGCCTGGATCGATTACTCCTCTAGCCGAATGCGGCGTCTTATATGCGTGGAGAATGAGTATCTGTGCGGTACCGAGCAAAACTGAGTGGGGCCGTAGCGCCAAGAGAGAGATTTACCGCTGTAGGGGGTGTTGATGAGTTAGACGTTCCCGGCGTAGAGAGAGGCTGAGCGACAATCGAGGATGATTTACTTTTTCTTTGCGAGTGGATTAATGTGTCTGATCTGTTTTTTGATGAGCAGTCTTTTGCGTAATGTTTTCCTAAGCAAATGTACAGGGGTGGGCAAAATACTTGAGTATTTAAAATACTTTGTATTTTAAATACAAAATACGTATTTTGTAATTGTATTTAAATACTTTTGGAAAAGTATTTGTATTTCTGTATTTAAAATACATTTTTGAAAGTATTTTGGGCTTTGTATTTGAAATACATTTTCAAAAGTATTTTGTATTTCACACTCAACGAAAATACAAATACAAAATACAAATACTTCCAATTTCAACGTTTTTTAGTTTCCACTTCTTCGCCCCCATTCACCAGTTTAACCTAACCTAGTGACACCATATTTGGCACAAAAACCCGGTGTAATAACAGCTTTCGATTGACGTTTTCATTTTTCGAAAAAGTGGAGAGAGAAGGGTAGTCATGGTGGGAGGTGGAAGTTCTGAATTCCTCGTTAGCACAACTGCCGCAAAAACACGAGCGGATTTTAGGTATAATGTCTAGAGGGGCTTAGCCCTGAGCTCATGATCCCCCCCCCCCTCTAACAGACCAAGTCAAATTCCAAATTTGGTGGATTTTTGCTCTCAGAACGAATTTCAAAGGTTTCCCTCGCTCAAAACACTAATGTCACAGAATTGTCTCCCTAAAAAGCCAATTTGCAAGGGGTTGACTCTTCATGAATGCAATTCCGCTCATTAGACACTTTCGATGTCCCAATATCACGGATTGAACACACCGCAAAACCCAATTTCGTGGTTTTGGCTACTTCAATAACAAAATTTGCCGGTTTGGCACTTTTTGAGACCAAATTTGTCGGATTTCGTAGGTCAGAAACCAATTTCGTCAGACAAGACGAAATTGGCTTGTCAAGAAGACAAGCCAATTTAACGGGATTTCACGCCATTTTAAAGGATAAATTAGCGTACTGGCTCATTTTAAAGAGAAATTTCATGGCTCTGGCTGTTTTTAAAAACAAAATATCGCGGGGTCCAGACGCGGATCCAAGATTTAGTCAAGGGAGAAGCTTATGAAATTATGTCCTTCGCTCTAATAAAAATGGCTTGCTAACAATTCACTGCCTATTCCCACCTTAAAACGCCTTAAAAATGGCCAAACTGGCAATTACCGCTCTAAAAAAAAGCCCAACGAACTTCACGCGGTCTAAAAGTGGCTAGACTGACGGTTCGTGCAGCCCTGAAAATGCATGAAAAGATCGTCAATCCCGCTATGAAACTGACAAAATCTTCCATTCACTAGCTACAATTGGCTAAAACTAGCGATTATACCGCTGTAAAAGTGGCCAAGCTGGCGTAACGCGCTCTAAAAATGGGCAAACTAACAATTCACGCTCCGCAAATCCCTAACCAGAGTATTCCTGTCCTGCCCTAAGTATTATTCCAAAATCAAACACTTGCGCGTCAAGAATGCCCAAACTGACCATTAGGGCGTTGGCTTGACGGGACTAATTGCGTCCTTAAAAAAGAAAAACTTCACGCTTATTATAAATGACCCAACAGACTTCACGAACCTTAAAAATTGAAAAACTGACTATTCATGCTCTGAAAATATCACACTGGCTATTCACTCTCTATAAATGACTATACTGACGGATTTGCGCCCTAGAAATGGCAAGCTGACCATTCGCATCCCATAAATGGCGTGACGGACTATTCGCACCCTTAAAAAAATGCAGAACTGACTGTTTGCGTTCTCTAAATGGTTAAACTAATAATTCACGCAATGAAAATGTCAAAACTGAGTTCGTAACAGCATAAAATTGACTAAAATGACGGATTCATGTCCTAGGAATACTGGCAGCGTTAAAATGGCAAACTGGCTATTCCAAACTGGTTATTATTGGTAAAACTGACTCTATGAGGCCTATGATGAATGGTTAAACTGACAAAATTCGCACTTTTAAAATCCCTAAGCAGATGATTCATGTCCTTAAAATGGCAAAATTGGCCATTCGCGCGTCAGAAATAGCCATACTGAGCCTTCACGCCTTAAAAATGTCTATAAGCTGACGATCCTGGCCTTAAAAACTGGCTATTTACGCCCTGTAAATGGCATACTCAACTCGTACCAGTCATTCACGGTCTAAAAATGGCCTAACTGATCGTTCGTGCTCTACAGAGGCTAAACAGACGATTCGCGCCTTCAAAGTGGCTATCGGCACCCAAAAATTGGCAAAACAGGGCTATTTGCACCCTTCAAGCGATAAACTGACCACTTGCGATTGCGCATCGAGCATGGGCCGTCCTTACCGAACCTCCTCCCCCCACCAACCAGCGTTAGCTACATGCACCTCATGGACTGGATAAACTTTTTGATTTGAAACTATTAATTGCTATAAAATTGCTTTATTGGCAAATCACGCCCTAAAAATGGCTAAATGTGCTCATTCGTGCCAGTGAAATGGCGAAACTTACCATTTGTAGTGCAAAAATGGAATGGAAAATGGATAAAAATTCAGACGATTTGTGCCCTACAAATAGCAGAACTAATAGTTTGCGTCTTGGAAATGCCTTAACTGACGATTCATGCCATTAAAATGTCTAATGTGACTTGCTGCTGGTTGGACCTAAAAAAGCAATTTCACGGATTCCACTGCGCCAAAAACAATTTTTTTCTCGTGCGAACCATTCGAAAAATGGTGAATCTAGCGATTCATGCCTTATAAATTGCTAAACTAACCGTTCGCACCCTAAAATTGACTTCACGGACGATTCGTCCCCTGGAAATAGTCAAACGGACTATTCAAGCCCTAAAAATGGCTAAAATGACGAATTGTGCCTTGGAAATGCCTAAAACGACGACTCGCACCTTGGAAAAGGCCAAAAAATCAATTCCGGGCCATTGAAAATGACTGAACTGACGATTCGTGCTCTGAAATAACCAAACTCCTTAAAAATTTAAATCTTCAAAGTTTCGGTCTAAAAATGGTCAAACTGGTCATTCGCGCTCTTTGGAAAGCGTCAGGGACAACGACAATTCGTCCCTTGAAAGTGGTAGAACAGATTGGACAAGCCCTAAAACGGGCTGCTGATCGTATTGACAATTCACGCCTCCCCCCCCTCCACCTCCACAATGGCTATACTGCCAGATTTGCGCCTTGGAAAACGACCACTCGCGTTCCAATAATGGCTAAATTGACCGCATTCATGCCTTAAAAATGGCTGAACTGACGATTCGTACCCTAACTATCACCAAAACGACTAGTCACGCAATTGCAAACTCAGTCACTGACGAGAATTCTGGTTTCAGACCGTATGGATTTTCTTAATTCCTCCCTCGGCAACTGTCAGTTTCGGTCGAACTGTCAATATCGTCCTTAAAACTGATAATTTCGTATTTAAAAAACTCTCAATTTTGCCCCAGAAACTGACAGTCTTGACTTGGAATCTGTCAATTTCCTCCTACACAACAGATCACAAAACTTCATTTCGGGATTCAGCAGCAGACCATTCGGACTCACAACTTGAGGCTTTTGGGCCCCTTCACCTGAAACAGTCGAGTTCCTAAAACTCTCAAAACAATTCCGTCCTGTAAACTGTCAATTTCGGTCTGGGAACTGTCAATATCACCCGAGAAACTGTCTATTTCGTCATAAATAACAGTCAATGTTGTCTCAAAAAACTGTCAATTTCGTCCTGGGGACTGTAAATTTCTAGTTGAAACTATCAGTATCGATCTAACACTGTCAATTTTGTCCTATGAAGGTCAATTTCGTTATTCAAAACTGTCAATTTCGTCGCCAATACTATACCGATATCATTCTAAAACTGCTGCAATTTCGCCCTACAAACTGTCAATTTCGTCCTCGAATCTGCCAGTTTCTTCCTAGAAACTGTGTCAAGGGATTTCTGAAACTGACGGTTTTAAAGCTTCTTCACCGGAAACAGTCGAGTACTAGAAACTGTCAATTTCGTCGTTCTAAACTGTCAATTTCGCCCTATAAATTGTCAAGTAAATGTTCAAATCTGAAGATTTCGTCCTGGAAACTGTCAATTTTGTTCTTCAAACCGTGAATTTCATCCTGGAAACTGTTAATTTCGTCTTTTAAACTGTCAATTTCTTCCTAGTATTGTAAATTTCGTTCCAGAAACAGTCACTTTCGCCGCTAAACCTATCAGTGTCGTCCTGAAACTACCAATTTCGTCCTACAAACTGTCAATTTCGTTTAAGAATCATTCAAAACTGTCAATTTCGTTTAAGAATCATTCAAAACTGTCAATTTCGCCCTGGAAACTATCAACTTGCATTTGTTCGGGAAACAGTCAATTCCTTCCTGATACTGTCCATTTTGTCCAGGAAATTGTAAATTTCGTTGTCAAAACTATCAATGTCGTCCTAAAACTGATAATTTCATCCTATAAACTGTCAATTTCGTCCTCGAGATTTCCAATTTCACCCTAGATAGATACTGTCAATTTCAATATTCATAACTGTGATTGTCGTACTTGAAACTGTCAATTTCGACTTACAATACTGTCAATTTTTCCTCAGGAACTGACAATTTTGACCAACATAACGAGTATCCCAAACCTTGATTACGAAGTTTTGTATCAGAGTAATGGAAACTATCAATATCGTCGATCAAAACTGTCAATTTCGTTCTGGAAACACTGCCAATGTCGCCCTACAGACACTGCCATTTTCGGCGTTTGGACAGTTTTTGGAAAAGGGGTTCGAAAATAAACATCTTGGGGGGACTAATACGACCAATTAGGCGGGCTAAGTCCCTATAGCCCCCCTTTAAATCCGCCAATGCGCAAAAATGATGCTAGCGGATGGAAACTTGGCACAAAAATAGATCATACAGAGCCCTATCCTAAGTTCGTTAACCAGCCATTCTAGGTCAAGGGAAGCGGGTGAAAATAAGGGTAAACAAATTTAAAAATTCACCATCATTCACCAAGTAAACCTAGCGACACCGTATTTTAAACGAAACTATGAAGTAATAGTATCCTTCGATAAACGTTTTTATTTTTCGAAAAAGTGGAGAGGGAGGAGTAGTTCGGGGGAAGGAGGGAGAGCCGAAACGCGTAAAATTCCTCGTTAAGGCCGAATTACACGTACCGAGTGCTCGGCCGAGACAGTGCACTCGGCCGAGTAAAACCTATGTGTAATCACCACAGAAAGTACTCGGCCGAGTGAATAACATGTGATTTTGTCTCTGCCCGGTCTCGGCCTAGCCACTCGGCCGAGTTACTCGGTTGGTGTAATTAGGCCTTTAGTGTGGAAATTATTGGGAAAGTATGGGTTATTCAGCTGTAATGCAATTCAGCTAACTGGCCCAGAGCTATCCCTCCCCCCGACATTCCTTTTACAGTCGGTCTCACCTCCTTTTCAGCTCACGAGCCCCAAGTGCTCGCCGGTTCGGTACTAAATACTTGGTGATAACTTGTCTACTTTTTTTGCGCATCGGCAGCAGGGCCATTTCACGCAGCTACATTTTGTAAACTTGTCTATTGAAGGTCCTAATATTTTTGAATTATTTTATTTTTCGTATTTTTCGCACTATTTGCCATCGAAATCGAATTTTTGAAAAGTATTTTAAAATTGTATTTGTATTTTGTTCAAAATACATTTCAAAAAGTATTTGTATTTCAGTATTTAAAATACATTTTTGAAAGTGTTTTCCTCAATATTAGCCGCAAAATAAAGGGAATTTTCACGAATTAAGATTTTTTGGTTCACCATACGCAATGCATGAGCGATTTTTCTCAGTTTACTCGCGAAATAGCGGTTTTTTCACCTATTGCCACAAATCGGCGTTTTAATTTTTCAATTTCAGCCTGAAAAGTTGCCTTCAGAATCCGCAAATTGGCGTATATTCAATTTTTGGTGCAAATAAGAATTTTTCTCAATTTCAACCGCGATTAGCGCTTTTTTAAAATTGTAGCGGCGACGTGTCGTAGCGTTTCAAACCTGTGAATTAGCAAATTTTCGCTGTAAATTGGCGATTTTTTCCACTTTTAGCCGCAAATTAGCTATTTTCTCAATTTTTAGGATTAAAATTAACCTTTCTCTTAATTTTGACCAGGCTAATTATTTTATTTTCTAAATATTACCCGCAAATTAGCGGTTTTTCACGTTTTACCGCCGCAATAGCAAAACTATATAACGAATTTTCTCAAAATCAGTCACAAATTGGCATCTGGCACAATTTTCGCTGTAAATTGGCGATTTTTTTCATTGTTAGCCGCGAATTACTGATTTTCTTCATTTTGTATCCGCGAATTAACGTTTTTCCACAACTTCATCTGCAAATTGCAAATTAGCGATTTTTCCAAATTTCAGCTGTAAAATAGTGTTTTGTGCTAATTTTGCGGCCATTCTATTCCCTTTTTCATACGCGAATGGGCGATTTTACGCCATTTCAGTTGTGAATTTGCCATTTTTGTCCAATTTTAACCTGAAAGCGTCTTTTATTTGTCAATATTGGCTTGCCCAAATATAACACTTTTGCGTTGATTTCCACAATTTATTCGTAGAATGGCCTCCGTGTACCGCGAATCAGCGATTTTTTTCTTAATTTTAGTCTGGAAGTTGCATCGCGAGACCACGAATCAGCGCTTTTTAGCAGCTATAGCCACGAATATTACCGATTTTTGTCTGATAGAGGGTCCGGGGTGAATCCTCCCCCCCCCCCGTACCTGGGTACACTACTGCGTTGGGTCTGAAGTCCAAGGATAAAGCTGGACGTACTCGGACCTTTTCAGGCTGCTTCAAGTCCAGAAAATCTGCTAAATCTAACTTCAACGTGAAACGCTCATGAAGATTTTATTGGGCTCTTCGTTATGGTACTAGTGCTCCTTCGTTCGTATACTTGTGGTTCTGGGGGGGGGGGGATCTATCCCCCATATCCCCCCTACCTACACCCCTGCCCCAAACACAAAAAGCTCGAGCCACAGAAAGCTGACACCACAAAAAGCTCGAACCACAAGAAACTCCAATCAAAACAGCTCTAACCACAAAATTCCAAATTCACAAAGCACAAAAATATCGAACCACATGAAGCTGCCATTGCAAAGCTCTTTGAGAGTTAGGTATCGCATGCACTATTTCAAAAAAACACATAAAGAATCCGGGACTATGACTATGCGGGATTCCCCTTGACAGTTCGCAGGCCGGGATGTGGGGCAAAATCAGCCAAATTAGCAAATTTGACTCCGGACATTTGGCTACCCTACTCATTCGACGCGCTTGGCATCTTGGGGCTATGCTGTTCCTGCTTCCTATCTCAAAGATCTGTTCTGACGTTCGATTGTTGGCTGGACGCACTAAAAAAATGACAGTGAACAAGAGCAAGACGCTTGCGTGTTCCACAAATCCAGCTCTTGGGTATTGGTAATTGAAAAAGTAATTCAATTACAGTAATTGTAATTTGTAATTATTCGTGGAAGTGAAAAGTAATTGGTAATTTGTTCCCCAACCTATACCCCCCAAACTCTACGCCACTGCGTTATCAGTCGCAAACTGAAGCTCATGCAACCGGCGCCCCCTTAATCAAGCCCCCCCCCCTGCGCCTCGACACCACAGTCCGCCCCTGCATATAAGTTACATATATTATCTCTATGGTGGGTCCCCAATTTGTCAGGAGCAGGATCTCTGCAAATGAAGCGGGGAATTTTTAGAGTAAATTCCCGGCCCACCCATCTGTCCGGATACCCACTGACTGGGTGACTTTGAACGTGATGGGGTAGGGTGGGTTCAAAGTTCAAGTTAACAGGCATATAAATGTTCCGAATCATTCGGATGGAGTAGGTATAAGAAAAAACAGTTCGTATGACTGATTAGTTGTAGAACGATACACGGGCATAGCCAGAGGGGGATGCTGCCCTACCCTATACTTAAAAGCGAATCCAGTGAGACAACTGACCACCAACCAACCATTAATCTGTGAACCTACACACAACCAGTCTATTACACAACCAGTTGGGCCCTCTCCGAACATAGATCCTCGGGTATCTGGCAACCCTAGCCATCACGCTGGAACTATTCTCTGAATGCAATATGCAGGATTATGTTGCAACATTGTAATGTACGTTACACACGTACCATGCTATGATACATCTGACATCTGGCTCCTGAGAAGCCCCACTCCTGGAACAAGGTCTGGCTACGCCGTTATGGATGTGCCCGAAAATTTGTAATCAATGACGGTTCGATGTAGGGTCGAAAGAAACATTATTTACTATCGAATGTGAATGCATTACGAGTAAGTTGTCGGAGCGTCGAAAGCCCTTCAAAGTTTAACATGAAACATGATTCGAATTAAACATCAAAGTAGCTGAACTGCAACCCTTGAATTCTACATATAAAATAAAGTTATTTCTTACAATGACACTCACCTAGCGCATGATAAGTTTGGAACAACAATATTCCTCGTGCCGGTAATGTACGTTTCTTTTCTATACTACACGCTGACTAAAAGAATTTGTGAAACACAGAAAAACAAATTTTTAAAATATACTTCTTTTTAGCGGTTTTCTTATCCAGAACAGAAATGGCGTCGGTCTTATCAAACATTGCTTTTACCTGTATCTATAGTATCTCTAAATGAGAGCCTGATAAGCAAGTTGATAATTGTCACCTGTTAACGGAATTTGGCTGATAGTGGCGGCTGCCGTTTTCTCGAGCGATGATTTCAAATAGTGAAACTTCTCGATGTTTGAGAGAGACGAGTGGTGAACGAGCGATTTATACAGGGCTATGAACGAAGGGAATTCTTCAGGGTTTTCCCCAGTGAAACTTCCGAGCTTGATTCGTGGCAGGTTGTGACGATCATTGCTTATTCTCTCTTGAGAGCTTGATTCATTGAGGTTCCTCTTGGCTAAGAGGTTTTCCAGTTGAATGTGCTTCTCTTCCATTATGTAGAAAAGCTCTTCAAATGCCAATGAGTCCTTCATAAACGGCTTCCCTGAATCGCCGAGTTCCTCAGCCAGATCTTCTATTGCCGTCTGTATCCGTTCGTATTCCTCAAAAGGCTGGCCGAGCCTTTCATAACGAGCTTTGAACTCCGCGTAATTATCGACGGTCACTTCTTTAGCCAGAACCGCAATCTTTCCCCGTGTCTCGCTAGTCTTTCCAGCTTTTTTAGAGATTCCGCCATCGAACTTGATAGCAACTTATGAACCTTATTAAGAGAGAAAACTGTTTTAAAGCTTTGTGTTTGAGCAAATACTTATTTAATGAGTGTAAACCAAATTATCAATTTACAACTGATAAGAGTTGGGAGACTAGAGTCAGAGTCAAGTGTAGAAATCAGGTGACTATAGATAGAATAACGCGCGCAAACCCAGAAGAGGGGGGAGTGTTTTTTACCAGCGTCCCTCAAACCCTATAACGTACTTTGACTTGTGGTCATTTACCGAACTTTAGACTAAAATTTTTACTATTTAAATTTTAACTTAAGATTTCAATTAAAACTAACTGAGCTCTCGCTTGTGAGAAAATCTGTTTTTCTACTTGCTTTACTTTTAACTAGTAGAATAAGCAAGAAACTTGATTTGTCGAGCAAAATTATTCTTGATATCCGAGTTCAATAATCCGCCCGGATTGACCAAATTTGTAATTTGACGAGCAATGGACTGTATGGGAAAATGATGTTGCGGAAAGGATCTGAGCAAGCTATAGAGATTACCTTTAATTAACTTGGTGACTGGGTTCAGTTCGCGCGAGCACGTCCGTTACGGTCGAGATTTCGGCACACACACAACGCTTTTTCACTCGAACTCCCTTCTTAAGTGTCGGAGTGGGGGGAGGGGAAGCTAGGGTAGGGCTTGGGATTAGGCACCCCTTGTTTCATCCACAGTCACTTTTGCCATTTTTGCGTGAAACTACTCAGTTTACCCGGTTCTTTGCTTGCAAATAGTCCGTCGAGCTAATGGCGGGAATTATTGACCATTGAGCGGAGATCACGACCTGTTCGAGGATATCCAGCACATTCATTTCTAAAGTGGGAATTATTGTCGCAGATTGGCTGTATTTTTAGCGCGCTAACAGTCGCAGTTGTGTTATTTTCAAGGTTCGAATCATCAGCTTAGCCATTTTTATGGTTGGAGTAACTAGTTTAGCCATTTTTAGGCAGAGAATAGCTGTCACTGTCAGCCCTCAAGTTCGTTTGTAGTACAGCAAAGCGCACACAATTTCTCAAGTCTTGAGCAAATCCTACGACTGGGTACATCGTATAACTCAGAAATCGAGAATGAAAGAGACCGTCAAAGGGTTTTTTCTCGTTTTCAACCACAAAATTCCAGAAAGTCTAGAACGAAGAAGCTGTCCGCTCATTTTGTCCTTACTTTGGTGCCAAAATCAAGAAATTCGTGCATAAATCTGTAGCCGTAGGAGCCCACATTGACTGTCTTCCCTCGTTGAGGTTCATCAAAAAGGGACCGGTTTCGACTGCTCGCTATCTTCAGCATTTTTTTTCCCAACTGAAACTTCCAAACGGAAACGCCCCCCCCCCCCCGTAGTTTTAGCGCTTCTAGTAACAATTCAATAAATTCCCTGATTTTCACCTGATTTCCCTGACAAATTTGACATTCCCTGTGGCAACCCTAAGGTTGTCATTCTTCGTTCGTAAAAAGGTGTAACGCACTTTCGTCGTCACCCGGGTCATTTTCAGTGTTGAAAACCACAATTGAAGATGAAAACAGCTATAGGAATTTCAGGGTTTGAACGCAAAACTATTTCAGTGTAGCCCCCCACCAACCACCCCCTGAGACCATCGAAATAAAAGAGCTCATTGGAAACGGAGAAAGAGAATTATTTGACAATATGGGCTTTTCATGACAAAATAAAAAAACGGTCGAGGCAGATAGTGGGTCAATGTGACAAGCTGATTTTCACACCTCGGTCGTCTGATGTTCCAAGATTCCTGTGCAACCCAATGATTTCCTAGAGTTGCTTTATTATTTCGTGCTTCGGAAATATTGATTCAGTACAATAAAAAAAATGCTAGAAGACTTGCTAACAACTAATTAATATTTAGAAAGGTAGATATATATTGCCTCTCAAGAACTATTAATCACCGCGATGAAACACGATTTCAATGGATGAGCCCTCGGTTATCTCGAAATTTAATATAAGACACCACCGCGGTTATCTCTGTTTATTTTAGGGAGGGCAAAAGACTGAATGAGGGATAGCTTTAGATAGAACCCTATAATTACCACTTAAAGGAAACGCTCTCTTCGATTCTTCGTGGCTCGCAATTGCCCTCCTCCTCTCACCATCGGACCTTCACCCCTCCCCCCCCAGCCCACACTCACAATCTCAATCACATGCCTCACCTGCCTTTCAGATTTTGTATGTTTTCGATCCTCGTCTACTTTCGTCGATAAAAGGACGTTGATAATTAACTCATTATCCTCTTCGTTGAGAGGGATTAGTTCCAGAATACTGTACCGTGTCCTCGCATCAGTCACGATTCCCCGCTTTCTTTCGTGTTTTAAAATTCACAATATCTTACTATACATTGAAATAAAATTATCCAATAGTTGTTATCTAGTCTTTCATGTACGCCTTAATAATTAATAGCTTGTAATTTGAAGGTCCATACTGTGTAAAAGGACCAACTTTTTTAATTTGTTAAAAAAAGGGCGATCACTTTTTGATTAATTAACTACACTTTTTTCATTATATGAGGGATTTTTTCCTGTGTTTCATCCCTCTCACTCACATTCTCTCTTTCTCTCTCAAAGGAATTGTGAATAGAGGAAGCCTTTTGAGCTACTGGGTGAAAAGGGATTTGCGGTGAGCTCTCCCTCTTTCTCTTGCTGATGGGTTAACAAAGTTAATTAGATTGCAGCTTTAACAGTCTTGGAGTGGAGATTATCTTTCCTATTCAGGAAAAAAGATTTGTATTTTAAATGCGTGGCAATGAATTCCCTTGCCCTCCCCTTCGCCACCAGATGCATCTTTGTTCGGACTATGTAGATATTGCGTGGTATGCTATAGCCGCAAAAAAAGGATTAGTTCCCATTGTTAGATTAGTTCGATTAATGCCCGAGTGCTCAAAGACATCTGTGACTAACAACAAATCAGTGACGTTGGTGTGCCGCGAACCATAAGGCTGTATACTTGCCTTTGGGGTTGAGAATTCGGTGGTGCCTCCCGATAAAACAGTAATTTTTCCATTTCTCCGAGTCGCAGAAGCAACTATGGTTGTTCAGTTGCGCACCACTTAATCAAGTTTAAGTGCCCGCACCGTTTCTGTTCCTTGTTTAAAACAAGTTTAACAATAATATAAACGCAATAAGTCCTTTGCCCCCTTTCAGAAAGGTCGGAAGGTCTCTGAGTTTTGTCAGGAACCCACCACCATTACCAGTTTCAATCGATCGTTCCGCCAGAATCCGTTCCACTGAGTTTGAATTCTATAGAAAAAAAAAAAAAAAAACGACTGTCCGCGAATTCTAAAGCTTTGTTTCGGGAGGGTGACGGTGGCTGTTTGCAGGCGGGGAGACATGAGGGAAGTTATTTAAAAGCCGTAACTTATTTTCTCTTTTGAATCAATTTTCGTCACCCTTGATTTTACCAGCTATAAATTAATGGGTTCTTGCTTCAATAATTCATTCATTTCAATGTCGTTGTAAGAGTGGTACAGTCAGCTTTCCTGTACATAGAACAGAATGGCACGTGTCGCCGTTCATGATGAACAATCGGGCTTTTGCCTGCGCAACTGCAAAAAATTGATTTTTGCCGTACATTCAGAACAGGCCTACTCCTAGGGGAGTGGGGGGGGGGGTAATTCATTGGGTGAACAAATTAAAAAAAAAAAAACTTATCTGAACTGGTAACGAGCGTTCTTAATATTCTATAGAGAGGAAAGGATTCCACTGAGTGCCTTACGACAGAGAGAAACCCCCAGCGATTTTTCAAACATTTCTCGAGACTTTTACTCAGGTGCAGACCCAGGTCTAATTAAGAATTTCTTCAGTAAAAAAAAAAATAAATCCGTCTTTCTTTTTCCTCTAATGAAGTAATTTAATTTTCATTCCAAATAGTATACGCTTTTGTCTCAACGAGCCTCCGTGCCTGAAGCTTTCAAGAAGGATATTCCCAAGGAAATTAAACTTAACTCAAAATGTGAAAAGAAGAAAGAGTTTTAGATAGATGTGAGGAAGAGAGAGGAAAAACCTCTATGTCAATTTCGAAGATGAAAGCAAAATTTTGTTATTATTTCGTTACACTCACTCATCTGCCCTCCGGGACTTCGGGATGTTAAAAAAAAAGAGGTTGAGGTAACAAGGAGCTCAAATTAAATCTTGCTTTTGGCGCGAGAAAACGACGAATACAATTTAATTTTCCTATGGGGCTTTAAAACATGGAATTATTCTCGAAGCGACAAGCCTTGCGGGGCTTTTGGTTATAGGCATTATAGGCTTTCCGCTAAGGTCTGGAAGCAGGGCACAGGGGGTCTGTTCTGTAAAGTTAACAATAGTAAAATTTATAATATACAAACTTGATAGCGGCAGTCAATAGTGTATATTCACGCCGTTTGGTTTATGTAAAGAATTTGATTCCTTTTCAATCTCAAAAACTTCAATTTATTTTATTTTTTGTACAACACACATGCTCTACATCCTTCTTTCTATAAGGATCACATTAAAAGTAAACAGGGGGACAGGTACGAAGGGGCTATTGTCCCGTGGATACCACCCATGTTATTCCATACACCCCTTCGTGCTTCAGCCCCAGATGGTTTGACTATTCTTCCAAATCTTGTTTTAAATCCTTGATTAGGTGTATAGGTCTTGAACCAGGCGACGAATAGCAGTTCCCGGATAGGTGACGTCTGGAATTTGATTACGCGGTCTTAACGTCTTAAAAGAACTCGCTGGCAACCCAAGGCGTTAGGCGACCCGTGCCGAAGAGTGCGTGACACAGGGTGTGCTGTGTATCTAACGGAGCCTCAGGGATATCAGGCGACCTCCCTGAGTATTAAGACTTCCCACGGCATCGCGACAGAATCAAATTGTCAAACTCAGGGTTTATAACCCCGGAGCAGGTTGAGGACGAGCTTCTCAGTAGCCCTCAGCCTGGCACCGAGGAGCTGACGGGGGAGACCACCTTAATGGAGGTGGTTCAGCCCGGAACCTCCGACGGTGTCGTTGTCTCCCTCTCGGGTTCACCGGTATCCGGCGTACCCGAATTACATGCGGGACAGGGAACGGCCGGCATCTGGACCCGTTGATCCCGCAGCAGCGGCACCTGGAGACCAGGAGATCGCTGATTTCGACAAGTACGTCTCTGGCTTGAATAGATGGATCAGAGGCGACGCTTTTTGTGGCTGGTTCGGAAGAAGGGGGAGGAACCGGAAGCCGCCAGGGCGAGTGCTCTGCAGATGGTGGAGAAGAGGAAGAAGGGGAGAGCCTCTGGTGACGTCTCCAGAGGGAGCCGTGAAAAAGAAGCAAAGGACGACCGCACAGGGTCCTTCGTACACCGGAGCGCTCAAGGGAAGGAAGCTTGGTGTGGTTCATAGAGACTACCCAGCAGCCCTCCTCTTGGACGACCAGCTTGAGGACCTGGAAAGGAGCATTGAAGCTGCCATTGTTGCACTGGAACCTAAAGCTGGGGAGGTAGTGCCCCAGTTTGGTGGTCTGGTGCGAAGGAGGGGATGGCTATCCATCACCTGCGAATACAACGGGACGGCTGTTTGGATAAAGTCGCTCGTTGAAAGTATTGTACCCTGGGAGGGGGCAAGGTTGAAGGTGGTTGAGGGGAGTGACCTGCCCTGGGTGGCGGTTGCATTTCTCCCGAAGTGCGCGGATCTGGGGAACGACCAAGTCCTTCAGTTCCTTTTGCGCCAAAATCGGGGGTTAAATGTGGGACAGTGGAAGGTACTGTCAAGGAGTGTGCCTCAGGGCACGCCGGCTTTGATGATGACCCGGCGCAGATCCTGGAAAAGAACAACGTCGTCCACATCAGGTTCGGCAAGGGGACCATCCGGCCTAAGACTAGGAAGAGGAAAGGATCACCCTATGCCCCCCGGCAGCAGCCGATGGATGTGGATCAGGTAGCCGCTGTTGTGCTACCAGCGTGAACAGCAGTTGGCACCGCGGCATCCGGACATTCAGCGCAGGTAGCTCCTTCATACGCCAGGCCATCTACTAGCACGGCTGGGGAGAGAGGTGATAGTGTCGGACCAGTGGGGGGATGGAAGAGTCCCGAAGACGACAGGTTGGGCACGGAAAACCCCACCCTACTCCGAGTAAGGCGATGTTGAAGAAGCAATCACGGAGTGGGGCACGTAAGGGGAATAAGCGACCGCTACTGGGTTGCGCTTCCTCCAGGTGACTTTGCATCGTGCGGGAGCGGCATAAGAGAGGCACTGGCGGCCCTACACGTATCGGGGCCCGGGGCGGAAATCTTCAAGAGGCCCCTAAAAGTATCTAATTATACATACCTAACACAAACCTCTATTGGTAACCGCTAAGGCCTTTTCCTAATTGTAGCCGAGGCCCTATTTTCCTTATTTTAGGCAATCACCGCTACTTCCACAACCTATCCGCCAAACAGCGCTTATGCCAAGTTTAAGCCACGAATTTCTCCATTTTAGCCGCGAATGAGCGCTTTTGGTCAACTTTTCCAGTAAATTACCGCTTTTCGCCACGGATTAGTGGGGTAAACCCCCCATCCACACCTTATAGACATAAAAACGCGCTTTTTCTCAACTTTAGCATCAAAGTAGCTTTTTTATCCTGTAAGTGTGAATCAGCGATGTTTACCAACTTTTTCTCGAGTTGGCGTTTTCCACAATTTTAGTTGCAACTTAGCGATTTTTCCTTGCAGGAAACAGGGAATTAGCACTTTACTCCGTTTGAGCTGAAAATTAGCGTTTTACTCAATATTAGCCGCAAAATAGCGGTTTTTTCTAAATGTTTACGACAAACTAGCATTTTTGCGTTCACCATAACCATAACACTACGAATTAGCGATTTTTTCTCAGTTTTAGCCGCGAATTTGCGGGTTTTTCTACCTTAGCCATAATATTGGCGCTTTTTCTCAATTTTAGCCTCAAAGTTGACCGAGAAACCCGCGAATTTTCTTAATTTTAGCTGTGAATTAGTGATTTTTCGTAATTTTAGCAACGTAGTAGCGTTTCTAACCCGTAAGTTAGCGAATTCTGTTCATTTTAACCATGAATTGGCGTTTTCCAATATTTTAAGAGCCAATTGGCAATTTTTCCTTTTTTTTTTTTCAATTCAGGCAGAAAATTTACCTTTCTCTTAATTTTAGCCAAATAATTACTGATTTTATCAATATTAGCTGTAAGTTAGCGGGTTCTTCTCCATTTTAGCACCGCATTAGCATTTTTTTTAAAATTTTAACTATGGATTAGCGCTTCTTCTCAGTTCTAGCCGTGAATCAGTGTTTTTTTTCTTACTTATAGCCATGAATTTGCCGTTTTTCTCAATTTCAGTCACAAAGTTGCCCTCAGAAGGCGAGATGGCAGAATTAGAAATTCTGAAACACTTTATCCGCAAATTTGTTCCTCAATTTTAGCCGCGAATTAGCGTTTTTCCCACTTTTAACTGCATAGAAGCGTTTTTAGCCTGTGAATTCGCAAATTTTCTCAATTTTAGACACGAATTGGCGATTTTCTCAATTTTTAGCCGGGAACAGCACTTTTTCCTTATTTGAGCTGAAGACTAGAGCTTAGTGTGTGTATTAGTAAATGTTTTCAATATTAGCTGCGTTTCGTTTTAGCATCGAACTTTTAGTGATTTTCCCCAATTTTGGCCACGGGTTAGCGCTTTTCCTCAACATTAGCCACGAATTATCGTTTTCCTCATTTTCAGCTACAGATTTCATTTTTAGTAGCGAATTAGCACTTTTTCCCAGTTTGAGTTGAAAATTAGTGTTTTTATTAATACTAGCCTCTTAATGCTATATTTTTTTCAATTTTAGCCGCGTTGTTTTTTAGATTTTAGCCCTACATAAGCAATTTCTTTCTACTTTCTGCTATGGTTTAGCGCTGGTTCTCAGTTTGAGCCTCGAATCTTTCAGAAGCTACACGGATTTGCGTTTTCTCAATTTCAGCCGGGAATTAGTGATTTTCTTATCTTCATACCCGCGAATTAACGTTTTTCCTCATATTTATCCGCGAATTAGTGATTTTTCTCCATTTCAGCTGTGAAATAGCGTTTTATGATAATTTTGCAGTGAATTAGCATATCTTTTCGCAATTTCAGTTGTGAATTTGCCATTTTGGCTCAATTTTAATCCGAATTATTGTTGTTTTTGTTAATATCAGCCGAGTTTTTTTTTTGCTTTAAATGATGTAATTTGACAGTTCAAGCTATGGGCGCTGACAGGGCCTTAGGGAAAGTGAACACGGTTCCGAAACTTGCAATTTTGCCAAAATTAAGAACAAAATCTCGTAATATTTCGCTTAAATTCAGACCCCACACTTCCTATTTCGGTGAAATTAAGCCTTGAAACTTGTGTTTTCACGGGAATTCACACCCGACCAGTTTGGCTGGGGTTCACGACCAAAAGGACCTGAAACTTGTAGTTTCGCTGTAAGTAGGACGTGAAACTTGCAAAATCGTGAATGTCCAGTCCGGGAAAATTCCAATTTCGCGGATAGTTACCTTCGAAATGTAGCGATTATGCGGCTATTCGTCAGAAAACTTTGGGCATACTATCATACGGCTGGCAAGCCCGGGTTCGGCGGTTTCTATATGAAAGATCCTTGAAACTCGAAATTTCGTGAAATTAACCAGAAACTATGGCAATATTGCGAAAATGCTAATTTGACCCAAAACTGGCCATTCCACAGATTCTAGGTCAGAGTGCTGTAATTTCATGGCTATGTTGGTCAGGCTGTGTGCGTGCTGTCATGGCTGACTAGCCCAGGGTCCGTGGCCTCTAAAAAAGAGTGATTTCAGCATTTAGCGTCTTCAACGTTTTTAGTCGACTATATAATTATATTTTGCGCGTTTTCGATGAAAATCGCGCTACTTAAGCGCTAATTGAATAGCCATTTATGCCAATAGTCATTATGCTCTGGATGCTACGACACCTAAACAAGAAATACACTTCAAGGTAAGTATAAATAGAGCAGTGTCCAGCCCGAAATTGATGACTACCGCCATTCAATCAAAAATTTACTTTCCTCGTGTGTGACTTTTCACAGCTGGACTAACTTTTTTGAGGAACGTACAAGATTTGGCCATTACCGAAAGGCAATTAGCAGAAAAGCTCTCCTCCACCCTTCCACATGGTCTTCTCGGTATACTCAGCAACCCATCGTATGGAGAGGGCGGCGGAAAAGAGAGTGTGTTTTGGAAAGCGCCAGAATTAAAGAGTGCCGAGGGCATCCTTGTCTTCAATTCCTGCGAACAAAGGGGTGCAAAGGGTTTGAGGGGGAAATGTGAGGGGGGGGGGAGAATTTTGTCCCTTCAACTAACCCCGTCATCGCCCCTCTCCACACCCCCATGTCGTAGTCATTTTCACGCAGCGACTGGCGGCTCACGACTTGTTTCTCAGAAAGGCCAATGAAGCTCTGGGCGCTTTGGTTTTCTGGGAACAAATACAGCCGTTTTGAAAACAGTGAATGAGTGACGGTGGGAGGGTGTAAAAGAGTTGGCTTGGGATTAAGCGTGTTAGTGAGAGAAAAAGGGGGAAAAAGGATTTTTGGGTTGTTATTTGAGCCTGAGGAGAGTAGGGGAGATAAGTGGACTCGGTAATGCTAACTGTAAACAACAAATAAAAAGAGGAAATCGAAATTTTTTGTGTTCATTGATCGAGCTACGAGTATCCTGAAAAACAATCAAATTCCCCAACTTTTCTTCCGTAAATAAATTCTTCGTCGGCCGAAAAGCTTTAGAGTCCCTCCCTTTTTCTCCAACCGGCAACTCGCCAAGTATAACTCTTGTTTTAACTGAATTAGAGCTCGAGTAAAAATGTCATAAGGGAAAGAGAAATGTTCCAAATGAGGAATAGTGTTATAAAAATTGGCTTTGTGAGGACTAAGGGCCTTTTCACACTGGGAGAAAAAAGACGCTTCCTCAACGGACTACAACAGCGCCTACATGACCCTCTCCTAGACAACTATTCAGGCGAATATCGTTTGCTCGCAGCTACCCTCGAAAACCTCTTGAACTCGCTCCCCTTACGCAATTCAAGTCTAGAAAGTGTTGAAACGTTCGTGGCCAGCACTTCAAACTCAGTTCAAGCTATTCAACATATGAACGTTCCGGACCTGGGCATTTTTTTTTACTAACTGGTGAGCTTTCTAACTAAAGCTGGTGCACGGAAGCTTGAACTATTAGTTTGGCCAAAATATACCACCACCGAATGAAGTGAACTCAGCGCAGAGGTGGAGGGGGCTCTTGTGCACCATGGCTAACACTGCAATTGTGACCCTCAAAATTGGGTTTTTTAGTAAGTGAAATCATGGAAATTACCTTTTTATTGAGTGAAACCAGCTAAAAACGGTTGTTAGTGCGAAAAACCGACGCAATAGGTCACTGAAGTAGGCCACCTAGAGATATTGCTTTACTGGCGAATCAATTTTCCGAGTGTGGCATAATTGCCATATGATTAATTTTAATATATTTTTCCCGATCTAGACAATTTTGCAATTTATTTGACAAAACAGTGAATTTTACAAAATAATAACAAAAATACACTAATTTATAACAAAAATTGCATGGGTTCTTCATCGAAATGCACGACCTTCAACTTTCACATTCCCAGCTGAGCAGCTGCACCATCGCCAAAGCCGAGCTCTGCAGATCTCCATTTCTTCCGTGTGCCTCTCAGACACATGCTCGACGCCCGGAGAATTGCCAGCGAGATCCTAGCCCGCATCCAACCTCTTACCGCTGACTGAGGGCGATGCCACTTATCTGCCAGCCGTTCTCCTAATACCTTAATGAAGACACTCATCTGGGGGGCGAACATTCCATCTGCGGAGCATGCAAGTGGCGTGAATGTTGCATGTCGATCTTCAGCCACACTGTTGTATTTCCTCATTTTTTCCTGCTCAGCGCTGGACAAAACCGCCGAGACAGACTGGGAGCCGTAAGAGGGGGCGTCAGTGTCTACGACACGGACGTCAAACAACGCCTCCCTCTGTGGCTCCCAGGCCCCCCGGCACGCTAAATCTCCACGCAGTGCTGAAATTGAATTTGAAGCCTCTCTTATGATTGGCTCCTTCACGCAGTTGCCCCATGCTGTTGCCATCAGTTCACCCAGTACATCCCGGACCTCATTGTGGCGTCTTGTGACCAGGCCTCCTGTTCTGCAGTCTAACGCGTGTTCCAGTGTGAACTGACTATTGCCACATCCATCACACGTTTTAGGCATCATGAATGGCTCCCTTTTGTACCTGATGGCGATTGCATCTTTGAACTCGTATGGTGACAGATCGAAATCATGCTTTTGTAAAGGCACGACCGAGAGCCAACCTGAAGCATTACTCTGTGTTTTGGCCTTTATCGATCTCTCAATGACTCTCCTTCGGCCTGGGGAGAACAGTGCCAGTGTATGCTCCAATAGAGCGTCCTCCAACCTCCAACTCATCCCTTTTCTGTCTTGCTTCTTTCTTTGCGGCGATTGACTTTGAGAAATGTTCAGCTGCATTCAACTCCCCACCTGATCTGTTGGCTCTTGTCAGTTCCACACTGCATGCCTTCGACGTTTCATACGACAATTTGGCCATTCTGACTGGGTCATCTATCGCCATCCCCCCTTTGCAGACTGGCAACGAGAACAAGTCATTTTCTTCTGTTGAAATCGAGCTTGATTCGCCAACAATCTTGGGAACAAATTCGGCCTGAATACATTGGCGCAATGGTTCATAGGCCTGATCGGCGCTGTCCAAAACTCTTTGTACAAATGTCCACCGGTTCTGAAGAGACTTGGTGAAGGCTGCGTAGGCCGACTGTGGCTGAGATTCTCCGGCAGCTGCCAATTTTCTCACTGAGCTCGTCCAACTGTCAATTTTTCGCTCGAGATAGAGTTGCTTCCCTTCCTCTGTACCAATATACCCTCCAAGAAATCGCTGGCCTGTGACTATCTTGATTCCAGTATCTCTAAAAATCCCGTCGGCTTCGATTTTCTCATCCGGGTGTACCAGTAAGCACGACTTACTACCTTGTGGGAAGTACCCGAAGTGCGGACCCATCTCATTCAGTCTGGCCCACCAAGTTCTCAGGTTCTGTAGGCCGCCTTGCGCAGAAGAGTCGTCAGCATACCAGCATTGCTGAATTTCTGGATCCCGGAGTGTGTCGATGATTGGCAGCGTCGAAAGTCCATAGAAGAGCATGGCCAACGGATCCCCTTGGGTGACTCCCTCTCTACTGAGAATTCGCTCTTCTGTGCCACGGAACACCAATTCTGCATGTCCACGGTAGGTATTGTAGAGGAATCTTGCACAGCGTGGCCATAAGCGGCGAGCCTGCCAAAGGGCCACAATCCGGTTCATTGAGTTAAATGCATTCTTTGCGTCAACCATTAGCATCCCCCATTTAGAACCTGCCACAGACCGTTCCTGAAACAAGGCATCCATTGCCTGCACTCCACCTTCAATCCCAGCACTTAGACCTCCAAAGAGTTTTCTACCTCCACAGGCCTCCGTAACTTCGTCGCCAGCAACTAAGGCCATGCATTTACAGAGGATTCTTCTAAGGCAATCTCCAACACCAATCGGTCGCATGCCTGGGCATTTATCGAGAGCCAGCATTCTGCTAGCCATTAGTGCTCGAATTGAACTCCATGGGACATCTTCGGCACTAAGCCGGCACGCCAAAGCAGCCACGGTATCCCTTAGGCGTATACTCGACCTATCGTGCCTTAATAGGAAGTCAACCCACTGCTCTGCACTTGTCACATTTGGTCCACCACCTCCATGGAGCTTTCTCGCTACTTTCTCCACCAGGTCAGCTGTAATCAGTGGGGGCAGTAACGGAGGTAATTCCTGTTCCTCGGGGAACTCCATTAGGCTAGATTCGGGAATCAAGGGTTCTGGATGTTTTTTTTTTATGAGTTCTTGCATGACTGTTGTTCCTTCAGAATCCACTACTGAGTCAGGTTGCAACACAGAGGTTGTGCCGCTTTCCTCTAACCACTGAACAGCTTCCCGCACTTTTCCTCGTAGCATAAAGCGGTGAAATGTTTTTACTGTCTGATTTTCATTTGGGGTGCCGCGTTGCTTCCGAATACCTAGTTTCTTGTCTGCATTCAGTGCGTCGGCAATTAGTATGTCAAATTCACCATCTAACGAGAGCTGAGTTATTCGGGTCAAGAGAACTCTAATGTCCTTAGCTTGCTTCACCATTTTGTCCCTCTGGAGCATTACAGCCAAATAAACAAGGACCCTTTCTGATGGAGCATCATCCACCCTCAGCTTTTCAACCTCCTGTGCTAACAAGTCCACAAAACCTGATGATCCTCCTGGTAAGTCATACTGTCTGCCCTGCAACTGAATTACTTTCTTCCATCTTCTATCCCAGTTAACATCAGCTCTTTCACCGGGTCCATGAACAAATTGTGACCCATACACACTGGCCAGTTTTTCCTTCCATTCCGTCGTCTGCTCTTCTTGAGAGTCCTGAATGTCGACAGCCTGATGGTCTTGGCTTTCCACTACTGCACGGCAAATCGAGGACCATCTCAGGTGACCGTTCAAGCTTATGAAGTCTCTGCCACAGCCTCGACATACCACACGGCGAGGCGTTTGATTGAAGATGTCACTTATAGATTCGTCCTGAGAGATTATAACATCCTCCGGTTACACTGACGACACCCCGGTGACCATATTTAACACAACTTTTTGCATATTCAACAGCAGAATAATTGCCTGCGCCGAAATTCAACCGAAACGCGGTCCGGGACCACTCCCAAATATGTTTCCACACCAAATCACTTCCTTTTCAACTCTTTTTACCACTTATTTTCAACTTTTTTGGCAGAGCGATTTTCTGTGTACGGCACTTGACAACGGCACAACAAGACACAAAAAATTAAAATAATATTTTAATATATTATTTTTCATTCTTCTAAAAATAAAAGAAATGCACTTGAAGAATAAACACGTTGGGTCACAGGGGCTCATGGCACTTCTACGAGAAAAATATTGGGTCATCGGTTCAAGGAAAATAACTAGGAAGATCGTAAAGGAATGTGTCAGGTGTCAAAGACACTCCAGTCGTAGTTGTCAAATGGAAGAACCAGCGTTACCAACAGACAGAGTGAGAGTCGCACGTCCATTCAAGGTGGTTGGAATCGACCTTTGCGGTCCCATTTACTTGCGCTCAGGATGCAAGTCTTGGGTATGCATATTTACCTGCGCCGTTATAAGAGTCGTACATCTGGAACTGGTGGATTCTTTGTCGACAGAAGCGTTTTTGATGTCTTTTCGACGTTTCGTGGCGCGCAGAGGTCGACCCTCAGTCGTAATGTGTGACAACGGCACAAACTTCCGTGGAGCGTACAACGCACTACAAGAATTGGATTGGAATAATTTATGTAATATTTGGAATGTAACGGACTTTGGGAAAAGCCTGCCTTACGAGGGAGGAATTTGATACACTTTTATGTGAGGTGGAGGCCATCGTCAATTCGCGACCACTAACGTATCTCTCGGAAGATCCTCAAGATTTAATACCATTGACGCCAAAGTTATTTTTGTTGGAGGCGTCGTCGGAAAGAGTACCTGATCTTGACGCCGTGGACGGAAAGAGCCTTTGCTAAGAATCCGTTAAAAAAAAAATAATAATAAAAAAAATTGAATAATGCGCGCGAAAATGCCCTACTCCTTTTTTTGTTTTGATATCAGCCGCGTTCATGACGGTTATGAGTGTGTGTTCGAAAAAAAGAGAAGGATCTTTGAATTATGTTTGATAAATTACTTTTTTAATGAAAGTGTCCGTAATAAATTTCGATTTTCCGTGTATTTCGTTGTTTTTTTTAACATCTGGCGACCGTGACAGGACTGAACATTGAAAAGATTTTGATGAACCGAACGGTGAAACGTGCGCGTTTCAACAAACTTTTCAACGAATTGAACGAACTCTTAACCGAGTCCCCAGTACGAATTATTCGGTTCAAAGCGGACACGTTTATTGAACGTTACGAAGAAATAAGAGCCCTCGACAAGGAAATTATACGATGCTCTCCTATCGAGCGAAAATACTGGATTGGACGACCTTCAAACCGAAGCCGACGATGCTGACGAATACGCAAGCAAGTACTATTTTATATTGACGTCTATGAAAAACTTTGGAAGACAAGTATGAAGCAGTCGAAAAGTGCGATTCGGCCAGTAGAACATCGTCTGACAGATCGGTCACACGACGAAAATACAAGTTATCGACTATTGAGCTGGGAAAATACGACGGGGACATTAAGGGCTGGGTTAAATTCTGGTCACTTTTTCAGAAAATTGATGATGACCCCGAACTAGATAACTGTGATAAATTTCAGTATCTGATCCAGTCAACGGTTCCTGGCTCCAGAGCCCAACGAGTCGTCGAAAGTTATCCTCCGTCAGCCGCCAACTACCCGAAGGCAATCGCGGCATTGAAAGATCGATTCGGACGGAAAGATTTATTTATTGAAGTATATATGTTCGTGAATTAATATCCTTAATAATCGAAAATGCCCGCAGTCAAGGTCGTGGACACCTGTCATGACTATATGACCGCTTAGAAGCGCATTTAATGGCTCTTGAGTCGCTCGAAGTCTCGACATCCACGTGAACTGCTGAAATATACCCGATGGTGGAATCTTGCCTTCCCGAAGACTTGCTCCGCGCCTGGCAACGCAGTAGGACCACCAATGCAGCAGTGGCGTCGGATGAGAATTTAACTGACAACCCTAGGTCGAAACTTAATTTATTAATGGATTTTATTCGCACAGAGGTTGAAGGCGAAGAGCGTATTTGCTTGGCCATGGCTGGTTTTGGCATGAAAAACGACTCCAACAAAGAAAATATTGTTTGAAATCGAAAGATGTCTGAAAAGAAAGAAATACCATCTGCTGCCGGACTCTTCACACACGTCCAAGCAGATCAACAAGGTACGTGTCTGTTTTGTCAAGCAAAGCATGCGTCGGTCGATTGCATGAAAGCATCTAAAATGAAGATAGAAGACAGAAAAATAATTTTGTCGAAAAGGGGATGTTGTTTTAAATGCCTCAAATCGGGGCACCTGAGCAAAGACTGCAAGTCCAAATCAATCAGATGCAGATACTGTTACAAGGGGCATGCTTCAAGCATGTGCTGTGCTACCGAAAATGAAAAATCAGGCTCATGGGAACCAGTTCAAGGAAAGGAAGAGCATTTTGTCGAGAGGGCTCTCTCTTCGTTTTGTACTACGACGACGGTGCAGTTATAAATCATTCCACTCATAGTTCGAGGGAAAAAGGGAGAAAGAACGGCAACTGCGCTCCTTGATACAGGATCTCAGCGAAGTTACATGTCACGCAGACTTGCCGAGGAGCTCGGCCTCGAACACCTTCGCTCCTAGAAACTCACCCACTCACTTTTTGGTGGATTTGAGACGAGACCAGTTGAGCACCGTGTTTTTCGTTTGCGCGTTTCCAGTCTTGAGAGGGATTTTCATTGTTTTTTCGATGCCATTGACCAGGAGAATGATTTGCCGTGAAATTGATCCTGTGCCAATCGACGACACTCATGAAGATTTTGTTTCTGCTGGCGTCGTTTTACATGATGCGATCGACGGTCCAATCGACGTGCTGATTGGAGCCGACATTTATGGCAAGCTCATGACTGGAACAATAGTTTCCCTATCCAACGGGATGACCGCGATAAAAACATTATTGGATGGACGGTCATGGGTAAGGTCAACCCGGCGAAAAATCATAACTTGGCAACCACGACTATTTTGAGCTGTCTCGCTACAACTGACCCGATAGCGCGCCTATGGGAGCTCGAAATCCTCGGTATCACAGATCCAGCGGTACAGATTTCGAAAATTGAACGTAAACGACGTTAAAAGCTGGTTGAAGAAACCATTCAACGAGACAATGACGGTCGAAATCTCGTAGGCTTACCTTGGCGGAATGACCACCCGACGCTTCCGACGAATTATGAACTAGCGTCTCACCGTACGATGGCTAAATGCCAACAATTGGAAAAATCGGGACTACTGAAGTCTTACCATCAAGTTTTCAAAGAATGACAAGAAGAGGGGGTGATCGAGAAGGCGTCCAACGAAGTGATCAGTCACTACCTCCCACATCGACCGGTTTTTAAGAAAGACGGCACGACCAAGATCCGCCCAGTATTTGACGCATCGGCGAAAATAAAAGGCTACCCCTCTCTGAATGATTGTTTGGAGGTGGGGGAAAACTTAATCGAAATGATTCCGTCTCTCCTACTGAAGTTTCGGCGTTCAGCCGTTGGCATCACGTCTGACATAAGAAAAGCTTTCTTACAGATTGGGGTTCGTGAAATTGACCGTGACTTTTTGCGATTTCTGCTCGTGATTGACGGAGAGATGACCACCTTTCGTCTGCGCCAGTCCGTTCCTTCTCGGGGCTGTAATTGACCATCATTTAAATAATCTCGATGCTGGTCTAGATGAAAACAAACCTGGATGGTACGAAATTATCTCAAAGCTTAAGTCGAGCTTCGACGTAGATAATTGCGTCACGAGTGTTGCGAGTCAGGAAGATGCCGACGCTTTTCAAGATTCTGCCATTAAAGTTATGGCTGCCGGAAAATTCGAACTGAGAGACTGGGTGTGCTCAGGAAAATTCGACCCGTCAACTCAAGACGTGACTACCAAGGTCCTCGGTCTACTTTGAGATCGATAAAACGACACAATCAGAATCAACCCTGAAAGTTTACAGGTGACAGTATTGCCTCGCGTTACGAAGAGAATCATACTGTCAACGGCTCAACGAGTATTCGATCCGATTGGGTTCACTTGCCCAGTCTCACTGCTGCCAAAATTAATTCTACAGGAGCTCTGGTCAGTCAACTTGAAATGGGATGACGAGGTAGACACTGATGAATCCAAACGGTTTCTCTCTTGGTACCGTGAGCTTCACCTTTTATTTAAAATTTCGATACCTCGATGGATTTTTGGAAAGGAAAATAATTTTTCAATTCACGTTTTTAGTGACGCCCGCCGTGAGGCATATGCGGCAGCCGTATTTGTCAGAGTTGAAGAAGACGGCCACGTTCAGGTGAATTTGATAGCGGTGAAATCCAGAGTGGCCCCGCTAAAACACTTAACGATCCCCAGACTCGAACTGATGGGTGCCTTAATTGGAGCCCGCCTGTTCAAAGCGACGATGGAAGCTCTCGATGTGACTGACATTGAAGCCCACTTCTGGAGTGACTCGTCGACTGTTGTCACCTGGGTAGAAAGACAGGAACCCTGGACCGTCTTCGTCAAAAATAGGGTCGACGAAATCCGCAAGCTGACTAGTTCAGGTACGTGGCATCATATCTCAGGGATGCCAAACCCGGCGGATACACTTTCACGAGGGTGCACGGCCAATAAATTATTGAAGTCTAAATGGTGGGAGGGCCCGCCCTGGTTGGAAAAACCACCTGAAGAATGGCCACGCTCGTTTTCACCCCCTGACGAGGGGGAGGTGGATGAGGAGAGGAGAAAGTCAGTCGTGAATACCGCCGTTTCCCTCGAAGGCACTAAAAATTGGTATTTTCGAACGATTTTCCAAATTTAGTCAAATAGTCCGTCGATTAGGTTGGATTAGACGTTTCATCTCAAATTGCAGATCATCAGCACACCGTTCGGGGGAGTTATCTGGCAAAGAATTGGAAGACGCTGAAAAATGGGTCCTTTTTAAAATTCAAAAGGATAGTTTCTCAAGTGAGGCAGACCCAAGATTGAAAGGACTACAAGTTTTTGTTGATGATCACAAGTTATACCGTCTTAGAACTCGACTGTTACAGCGGGATGATCTCGAAGATTTTTGTTATCCGATCCTCCTTCCGAAAGATCATACAGTAGTCGAACGACTGGTTTATGAACTCCACACCGAAAATTGTCACGCTGGTGTACAGACACTATTGTCGATTCTTAGAGAAAAATATTGGATATTAGGTGGACGCAAGACTATTAAAAGGATCATTGGTCGTTGTATGAAGTGTAAGCGATTTTCAGCACAGCGAGCAAGAGTTGAAGAAGCTGATCTGCCAGCTGAACGTCTTCGAATTGCCTCGCCATTTGAAATCGTCGGCCTAGATTTTTTCGGTCCTTTATTTTTAAAAGGAGGTTCGAAGGTTTGGGTTCTGCTCTGCACTTGCGCAGTCACGCGGGCTGTGCATCTCGAGTTGGTCGGGATGTTGTCAACGGACGCGTTTCTCATGGGTCTAAGACGCTTTATCGCTCGAAGAGGAAGGCCTCGTAAGATATACTGCGATAACGGCACTAATTTCCACGGAGCCTATAATCTACTTCGTAGGACTGGCAAACGATCGAAAAGCAGGGACCGATTCAGCCTATTGACTGGAGTTTTTGGGTGGTTTCTGGGGAGATTGGTGCGAACCGTCAAAGAGACTTTAAGGAGATGTTTAGGTCACGCATGCTTGGGTGAGGACGAGCTTGCAACTGTCTTATGCGAGTGTGAGAGTATCGTTAATGGACGTCCGTTGACATACTTCTCGGATGATCCTTGCGACCTCAGGCCAATCACGCCAAGTCATTTTTTGCACGATGGTAGAAGTACATCCGTAACTGACTTAGAAAATGTAAACGAACACGATTTGAGAAGACGGATGACCTACAAGAAGAACTTCAAATATCAATTATGGAGTCGCTTCCGAAAGGAATACCTGGGATTTCTTCGGCCTGCCAGTCATGTCAAGAACAACAATTGTTCAAACGTAAAAGTCGGCAATTTGGTGCTCGTAGAAAAGGATTCCGTCAAACGATTGGACTGGCCATTAGCCAGAATCACCCGACTATGCCCTGGACGTGATGGTGTTCACCGAGTTGCTGAGGTGAAAACAGCCTCAGGAATCTTGACTCGCCCTCTTCAGAGATTGTTTCCCTTGGAAATGCATGACGACCCCCTTACATGGATTCGAGAATCATACTGAGAAACGTGAAAAGACGACATCGGATGACCAGAACGACGGATTCCAGACTTCTCCAACTTCTTGGCCTGACGGTCACGTTGAAGAGAAGGAAGTGCCCGTACGGCACGAAACGCAACCCGTTCAGCTTGGATGTACCAAAAGTGGGCGCCTGGTGCGTGCTCCTCGTAAATTGGACTTATAATCCTCTAAAAGAAGACCGCGTATGTGCAATTGCTCATTGTCTTTTCGAATAATTGGTGTATATTTTGTTGGAAATTTTAACTTCAATTTTAATGCTCACAGTCAGTTAGTTAAATTTCACCGTCCTCAATTTATTTAAGGTGGGAGAATGTTAAGAATCCGTTAAAATAATAATAATAATAATAATAATAATAATAATAAAAATTGAATAACGCGCGAAAATGCCCTACTCCTTTTTTTGTTTTGATATCAGCCGCGTTCAAGAGGGTTATGAGTGTGTGATCGAAAAAAAGAGAAGGATCTTTGAATTATGTTTGATAAATTACTTTTTTTATGAAAGTGTCCGTAATAAATTTCGATTTTCCGTGTATTTCGTTGTTTTTTTTAACAGCCTTAGACGACGAATAAGGTACAGACGTAGATTAAAAGAAGAACTTTGGAGACGGTTTCAGTTGGAGTATCTCGGTCTTCTTAGACCAGCCAAAGACCATAGTTCGTCATCGAAATCGAGAGAAGTCAAGACTAGTGACCTTGTGTTGGTCGGAAGTGATAACAAAAAAAGAATCAAGTGGCCGTTGGGACGAGTTATTGAATTATTTCCGGGAAGTGACAGAAGGGTGCGTCTGGTGAAGGTTCTAACGAAAACGGGTGACATTTTACGTCCCATCCAAAGACTGTACCCCCTCGAAATATCCAGCCCACAAACTTCAGAGGACACTCCAACACAACCGGCTCCATCGCTCGACACCGACACTGATCCCGTAACAGACGATGCCCGGCTCCGGAATCTTGTTCGACGGTTCTAAAAATACGGATGTATGCACTAGATCAGGCCGTAAAGTCCGGACTCCGGTGCGACTGGACATATGGAGTTGGACTTCTGGACGAGTATTCAGCATGCGCAAATTATTGCTTTCATGTTTCACGTGTTATTGGTTGCGTTGTGTCGTTTTAAATGTTTTACTTCAAGTTAAAGTCGTGAACTTTGTTTAACTTAGGTGGGAGAATGTTGAGGACCGCCAGAAAACAGGAAAACAAAAGCCCATCTTAAAAAAGAAAAAGCGACACACATGTTTTTCCCCTTTTTTTTTTTTTTCTGAACTACCTTTTTTTCTTCTCTCGCGAACTGTTTTTTGATTTGATTGTGAAAATAATTAATAATCGGACTAATAAAAGAAATTTACAACAGTCTATTTTATAAAACAAAAAATACTTTCAACGAACTATTCCCAGGTTGCAGCATGTTTGGCCCTTTTAAAAGAAAATAAACCCGAAAAAGTCCCAAAGGGCACATAAAAAGGACTCTTCTTTATAAATAGTCGGATCAGAAAAAAGGAGAGTTTTCACCGGAAGCACGCTCGAAAGAGTTCCTAGAGAGAAAAACTTGGTATGTGGTGGAGCAGGGGCGTTGTTTGCCCCTATAGAGGTATGCATATGAAAAATCATTCAGTCACGCCATTAAGTGACAAGGCGTTTATGCCGTCCCTGTGTGAAAGTTCCCCCTCACTCAATCATTCTCTCTCTCTCACACTTTATGACGTGCGTTTAAATTTTTTTTTTTTTTTTTGGGACATTAAAGTCTCGTAACTTTTATAGGACCCCGAAAACTTCAATCATCACGGTATGGTGAGCAATTAGAGGAAAAACGGAAATATTTTGTTCTTTACTTCTATTTGTATTCATCTCTTTTGAAGGTGAGCCAGCTAAAGGAGAATGGTCGAAGAATGATGAAAACGCCGTATAATGACGCAATGCCGATCAAAACGGAATGTTCAACGCGTTGGTAAATGAGGAGGTCGAGGAGGAGCAGCAGGGGGATCTGTGATAAAAATAAACCCTCATTATTATAAGTATTCGTGCGCTCCGCACCATCTCATTAATTAAATTTACATGGTCAATAAAACGCGCCTAAGAATTTTGCTGCCATGAACTCCTCGGATTAGAAAAAAAGAGGATTCCTATCCGAATGAATTTATTTCCTGATAAAAGTCTCCTTGATAACCAATTTTATTATGACTTAAGGTTCAACAATTACGAGTTAGTAAACCTAACAATTTTTTATTATTTCTGATTCCTAACAAATGACTCATTTATTTCCCAGGGCTTAACCATTTTCCATATTTGTCTTCTCGTAATAAGCCACTGACATGTTGAGCTTCTTCCTATATTCATCAACCCCCCCCCCCTCGATATTCCTCACCTCAATCATCTCCCTCTGTTTTTTTTTTTTTTTTCCGAAAGATGACTCAAGAGAGGGAAATGATCCAGACATATGGGAACTTCAAAAGTCTCAACGTTGCGGCTCTCCTCCCCAGCTCGAGATAATCTCCAAGGAGTGTTTCCACTTTCTTTTTATAGAAACTGAGAAAAGAAGCCCCTTGACGTTGTCATTTAAAGATATATTGTGAGGTTTTTTATTGCAGGATTATAACAGTGTTAAAAGTATCAGACATTGGGGTATGAGTCGTTGAAAGATCGTATATAGGACAATCCCTGAATATATAAAATTTATATTGACTTGTTGACTTTTTCCGCATTATTTCGGCTTTATTCTTTATGAGGGATGAGGGTCATAAAGCTTGAGTAGTTTTACGCCAACTTGTCAAATTACTTTTAAATGAAAAATCAGTGCTAATCCAAGATTACTTGTTGACAAAGCAAATTAATAGCCAATTAAAATATCAAATTTTGTATAGACAAGAACTTGAGAAGCCAGAGAGGGATCACTAATGGAGTTCACTACAATTTAGAGCGATTTTCGTACCAAATATACTTATCGACAACTTTAGAAGGTACTTAAGATTACATTAACTAAATTAATGGATTTACCCTGTATTTTACAATGTTGTGGAATACCTTTTCAGGTTGTATAATGCACATTAATTATTTTTTTTTCCATTTTTATAATTATAAATTACCGCTTGGCACTCTACCATCATAATTTCCATTTGAACTTCTCTAGTTCTTTCAGAAATCTACGGCAACTCGCATGTTTCTCGAGGGTAGCATCCTCAGTGTTGAGCAAAGTTGCTGTAGGCTCGCTTAATGAATCTTATTATTACTTTTGAACTTGAATTATCTTCCAGATATAAAGCTTAAAGCTTCAAGGGTTCACCTAACTATGTGCTGTAGTTTGTTTTAAAAGTATTAAAGACGAGAGATTTTCATCTCCGCTCCGATTTCGGGCTCTTCTATAAATGGATAATGAAAAGGTAACACGACACGCTACTGTAATTAGAGAATGAAATCCTTAGATGTGGATTTAATTAGAGGATTATTTAGCCTTCACAGGACGTATACTTGATATGGACTTAATTTAGCCATTTACGAGACGATAATACTTCTCTAATTTGTATCAAGTAAGTATTTATTTAGAAGGGTGGTTGTAGTTACGTTGGAAAGAGCGATGTTGAGGTAATTTGGCTCGATCTTCTTCCTGGGTGGCGAGTGATACCCGTTACCCGAAAAAAAAAAATAACTATCTCGAGTTAATCATTGACTTCCTCCCCCCTTCACCATCAATCACATAGGTTTAGACTTTCCTCATCTCTTGCTGCGGCTGCTGGGTGCACTAATTTCTTCACCGCCTCATCAACTGAAGCGCTCACGAGGCTATAGTTACATTAGAGCTTTAAAAGCTAACTCAATGTGATAATCGTTTTCCTCCTTATAGAGAGGTTCAAAATGAGCCTCGCGGGGCGTTTTTCAAAACTACTGTGCGACATTTCATGTATTTAATCCACGATTTATAGAAAACTCAAGAAACACGTGGAGTTAGCTTAGTTTGGACATACTCACGTGCCACGAACTATACACAATTATAGCCCTGCAGCCAAATATTGAAGAACATCGAATCTCCACCTAAGTTCTCACTGAGTGAAATCTCTACACTTTCACATAGTTATCCGTTGTTTTTTGGATGAATTTATCAGCCAAAAACATTCATTTGAGCCCAAAAAAGTACGTACCAGTTGAAACATAGAAATGTCGATTGAGTCGAAAAAGTTAATTCATTTGACCAAAAACTGATGGTTTCACCTGCTGAATGCAAAAGCGTTTGCCACTTTTTATACTGCTCCGTCAAAAACTGATGCTTATGTCCATCCATCCTTTATTTTATTTTTTGCCCAGGGATTTGTGAGATAGAATTGTCAGTTCTTGGCCTGCAGGACATACTGGCCGACTTCCTGGCTAACTAAACTCCTCGTTGGTTACCAGATCCAGGGCTGTGGCGCAGGGGCGCATCCAAGTCTTTGATCTAGGGGTGCGCAGCTTCACTGGCGTGAATAGGGAGTTATTGCATAACCGTCTGACGGTTAACGTTAACGGTTATGTGACGTCATGATAAGCGTAAATTTCAAATTTCGAGTTTAAGCGTTAGTCACAAACGTTTAAAGAGCAGTATGAGGAGGAGTTTTATTAATTTATTTGAAGCAATTAAGTGCATCTGTGCCCTACCATGTGTTCATATTTTAGCGCAACTACTATTTGCAGTAACTCTTTTTCCACCAATACAAACAGCTACGCTTATGCTGACGTCACGTAACCGTAAACGTCAAGCGTCAGACGGCTATGCAATAACTCCCTAATGTCAGATGCCAGTCCATTGACCATTAATCACATTGGGAGATTGCTTGGGGGGGGGGGGGCTTATGTGAAGGTTGCCACGATGTTAACTGCAGTTAATGGTTTCAGGAAGTCTGGTTTATATCCATGCAATCGTTACGCGCTCACTGATCTTGACTTCATTGCTCCATCATAGGATGGTTCTGAGGACTGCTCCCCAACTGATGAAACCCTCAGCCCCCCAAATAACAATCAAGTAGGTCATGATAATTCTAGTCGGATTGGGTTGTCCCCAGATGTGGACAGCAACAACTGCAAGTCACCCTTTGTTCTGCCACCAGAGATTTCGCCCTTACCCTCTCAACAGCCCAAAGCGTCAACATCTCGCACAGGAAAGGCATCGATGATCACTTCTTCACCTTGAAAAAAATCTCTTGAGGAAAAACAAAGGATAAAAGCAGTCAAAGTCCAAAACGGAAGAGGAAGACCAAAAAAATATTCAGCCGCAAAAAAGGAGTTGTTTTCTAAGGGACCCAAAGCAAAAACAACTAAGCTGAAGAAAAAGAACGTCAGCGAATCAAGCGACGAGGACAGCCTTGATGAAGATGACCTTCCAGTGGATGACGAGGATAACGACCTCTCATTGGGCGATTCTGATGAAGATGCGGAAGACGACGTTGAGTGTGCTCTGTGTTCCTCCAAGTATGCTGAGGACTGTAGGGGGGAAAAATGGGCCCGATGCGTCCAATGTTATCGTTGGGCTCATGAAGAGTGTGGAAATTTGAGGGGAAACATGTTTTTATGCTCACCATGTGGAGATTTGTGAATAACGTTTTATTTTTCAATGTTTTTATTCTAGTTTTTGATCGTGATTTCGCTATATTTGGTTACAGGTTTTAATTAAAAATGTATAACGTTTTTTCGAGTTTTATTACAATTTCTTACCTAGGTAAGAAATTCTCAGTGAAGCCATCTTTGGGTTGAGACCCATTTAATATATTTTCTGGATACAAGGATCAGCATTAACGTGTAAAAGCGGGCGAAATAGCTGAGTTTTCTGCGAAAATTCGCTTAAAAACCCCAATGGGTCCAGATATGGCACTAGTGCCATATTAGGAACACCACGTGGTTTATTATTAGGAACCCCTTTTTTAAAAGGCGGAAAATGACATTTTTGAGAAATGCTTTTTTTGCTACCAGTGTAACAGAATTTTCACCTAATTGACCCAAGAACCTGATGGAGCAATAGTAGACCTACAACCGGAGATTCTTGGTTTGATGATTTAAGGCCATTAGGTACCCCAAAATGTGGTCCAAAAAAAGGTGTACCGTATTAGGGCACTTTACCCTATATTCGGGGATCCGAAGCTAGAAATCCGTCATCAGGAACTGCATTTGCTCAGAAACTGTCACTATCTGTCAAAAACTAGATCTCAGCTGGACACCTGTCGTTTGTATCCTTCTATTCCGAACTTTCAGTCCACAAACTGACAGATAACTCCCCTTCCCCTCAGAAAGTGTTACTTTTGGAAATATACTTTTAGTTTTGGTCCGCGGCATGGACGATGCAAGCTCCCCCCGGAGCTGGCATTTCCATCACACCATAAGTCTGCCTGGTGCAGGTGGCAAACACATCTGACCAACCCTCATCCTAACGAGTAGGTACACCAAAACCGGATTTCTAGCTAGCCAAAACCTGGCAATTTATATTTTTTTAAAAGCAAAGACTCGCGAAATTTGGATTTTTACGAAGCCAAAAATTGGGAAGAAAAAAAAGGTTTTTAGTGAGCCAAATTGTGAATCAAATCATTTTAATGAGGCAAATCCAAGCAATTGTAGTTTGAACAAGCCAATACCCACGAAATAGTGGGTTTTAGGTGAGAAAATGGTTTTCTGTAACAAACAAACCCCGAAAAATTGGCGTTTTGGCTATAGTCCCACTAAGTCTGCGCTCTCAAGTCTATAAGGAAGGGCAAATGGCCCCCTCTGGCTATGCCCATGCTGTGGCCCCTGGGTTCTTGTGCACTGAGAAAAAAGACGTGAACCGAAGCCATTGCCTGATCAACCGAAGGGCTTTTCGGCTGACCGGTTTTTTTTTTTTTTTTTTTTTTCAGGCGGGTTTGACCCGTTCTTCGTGGAGAATTCACCCGAATGACGAATTTATGAGCCGAAAATTTCTGGACAGCCCTGTCAAGCCGATACCCGTCTGGACTGCGCGTCCATGATCAGCAACGAGCCCTCTATTTTTTGAACACCCTGAAACCCGTTGTTGCTCTCTCCACTTATTAAATTGTACTTTACGAAACCGGTTTTCAAACCATCAGGTCCATCTTCTGTGACTTGATTTTTGTGACTGATAATTACATCACAATCCAAATGAATTTGAAAAAAAAAAACATGTTGGTATCCCAACTGCTTGTTTGCGCATTAGACAATAGGCTGTTTTTTTTTGTTTTTTTGTTGTTGTTGTTGTTGTTGTTTTTTTAAATAAAATATAAATTCATTAAGATTGTGATTAATCATCTAGTTTTTCGTTGATCCTTTTACCATCCTTTTGAGGTACCTTTTACTAATTACCTACTAATTAATTAAATTCAACTCTCCATTTTCCTAATTTGGTACCTATTTCTATCCAGGCTGGACACGGTAAACCCGAGTGCACAACCTACGCTGGTAGGCATACAATGGAGGAAGGAATATACTAGAGGATGCTCCCCCACCCATCCAGAGCCATGTAAGGGAGCCAAAAATAATCACTATTAGGCGTGGCCAGAAAATAGAAATTTCCAGTCGTATGTGAAATTCAGCGCAATTCCCGTTTGAAATCATGAAAAGAGCCAAAATTGGGACTGTGCGGCCCATACCTACACTTAGAAGTAAAGGCACGGGCGATGGAGGCATGCTGTAATCTGGGCCAGGGAGCGGGAGATTGGACATAAGAGTACAGCGCCTATCACCCGGATGAAGAGTGATAAAATATTAAAGCGGCTGGACTTAAAGAGGTCAGTTGAAGTCAAAGTGTGCAGTAGGGAGAAGCTTGAGATCCGAGAGGGGGGGGGGCACTCTGAACTGTTACGCAGATGGCTCGAAACTAGAAACAGGGGCGACCGGGCTGGGGGTTTGGAAACCCGAGCTTAGGTGTAGAGGACTTCCGTTCCCTTGGGAACTGTGCTACGGTGTTTCAGGCGGAGGTCACGGCGATCACGGATTGCCTATTGGAACTCATGAGGAAACACGTGAGGTTCAAAAATGTTAGGGTATGACACGGACAGTCAGAAAGCTCTAGAAGCCGTCGCAAAGCCAGTGGGTGGCTCGGCTGAGGTGCAGGAACTGGGGAACAGCAGCTTAGCGTGGATCCCAGTCTATCGAGGTTTTGAGGGTAATTAGAGGTCGGACATGCTAGCAAAAAGAGGAGCCTCACTGTGCTCTATGGGACTGGGAGCCGTCCATGGCGATCTCAAAAACGGTGGGGAATAGTGATGCATGAGAACGAGACCGAGACTTACTCATCTCGGTCTCGGTCTCGGTCATTAGCAAGATGATCTCGGTCTCGTAGTTAAAAAGTCGGTCTCGTCTCGAAAGTCCCGGTCTCGTCTCGAAAGTCTCGGTCTTATGACAAAAGGTGGATAGGGGGGGGGATCAAAATCCTTCTTCCTCCCACGGTTCACCCCCGCCACCTACCCACCCATATGTTTAAAGTGATTTTGACAGATCCCCTGTTACCTCACCCTCACCGTTAGCTGGTGGTCGGCTATGGAGCATTTAATTTATAACCCCTCCCCCCCTTCAAGTGAATTCAGCAGAAATCCCCCCCTGGAGCTGGTCAAATCCCTTTCAATTTAGGAGGTGAGTGGGGTGGGAAGGTAGTGGGGGTGTATATGAGGAGGGGGAGGGATTTCAATTACCTCCCTCTGAGAGAGATCCCAGATCCGCCCTTGGCCACTACAAGTACACATTTTGTGGGCCAAAATGCCCACAAAATTTTGTAAGGTTGTAAGGTAAGGAGGGTTTTCGACCCCCCTCCCCCTTTAAAAGGTCTCCGACTCGCCCTTTCATGCTTGATGCTATATGTGTAGGTCACAGTATTCCAAACTTGAGAAATTAGAGGCACGCTATTTCTGCACGAAACGAACCGAATGCGGGCCGGTCTTCGGTCCGGGCTAAAGACCCAAACCGGTCTCCGGAGAGGGGAGCATTAGATTGGGTTCATTTGTTGTGTAAAAAGATCTATACTGGCACTATATGCATCGTGCTTTTTGGATCGCACCGAGACCGACACTTTTTCTCGGTCTCGGTGCATCACTAGTGGGGAAAGGTCAGATCAAAATTTGGGCAAACAGCCTTGTCATTACAGGTTGTGGAATGCAATGGCGGCATGCAGGCAAGCAAGGTCATGTTTTTAAGGGTATGAGACAGGGAGCTGATCCCTTGCAGTGCGACTGCCAAAAGGCGTCACCATGGCGCAATTGGCAGCGTCCTGGACTAGCAATCCAAAGGTGGTGGGTTCAAATCCTGCCGGGGAGCCCATTTTTTTCTCGAAACTCAAATCGTGACGGGCTTTGCCCCTCCATCGTCGTCCGGATGATTTTTCTCTCAAGTTTAGCAGCAATAAATCATCGCTTTATCTCAATTTTAAATTGGAATTGGCATTTTTCTGTTTTGGACCTATATAATTAACTGTTTGACCTATAATTACCGCTTTTGGTCAATTTTATCAACGTGTTGCCGATTCTGTCGTATTGATCCACGAATTAGCATTTTTCTCTATTTTACCTGCGAATGAGCACTTACTCTCGGTTTTAGCCTTGAATTAGAGCTCCTTCTTGAGTTCAGCTGAGACTAAGCGCTTTAAGTCCATGGAATTCGGGACTTGAGTGATTTTTCTCAGTTTTAGCCACTTGGCTCAGATAGATTCGCGAATTAGCGCTTTTTGCTTCAATTTTGGCCAAGTTTTCTCAGTTATTGCCATTACCATTTTTTTTTTTTCAATTTAGTCGAGTTGCGTGCTCTCATTACTAGCTGGGTGTTCTATGAGCGATTGCTCACTGTTTTTTATCAATTTTTAGCCGCAAATTAGTGGTTTTTTCCGCCGTTTGTTCTGAATTGGCGCTTTTGTTTATTCGTAGTAACCATAATAATTGTGGAAACAGCTAATGTAATGAAATTACGCTTTCTCGTCAAGCATAAATCGCCAAAATTAGGTTATCACGGCTGGAGCCTTTGCAGTCATATTGGGCATTTTCCGTAAACTATTTTTGTGGTAGAATGAGGGTTGAAAAGCTATCTTACTTAAAAAGAGAAGAATAAAAAAAGGGGATTCAGAGCAACAATCAATCGATAATTCCTCGAAACCAACGTACTTCTTTTCTTGTGCCGCACTTGTATAATGAAATTTAAGTTGAAATAACTTTAGTTGTAAAATCCTTATGTCTTTGGTGGTCGATTTCCGTATAAATATTTATATTTATTATCAATTCAAAACAATCAACTTAAGCCGGACACGTATTATGTAAATTTTAAACTTCATGATACTTTAATCTTATTATAGTTTCACAGAAATATTATTTTCACATATTATGCATGATGAAGGAGATGTCTGGGAGTGAATGAGAGAGGAGATGGTTGGAATCTGGAATAAAGTATGGATTACAATCTGGAAAAAGAGGAAGGATACACTTTGAGTGGAGGGAGCATTGTATGTCTCGTGAGGGTGTCTATAAAATATTAATGAGAAATGAAGAGTGCATGTATTGTGCTGGGGAGATACAAAATGTATTATCGAGGTCATTACGAGTTTCGAAACTCAATTCATTAGTACTGGGGTGAACTGTTTTTAGTATTATTATTTTTGTATCTATTTAAAACTCTGAATTCAAAGGAAAACGAGAGGGTTCAAGTCGAACAGGAAGATGGATTTTTCTTTGAGAACGGGGGAGACAGAAAAAAGGTAATTTATTTCCAAGTTGAAAATGTAACCCGCGTAGACGGCCCAGAAGTCGTAAATTCCCAACTATATTTTTTAATGAATTGGTTTCAGTTTTTCGGAGGTCTTTTTTTTTTGTGCCTACCTGTTGTGAGCTTTAATAACAACAGTCACTTCTTTTTTTTTCCTCCCTGCCCCAGTTTATTAAGCTGTGATTGATCATCCTTCGAAATTAAGTTTCATCCGACTATGTTTTGGTTTGACCGCCCGACCAAATAATAATAAGCGGCATTATTATACCTACTCCGGGTCATTTGAGTTCAGGTAGGCTCGAACGGAGAACTCCTCCCCCCTCCTTCATACAACGGATCAATCACTTTCTTTCCATAACCTCGCCCAATATACATATTATTGTATTATAATAGCTGATAAACCCATTCAAATGATGATTGGCTACTAATAACTTGGAAAAAATCCCATTTGTCTAGCATACATATTTATGTATATTTTCCATACTTATTGATGTTATTGATGTTAACAAAAGCAACCACTTTTGCCGTCGGAGAGGAAGGGAGGGGCAAGCGTTGATCCACGGAAAACTGTAGTGGAAAGTTTCCCCTTTACTATCCCCCCCTTCCACTACAAAAAGGGTTAAATGCTGGGCTGGTGAGACCAGAACCGAGTAGCGCTGAACGTCTGAGATCGAATCGAAACGGAGACCGGACCGCACCTTGGATACGTATTAGACAGGAGTAGACTCTGTGTACTATCGTATCCGGATGGACGGGATTTCTTAATCACTCCCGAACCTCACCGAAACTTACAGTTTCGCGAAAAAAAAAAGACTGGAAAATAGTAATTTCAAGGATACTACCTCCGAATGAGTGCCTATGATGGAGATGCCGAGCAATCGTGCTGTAGGTATGGTGGTCAGGAGGTCAGTGACCTTTACCGCAGGGTCTACTGGCTTCAGCATGATTTGGGTGCTTGAGCCGGACTTGGGGGATGGGCCCACACTGTTGGTTTTAATGGCGACCCCGGCTCTTTGGACTGTGCGCTCCACTGATTTCGTCCGCGGGGTGGCTACATTTTGCGCGAATGTTACAGATGCCGGAGATTGGGGCGGGTCGTGGTAGCCAGTGAGTTGCCGGATCTCCGGATAAATGTTCGGAAATCATGGTCCCACGTAGTTGCCGGGCTATTTTCTCGGTGATCTGTGCGCTCAGGGCCGCTGAGGCTCGTCTGCATTGGAGGGGTTCTGACGTTAAAACAGGGGCGGTTTGAGCCGGTTCCTCAGTCAGGTAAAGTAAAATATCCACCTGCTGAATCAACAGATTCCGACGGTTGTGCTGACCATTTAGCATCACGTGGAGTATTTGGCCACGGAGTTGGTCACCAGCCTCGGTGGTGGCTGGAGTATTGGTCTCCCGAAAATAAGTAGCGGCGTGATGAGCGATGTAAGCCGGTGGGGATGATTGTTGATCAACCGATGCATGTGCAGTGTGGCAGTGGTTGGTCGTGGCTCTGTTGGAAGTGTAGGAGGCGTGGCCGGTTTCTCAGCGTATCGTTTGAGGTTGTTGTTGGTAGCAGAGTCGTGAACGAATGAAACAGAAACACTATTTTTTTATACGATGACGAAGCGAGGTTCGATTTTTCAAAGGTAATTCGACTCATAACAAATAAGAAGGTTAGAACCCACCTCACCCCCTTTCAATGTTTAGAAGAAGTAAGGAGGAGTCTAGTCTCCAACTTCTGCCGTTTCGTTTAGATATTTTTTGTGTTGGTTAAAGTGAATAGTCCCTCGCCTTTTTATTTATTTATTTTTTCGGAGATTAGAAAAATGGCTCGTGAACTTGGTGCCCGGCGAAGTAAAGGCTCACAAAGAAGGAGAAGCCAGCTTTAAAAAAAACCATGTTGATATTGTTCTACGATGATCGTTGTAGATTGCAGTCATCGCAGAAAAACTGTAGCGGCTGAATTGAATACGAATATGTCAAAGAAGAAAGGGCAGTCGTTTCTGGTACACCGAACACTGAATCCCACCAAAAACTTTAAAAAAACACACACAGTGTAGTGAGCTCAACGGCCAGAAAATAAGTTTTCATGGGTGATGGTGATACTCACAGTTTCACAAGTGCTGTACACCGTACCCTTTGTCTCGATTTTGCTTGTCACCCCCAAGTCATCAATTTCGACTAATCCCGGAAGAAACCAAACCCGTCATTCGTGTGCTTTTGACAGTGGTCTCTGGAGGGTGTAAATGTGTCGAACACGTCTGTTATGACTTCAAAAGCATAATTTATTATAATCAACTCATAAATAAACGATTCAATTTGACTACACGAAGTGTTTTTACCGTGAGCTGCGCCGGAGTGAAAAGACATTTTGGTAATCTAGAATTCTAGAGAGAGGCGAGGAAAATAATGTTCATCTGAAGCCGGACGGATTAAAAAAATCAAGTAGTCCCTGTCGATTGCGAATCAGGTCTTCCCGACACTAATTATTACGTAGAGAAACTTAAAAAATATGTGAAAAACACTGAACTGCCTTAAAACGTGGGATTTGTATCAATAATGCCAAACTGTCCTAGGGGTTGATGATAAGGTGATAAGGTTTATTATGAGTCGAAACTTCCCCGACGTATTAGGACAACAAAAAACTTGAATAAAAATATGATCCATATGTTGGAGGCTGTGTACAAAATTACCCAGTCCAACACACCCTCCTTAATTTTGTATTTAAAAAGGGCTTAAAATCAAGATGTCACCATCTGACTTTTGAAGTTTGCAAATTTGGTAGTATGAAGCGGCTTAGTGAGCAAATCAGCAAGTTGTTGGTTCGTAGGACAATATTCAACATTGATGATCTTCTTGTCGGATAGTTCTTTTATGAAATGAAATCTAACGTCAATGTGTTTACTTCTTCTGTTGAAATTTCCTTTTTTGATTAGACTTATGGCACTCTGATTATCAACTTTGATGGTCGCTCTGATAGTGTTGTTTGTCATTTCTTCATACAGGCTCTTTAAATATACAACTTCTTTAGAGCATTCCGATGCAGCGATATATTCACTCTCAGTGCTTGATGTTGCAACGATAGGCTGCTTCTTGGAAATCCAGCTTATTGGCCCACCAGCGAAATAGATTATGTAACCCGAAGTGCTTTTTCTAGCTTCTGGATCCCCGGCGTAATCTGAGTCGCAATAAGCTGTGATTTCGTCTGTTGGATTTCGCGAATAGCGAATACCTTCATTTACTGTGCCTTTCAGGTATTTCAAGGCCCTTTTCAAGTTTAAAAGGTCATTTTCGGTAGGATTTTCGACTTTTCGACTGCTCATTCCAACAGCGAAAGCCAAATCAGGTCGAGTTTTTGTGGATATGTACAACAAGCTGCCGACGGCTACTCTGAAAGGAAATCCTGAGACCAAAGATTCGTTTTTCTCCGAAGGATTAAGGAAAGGTGTAGGTGCCGGCTTGCATTCTTGCATTCCATATTTGTTTAAAACTTGTTTTGCGTATTCTGCTTGACATATTTTCACACCATCTTTTTCTTTAGCGACTTCTAGCCCGAGAAATGTTTTGGGATTTTTAACAGCACTCATTTCAAATTCTTGTGTCAGCTGAAAGAGTAATTTTGAAATCTTGTTTTCATCGTCGGAGGCCAGAATTCCATCATCGACGTGAATTGCAAGGAATAACGTAGAGTCCTCGTTTTTAAAAATGCACGGCTCATGCATTAGAGCCTTCAGCCCACTTTTAGAAAGAAATTCGGTAAAGCGCTTATTCCACCTGAGTGAAGCTTCTCGAAGGCCGTACAGAGCCTTTTCTAGTTTACATACTTTGTTTTTAATTTGTTGCCAACCTTCAGGTATCTCCATGTAAACAGTTTTTCTAATATTCCGTAAAGAAAAGCTGATCGCACATCGAATTTCGCCATGTGATAATTTTTCTGAGCAATCAAAGCATGCATCAGTCGCAAAGCATCACTACTGACAACTGGACTGAACGTTTCGTCGTTGTGACCGAGTTTTTGCTCACACCCCCTTGCGACGAGGCGAGCTTTGTATCTGCCATCGTCTTTTAAAGCTTGTACACACGGAGACATTTATGTCATGACATCTACTGAAGCTGGGGTTCAAAACGTCTAAAAAAAATAAATTTGAAGTTTTAGGTTTGTTCGTTGTTGTGGTTAGTTCAAATAAAGAAATTATTTCTTTTTTGTGATCCCCATTCTGAAGTCAATGGAGTTGCTCAGTAAGGAATCTTCCGCACATCTTTGAAGTATTTTAATTGTCCCCTCTCTTGAATCATTAAATTGAGGAGCACTTCAACACGTCGCTTCCATGACAACACGTAAGATGCAACAAGTAAACATATCAGTCATGACATTTTAGAAGATTTGAACAGTGACATATTTCTAGACAGAAATGTCCTGGAAATTTCCCTCTTCACCAATTCTTGCCTGAATTATTTGATTTTGTTCGAGGTGGTTACGTTAGACTATTTATTGGTTAAGGGAGGGTAGCGGCGGGCAGGCGCGGATCCAGGCTTTCCTAAAAGGAGCGTCCAAAAGTTCGAATCTGAGACTAAAATGCAACTTGTTTGGTCAAATAATCACATTATTCTATGTAGAGCATAGTCTAGTTTCGCCGAGTTGTCAGTTTCGCGGGTAATAATCCATTTGCGAACCGAAAGAGTTGATGCTGGGGAGGAATAGACAATATTCTGATATGAATGTTAAAATTCACAGGTTCCAGGAAAAAGTTTCTGCTGAGAAAAATAATCATTGCCGTGGTTGATAGTAGATTGCTGAAGCTAAATCATTTTGCGGCAAGTTTCGTGGCCTAAGAGTATTATTGTGGTGAGGGGGAGAGGGTAAAACTTAAGATATTGTTGAATGGTATTTCTACTGAAAATTATTTAAAAACATGGACGAAAAATTAAGGAATTACCCACGAGGAACCCAAAAAATCCGTGGCACTCACCCTTCTTCTCCTTATAATAATTTACTGGGAGGTATTTCCAATGTGTTCATGCAGGATTTCGAGACTTTTCTTACTGGATTTCGTGATAGTAAGTAATATTTTAGGCTCCCCCCCCCCGCCACCTTACAAACATTTTTTAAGTCGAAATTAATTTGTGATGGGTTTCAGTTAAAACTGCCCTTTTCTCGTGACGGTGTAGGTCTAAATCACTGAGGCTAAATCACCCCTTTTGGGCTTGGGGCTATTAAAAGGGACTAAACAAGCAAATTTTCCAGATTCAGAAGCTACACCTATTTACCATACAAATTGATTGGGCGATTGAATTTTCAGTTTCAAATGCCATGTTTCTTGCAGCCGAATGGTAAGGTTTTCAAGCGGACTTTTTGGTGAAAATGGACGCAGTCACACAGTCATGACTCATGACTTAGCTTCTGGGGTTTTAAACCGGCCCCACTTCGGACAGTTTGAACTGTCAGTTCAAACTGCACAGTTTAAACTGTCAGTTTGGACTGTTCAGTTCAGTCCCCCACACACGTTCAGTTCAATTCTTCAGTTAACATAATGGATTCCAATGAACAGGACCGCATTGCCGTTCTCGGTTTAATTTGTGCAGTTATTCATCAGGAAAGTAAGAGTAACCAACCTAAAAGACGCAGGCAGTGGTGCAAGGAAAGGTTGAAACGGCGGAAACAATCGTCGGATATTAGCAATTGAACTGAGAACTGTACAGTTTAACTGTGCAGTTCACCTTAACTAAGACGAAATGCTCACTCACGTGCAGTTTAGACTGTCGGGCTTTAGGTTTCCTGGGTAAAATTAATTTTCAAGAGCCATTGAACGCTCACAACGTCGTTACCTTCCACAGTTTAGTCAAAATAGTCTTTCTGAGCTTCAAGTGCAAGTATTTTGGCGGATAAACGTGATTCTAGCAGGAACGTTTTCTGTTTCTTGATCGAATGAAAGCTTGCCGGGGGAAAAAGTATGCCCACTACTAAATTGTGAACAGGAAAATTCATATTTTCGGACATAATTAACGGTTTCACGGCTAAATAGCTGGTGTCTTGTTCCTTGTCGGTGTGGTATTTCTGGGCTTAGTTTCTACAATGGAGATGGTAAAGGGGAAAATTATTGACAATTTTCCAGCGGTTTCCTGGCTTTTTCATGAAAGCATATGGTTTTTATACTTTTTCACAGTACCATCACACGAACATATTGAAAATTTCATGGCATGACATGAATGTCTCCGTGTGTACAAGCTTTTACGCGAAATACCCATCTGTTTGACAATATTTTTTGATTCCCAGCTTCTTCTCGATTGACTAGAGTCCATGTGTTGTTTTTTGCTAATGACTTCTTTTCATCTTCTATTGCTTGACGCCATTGAATATTTTCATTGCTTTTGAGAGCATCTTTAAATGACAACAATGCGGTTTCTTCTAGGGTTTCCAGTGAGTCTAAATTGAGGTGATAGTCATTTAACTTTTGGGGTAAATTTTTAGTTCTCGTTGATCTTCTTAAATATTCTTGCTTTGTGGTGTTTGGAGTTTCATTGTCCGTTTCTTCCGCTGTAATTATTTCTTCATCGTCATTAGGTATGTCTGCGATTGGTTGTTCCAGACGATTGGTATTATCTTCAATGTCGTCATCGTCATTTGTTAATAAGTTGTCGTTGTCGGTCTCATTTGTGGGAGTTTTAGCGTCATCACTCAAATCAAAATCAAGGTTGACAATTAGAGATGTTTTTCGACGATTTTTTTCGTCATGAGTGTTAAAGTAGACGTCTCTAGATACGACAATTTTTCGTCTTTCAGTATCCCAGAGTCTGTAAGCGTTAGGTGTATAGCCTACGAAGACGTATTTCTTTACTTTGGGATCAAGTTTCCCGGTATGAGTCAATATTTTTGAGTACGCGGCTGACCCAAAGACTTGTAGATGAGACAAATCAGGCTTTTTACCGAACCATAATTCAGCAGGTGTTGAATTTACTGCTTTTGACGGACTTCGGTTCAGAAGGTAAGTGGCTGTGAGAAGACATTCACCCCACATTTCCTTTTCGAGACCAGAATCAAAGAGAATAGCTCTGGTCTTGTCCATTAAAGTCCTTCGACGACCATTTATTTTCAATTTTAGCGATGTAGTCTTTAAGAATTTGTTTTACTTCGTCCTTGCTTTTCAAGAGAAACGTAGCAACAAAATGCGTGTTATCATCCATGATAGAGACGAAATAACGGTTGTTGTCCCAAGTGTACGTTTCAATAGGTCCTACAACGTCAGTATGAAGGATTTCGAGGGGTTTTACTGCTCGAGAACGGTTTTGACCGAAAGATTTGCGACAGGCTTTTGCTTTTAGACATACTTCACAAGTTTGAAGCGATTTGAAGTCTGCGTCGGTCAATTTTAATCCGTTAGACAAATTTACGAGTTTTTTGATATATTCCGGACCGAGGTGTCCTAGTTTTCGATGCCATGCCACTGCGATGTCACTGCTCGAGGCAATAAAGGCTTTAGCGGATTCATTATGGTATTTCAACTTCGAAGAGACCATATTCATTTTTCGTTCCGGTGATGAGGAGTTCATCCTTTTGGTAGATTTCAACATGATTGTTTTGAAAAACTACTTTTCCGTCTTTTTCGGTTATTGCGTTCACCGATAGAAGATTAGCAGGGAGTTCTGGTACGTATAGAACGTTATTCAGTTTACAGTCGGTTGATTCGAATTTTCCCGTGCTAACAGCTCGAACGAAACTGCTTCCTTTTGCGACGGTTATTTTAGTTTTAGTGGGACGCTGTTGTTTTAATTCTTTGTTATTATTCGTCATGTGCGCACTTGCACCGCTGTCGAAGATCCATGTAGAATCACCTTATTCTTTTTGCATATTGTGCATCGAAACTGTGATTTGCCGTCGTTTTTACGAAAATAGTCATTTTGACGCTTTTCGGAGTTGCCAAAATCATTACGTGGTCGAAAATTTCGTTTTTCTTTCGAGTAAAAAGCTATGGAGCTTGAGGAATCAGCGTCAGTTTTCCGAGTTTCTTCGCTCAGAAGTCGGGACGTCATGTTAGGGAAGGTCTTTTCAATTTTCGTCGTCGAGTTCCAAGAAGTAATAAATGAGTCATAATTCGACGGGAGACACGAAATTATTTTTGCCATCAACATTTCATCGTCGATTTTGTCTCTGGGGAGAGAATTAAGTTGAAAACGTAGATTTTCCAAAGAGCTCAAATTTGTAGCCATGTCCTTGCTGCTATCAAATTTTTACGAGAAGAATTTTTCGTACGTCGACGTTCTTTGATGCTCCGAGTCTCTTTCGAAAATAGTACAGAGCTTTTTGTACATTTCCGACGATGTCGTACATGAAAGAATGTGTGAACGATGTTTTTTATGGAGAGAGCCGACAATAATTTGCCGAGCTTTGGCATCTCTTTGCTTCCATTCTTTTATTGTCTGGTCACTCGCATCTTCCTGTAAGTTTTCGGTTCCCTCGACGATATTAATTAAACCCTTCGACTCAAATATTATGTTAATTTCGAATTTCCAAAGAGGAAACGATGCCGAATCGGTAAGTTTTTCAATATTATTTACGACGACCTCGAACTCACCCATTTCTTCGATCTTTCGTTTTACGTCTTAGCTTTTTTGAACTGCCACTCTTCTGTAATCGTTCACAATCACGCTTTTAATTGGACATGGGCGCCATAACCTGTTGGTAGCAGAGTCGTGAACGAATGAAAAAAATATGATCCATATGTTGGAGGCTGTGTACAAAATTACCCAGTCCAACAGTTGTAACCGCTTTTTGTTGTCGCGGCGGGAGTAGTAGTTGACTTTCCTCTCAGAGACGTAGAGGATTTTGACCGGGAGGGGGGTTTTGACGAGTCCGATGATTTCGGCATGTCACCGCCCTAGGGTTTATGTACATAAATGGGCCTCGCGAAAAAGTAGGAAAATTTGAAAAACAAAATTCGAATGGAGGGGTAGCCCTGAAATTGGAGTTGGAGGCGAGTTGAAATGGTACGGGGGAGGGAGAAGTTCACTAGGGAGGGGTGGGTACGGGGGTGTGGTAAAAATGACTGGGGGCCCAAAAAGGGTCGAGTGCCTTCAAGGGTTGTTCGATCTGAAGACTTGACCGATGGGGGGGGGGGAGGTATATGAACTTATCGAGTAATGACTAAACGTTTTAAAGAATATTTATGTAACTCGATTTTATTAGAATGTCAAGAACTGAATGAACAGATTTTTTTTTGTTTTCATGTGGCGGGGGTAATACAAAATTAAAATTGTGACGCCACATTAGCCCCCTACGGAGACTGGAAGTCCGGGTGGTGATGAAAAACAGTCGTGCTTCTTCGGAGGGGAGATACGCGTTGAAGACAGTTGGGACAGAGAGTATGTAGGCAGGCTTGACGCGATCGATACTGACTTTCATGGGTTTGGAATTGACAAGAAGAGAGATTGTTTTGTCGTTGCGTGTTAAGACTTGGTAGGGGGCCAGTGTAAGGAGGTTGAAGGGAACGGCGGATCGTGTCGTCTCGAAGGAAGACGTGGGAGCACGAGGAAAGACGAAGGGTGTTTTTGATGAGTGGTGGTCAGCTGGTACAGGGCGTAGTTGGGACATCTGTTTTCGAAGACAATCGACGAGGTTGGAGGGATCCGTTGGAGAAGTGCTAGGTGGGGAAGTGAGAAATTCACCTGGAAGGCGCAGTGGTTCGCCGTAAACGAGTTCAGCGGGTGAGGCATTGAGATCCTCTCGAAAAGTGCTTCGAATTCCTAGGAGCACGATAGTTGTTGGCCAAGTTGAATTTGGGTGACAATTTAGAGAGGCTTTCAGCTGTCGATGAAAACGTTCAATCATGCCGTTGGAGCATGGATGATAAGGTGTGGAGCGGATGCGCTCGGTGCCAAAAGTGACTCCTAGAGTCCTGAATAGCTAGGATTCGAACTGTCGCCCTTGATCTGTCGTGATCCGTGCGGGGCAGCCGAATCGCGAAATCCGAGTTTTGACGAGAGCGCGTGCAACGGTGGGAGCAGAGATGTCTTCGAGGGGACATACTTCTGGCCATCGCGTAAATCTGTCGATGACAGTGAGGCAATAGCGAAATTGTTGAGCAGGTGGCAACGGTCCGATGAGGTCGACGTGAATGTGTTCGAAGCGGGATGTGGGGGGCTTGAAATGGCCGGTTGGAGAGTGAACATGACGTGTTATTTTCGCGCGTTGGCAGGGGATGCATGCCTGCGTCCATGTACGGCAATCGCGACGGATGTGCGGCCAGACGAATCGATGGGTGACAAGCTTCGTAGAAGTTTTGACACCGGGGTGGCTTAGGTCATGGAGGGAATGAAATATTTGTCGACGCATGGAGAAAGGTACGTAAGGACGAGGAATTTGTGTCGACGTGTCGCAGATAAGGGTGACGTCCGAGCCGGGTGCGTTGACGCGACTGAGCTGAAGAGACGAAGGTGATGCCATGAGGTCGCGAAGTTCATCGTCTTCAAGTTGCGCACGGTGGGCGAGTGTGTCGAGGTTGATGGGAGGGGAAGAGTTTACGGAGATGGAATCGACGCGAGTGAGGGCATCGGCGACAACATTGGCGGTGCCGCTGACGTGTCGAATATCTGTGGAGAATTGGGCGATGAAAGAGAGTTGGTTTAATTGAATGGGTGGAAGCTTCTCCTTCTTTTGGCTGAAGGCGTAGATGAGGGGTTAGTGGTCGGTGTAGACAACGAAATGTTGTGCTTCCAGAATATGGCGGAAATGCTGGATCGCCGAGTAGACCGCATGTAGTTCTCTGTAGAAAGCAGGCCATTCCGCTTGCCTTGGGGTCAGCTTTTTTGAGAAGAAGGCCAATGGCTGCCAAGAGTCACCGACTTTTTGCTGAAGCGATGCGCCAATAGTTGTTTGGGAGGCGTCAGTGAAGAGAGCAAGCTCTGCGTTGGGTTCGGGGTGGGCAAGGAGGGTTGCGGTAGCTAGATGACTTTTGCAGGCGGTGAAAGCATTTTCAGTTTCCGTGGTACAGTGAATTGGTTGATTGCCACGAAGTTGAGAGAGCATGGCGTGAAGACGAGCTTGGAGTTCTGAAGCCGAAGGGATGAATCGACGGTAAAAATTGATCATGCCGAGGAATTGGCGGAGACCTTGAGCTGTGGATGGTTGGGGAAAGTCTTGAAGTGCTTGGATTCGTTTTAGAGGAGGTCGAATACCGTCTGCTGTGACTTGGTAGCCTAAGAAAAGAACTGAAGGGGATCCGAGGACGGTTTTCTTGGCATTAACAAGGATGCCGTGTTGCGAGAGGCGTTGGAAGACAGCACGGAGATGAACTTGATGCTCGTTTGCATCGCGAGAGAAAATCAGGATATCGTCCATGTAAGCATAACAAAAGTCAATACTGTGGAGTACCTCGTCGATAAAGCGCTGGAATGTTTGTCCGGCGTTACGAAGTCCGAATCCCATGTAAGGAAATTCAAACAGACCGAATGGTGTCGTTATAGCGGTCTTTGGAATGTCGTCTGGGTTGACAGGGATTTGATTGTACGCTGTAACGAGATCAACGACGGAGAAAATGGTGCATCCAGCGAGGCGGTGGGAAAAATCGTGAATATGGCGGATGGGACATCGATCAGGGATGGTTCGAGGGCGCCAGCCTGCGTCTTTCTTGGGCACCACGTGGAGCGGCGAAGACCAAGGTCCATCCGATCGTCGAGCGATTCCGGCACGTAGCATTGAATCGAATTCTTCCTTCGCGATGCGAAGGCGGTCTGGAGGTAAGCGACGGGGGCGAGAAGAAGATGGCTTGAATGTGTGAAGGAAGTCGTTGGATCCAGAGGGTTCGTATGAAGTTGTCATTGAAAATGATAGTTCCTGCGAGGGAAATCAAATGACGCAAAAATTGTGATGGTTTTCGATCACCTAGTTCTTGTTCCACAATCAGCTGTCGGACGCGCTGTTCTTCCGAAAGAGACAACCGTTGGACGAGAGCGTTTTTGAGTTCAGTGTATGGATTTTGAGCTGGAGGATTGACGAGGATATGTCTTCTACTTCATTAATGAAGCGTTCATCAAGTTGAGAAACGAGGTGAGCAAATTTCGTCGTTTCCTGGGTAATTCCAGCGAGTTGAAACTACGCGTCGACCTGTCGAAACCAAAGTAGTGGTTTCTCCTTCCAAAATGGAGGGAGTTTGACGCTGACGCGATGAACAGCTGGCGGTTGGGCAGCGTCGTCGGGTAGAGCTGGACGTTGGTGCACTAGCCGTTGCAGTTCAGCCAACTGCGCCGCGAGATTGTCGATGTCGGGGTTGCTCATGCTGAGACGTTCGGTGCGTAGACGTCGGTGGGTCACCAATTATCGAGTAATGACTAAACGTCTTAAAGAATATTTATGTAACTCGATTTTATTAGAATGTCTAGTACTGAATGAACAGTTTTTTTTTTTTTTCATGTGGCGGGGGTAATAAAAAAATTAAATTGTGACGCCACAAACTAATTACACTTTTACACAGAAAATAATAGGTCCGTTCTATTTTTTCGCGAGTGCTACACTTTTGAAGAAAGTCATCTGGTTTCATTCAATTTTTCAGAATAAGTCAATGAAATCACATGGTTTTCCACACTAGTGTAGCTCTAGCAAAACAATGGAACGGGCCAAATGTTACTTGACAGTTGACGACCACTTGTTGAGTTGTTGGTAAACCACGTGTTTGCCAATCACGTGTCGCGATTTGGCAACGTCGCCCTTAATGAAATAAAACAATGTTCAAATTTTGATATGTGTTTAGGTGGTCCAGTCGCCTCGCGTACAAGAAACTAATCCATTTCTTTAACAAACAATTTATTCTGCCGACGTTTCGCCCATAAACTAGGCATGTTCACGGCTGACGACCTGTAAAAGAATCGTCTGTGACGTTACATGTTCACCTTACAAACATAAACCGTTCAGACCTACAACGCCGAATGAAGCGGCACTGGTACACAGAGAAAAACACCTTCCGGGGGGGGGGGGACAATGGCACCCCACCGTCAAAACCGATTGTAAAAACAATCTCGTCAGGCTAAGCTAAGCGTTGCGTTGTTCGCAGCATGAAGCGAACGTTCGCCTAAGTAAGAATAACACTGCCCTTAGCCAGCATCACGCGGCCGCTCTTAAGCACACTTTCGACCTAGACAACCCGATGATTTTGGATCGGGAGCAGAACGATGGGCGTAGAAGCGTTTTAGAAGCTTTATACATTTCCAAAATGTCTGATTCAGTGGTTAACAGTAAGAATGAAGCTCTACATATTAGTCCTGTTTACGGGGAAATTATAGCTAACACTAAAATTAAATTTAAGACAGCGTGAGAGGTTTGGCGCTTTGGGTGCGTTGCCCTTGCTCTGGGGAGGTTTCAAATTGTTTACCCGGTGAACCCTGTTTTTTATCCTTGTGCTGGACGGGACTTGTAAAAATCCTCCCGCGCGGAAAAAAAGCATGTAAAAATCCTCCCGAACTTTTGCGTTCGGTGTAAGAATCCTCCCGCTCGACCCAGGGAAAGGGTGTAAGAATCCTCCCAGGTTCCAGAAGTACTATCGTACTATTAATAGGTCGTCAAAACGTGGTCATCACATTACATTGCACATGCATTACATTTTGTAGATTTTATTACCCGTGGATGGTGAAAAGCTGAGTGTAAAATTTGGCGCAATAATTGAAAGTGCCGTCCATTAGAACGAATTCCGCGGATGTTAAGCAGTCGAGGTTTTTGTCACAGGAGAAAATAATCATTCCGTCTTTGGCATGAAGTAAAAACGGTGCATTTCCACCGTTTCATGCCACCTGCCAGTTCTTTGTGATAGCTGAATTTAAATTCACCTCGAAAAATCACAGTACCCCCCTTACTTCCTCCTCCCTCAACCCAACGTGTAGACAGGGACGGTTCCATGGTGGTTCGATTGACGATACTAACTTTCTCATGTTCACCTCTTCTAACCAAACGCTACTTCGGAGTTTTATCTTTGCTCGTGAAAACGATAAGGGAACCGGCTCACCAAAAGATAAGGATCACAACAAACATGAAAAAGACTGGAGGATTTTTACAACGCTCCGGCCGCCAGTTCGGGAGGATTTTTACATACCCGTTTTTACGATTCTGGCCCGCGGGAGGATTCTTACATGGCACCCGTGTAAAACATACATGGCCAAGAAATTTCCAAGGCGTACCATGACGTGTAAAATTTGCTAGCCGTGGACAAAATGTGTAAGCACACGTTTGGGTTAGCTGTTCAACACGACGCAGACAACAATGTGTTCAAGCACACAAGATTTTTAGGTCGTTCTTAGCCAATGTAGCCGCGTTTTATTTTAAAAATATCTTCCAATCAACAAATTCGTCAGGACCAGTCACCGTAGACACTTAATTTTTTTTTTTGCCAAGCTTCGCAAAAGGTTAATTTCCTTAAGGCCCAATTACATCAACCGAGTAGCTCGGCCGAGTGACTCGGCCACGTACTGGGCCGAGTACTGGGCGAGTAGGTGATGAAGTAGGAATGAGACAGTTTTGTTATGCGTTGTCATGGCACCGCGAAGCAGAAAAATTAAACGGGAAAAAATGTTCGAACTCACTACCAGGAAAATATTAACTTTTGTGCCTTTTGAAAAGTTTGCTTCCCCCCTTTTTGCGTATAATTTTTAATTTAATTTAATTTCGCGTTCAAATGGTCAACAGCCGTGTTTTTATTTTGGCCCTTTTTCTTTATTATTGTTATATAGTTAATTTTTTTGTTAAATATTACATATTTTGTGAATTTCTTATATTTCTTTACTACGCTGGGCTGAAGTTCGCGAGTAGCCCAGTCAATGAATGATTCTAGGTGGAAAGTCAAAACGTACAAAAACCGACTGTGCCACGTTGTTTGGGATGCCTAGTTGTATAACATACTAAAAGTCCTTGAACCTAGGGTTGGCGCAAAAGGGGAGGGGGAAGGGTCAAAGGTCCTTATTTATGGTTTTTTGCCTATATCTTAGTGGGGGTTGGTCTTTCAAAACATTTATGCGTATACAAAATTAAAGCTCACAAAATTCTCTCTAATTAACCATTTATTATCCCATGGTTTTTTGGCCATTTCAAACCGTTAGGCCCATTTTATACGAGTAAGTTTTTTTTTCAAAAATATGTTCAATCTGATAACGAACAGACGATTTGAGACCTGGAACATCTGTCAATTTTTTTCAAAATGGCTACTTTGATAAAAAAACTTACTCGTGTAAAAGAGGCCTTAGTAAGATAAACGTAGGTATAGAACAGTTAAATTAGGATTTGGCCCAAACACCCAAAAGAACAGGAAAACGTTTGGTGCAACACTGTTTGATATCCTTCCCCTAACACAGCACACAAAATTCCCAACGATTCTGCGTCGGGTTAAGGAGCAGCTGTTGGTAGACGTTTCATTTCGATCGTTCTCACGAAATAATTCTTGAACCAATTGTTTTAACGCAAAAATGTTCCAGACTAAAATTGAAGAGCACAAAATTTTACACAAGAAACTACCATGCCACTATATTCCTTCCCTCTGCCTTTTAGTAGAAATAGGAGAAGGAAACTAAAAGCTGACGTAAAATTGGCCGAAGTCTGGAAACTGGAAAAACTGATAAATGTTTGGTGCGATCTCCTTCGGACCCGCCTCCCTCCATTGTGTAAAAATTTCCTCAAAATTTCACGTCGGGTGTTGCCAGTGCTTGAGCTGGAGTTTGGATTTGAGGGTCACTTTGTTCGTTTTACTGAAATATCTCCAAAACCATCAGTGCTGACTAATCAATCTACCAGGCTCAATTTGAAGGCCACAAAAAAGTCACTTCAAGGTGCCGTGCACGTTTTTCCTCGATCGTATCGTCAGGGGCGGATTTAATGTAAAATGTTTAGAGGGGCTTAGCCCTGACCTCATGATCCCCCCCACCTCTCGCAATCAAGTCAAATTCCAAATTTTGTGGATTTTTGCTATCAGAACGAGTTTCAAAGGTTTTCCTCGCTCAAAACGCCAATGTCACAGAATTGACTCCCTAAAAAGCCAATTTGCACCGGGTTGACTCTTCATGAATGCAATTCCGCTCATTAGACACTTTCGATGTCCAAATATCACGGATTGAACACACCGCAAAAACCAATTCCGTGGTTTTGGCTACTTCAATAACAAAATTAGCCGGTTTGGCACTTTTTGAGACCAAATTTGTCGGATTTCGTAGGTCAGAAACCAATTTCATGGGGCTGGCTCCCTTAAGACAAGCCAATTTAACGGGATTTCACACCTTTTTAGAGGATAAATGAGCGTACTGGCTCATTTTAAAGAGAAATTTCACGGCTCTGGCTGTTTTTAAAAACAAAATATCGCAGGGTCCAGACGCGGATCCAAGATTTAGTCAAGGGAGAGGCTTATGAAATTGTGTACTTCGCTCTAATAAAAATGGCTTGCTATCAATTCACTGCCTATTACCACCTTAAAACGCCTTAAAAATTGCCAAACGGGCAACTACCGCTTTAAAAAAAAAGAAAAGCCCAACGGACTTCACGCGGTCTAAAAGTGACTAGACTGACGGTTCGTGCAGCCCTGAAAATGCATGAAAAGATCATGAATCCCGCTATGAATAAGGCTAAATCTTCCATTCGCGAGCTCAACTAGCTAAAACTAGCGATTCCCGCTCAAAAAGTGGCCAAGCTGCTCTAAAAATGGGCAAACTAACAATTCACGCTCCGCAAATCCCTTAACAGACAATTCCTGCCCTAAATATTCCAAAATCAACCATTTGCGCGCCAAGAATGACCATACGGGCGTTGGCTTGACAGAACTAATAACGTCCTCAAAAAAGCAAAACTGACGATTCGCGCTTATTATAAATGGCCCAACAGATTTTACAAACCCTAGAAATAGAAAAACTGACGATTCATGCTCTGAAAATATCACACTGGCTATTCACTCTCTATAAATGACTATGCTGACAATTTGCGACCTAGAAATGGCAAGCTGACAATTAGCACCCCATAACTGATTGTTTGCGTACTCTAAATGGTTAAACTAATAATTCACGCAATGCAAATGTCAAAACTGAGTTCGTAACATACAATTGACTAAAATGACGGATTCATGCCCTAGGAATGGCCATACTGGCAGCGTTAAAATTGCCAAACTGGCTATTCACGCCCTATAAAATTTGTAAAACTGAATCTATGCGGCCTACGGTGAATGGTTAAACTGACAATTCGCACCAAAGTCATATGGATTACAAGTCGCGTCGCTTTTGATAAGACACGGTCCTGAAGCATTTTGGGAAAATCGATCCCGATAGATGCCTCTGCAATTCTTACTTTATTCAATTACGAACAAGCTTTCATGAAAGGGCGTAGGTTTTCAACTTTTCATTGGGGGGCTTCTGCTCTCAAATTTGTTAAAAATTTGTAATTATCACTTTGTTTCATTATGTATACAGTAGATGCGGTTTAAACACCTAGGAATACGAGATTGGACATGAGGTCTATTCGTTTGTCGTCCGGAGCTGTACTATTAGCTCTGAAAGTACTAACCTTTCATTATTTTCTCGCGTTATTTCACATGATAACCCGCGAGGTTGCAAAATTTCGTGCTGCTCGGAGTAGTCCGGGACGACAAACGAATAGACCTACTGTAAACTCGTCTCGGCCCTTGACCATTTTTATGCAGGATGTTCCGAATCAAGCACGGACTTTGTGGATGAAAGTAGACCTTATTTGCAATCGAAAATAACGTCAGGAAGAAGAACGCACAGTTTTACAGCTTCTTTGGTGGTGGTGTGGGGGGAATCCGACTCTCCCACCCAGAAGAAGTAGCCTCAGTACGACCCTGATCTTCAAACTATAACATTTCTGCTCTGCAGTTCACAAAGGGCTAAAATAAAGGAACCATGTGAACTGAACTTGAATAAAGTAAAGAACGCAGTGCTATCTTGTGGGATCAAAAATGAGAAATTAATTTGAGACCGCTGATTTAGGGCGTGAGGGGGTGGAGTGGTGCAACTTGTAATCCATATGACTTTGATTCGCACTTTGAAAATCCCAAAGCAGATGATTCATGTCCTGAAAATGGCAAAATTGGCCATTCGCGCGTCAGAAATAGCCATACTGAGCCTTCACACCTTGTAAATGTCTAAACTGACGATCCTGGCCTTAAAAGCTGGCTATTTACGCTATTTTGCACCCTGTAAATGACATAAACAGCCCGTACCAGCAATTCACGGTCTAAGAATGACCTAACTGACCGTTTGTGCTCTACAAAGGCTAAACAGAGAAACAGTGGCTATATCTGCACCCAAAAATGGCCAAACAGGGCTATTTGCACCCTTCAAGCGATAAGCTGACCACTTGCGATTGCGTACCGAGCATGGGCCGTCCTCACACCGACCCCCCCCCCCACCCACGTTAGCTACATGCACCTCATGGACTGGGTAAACTTGTAGATTTTATTTGAAACTGATTACCGACTCTCAGGCTATTAAATTGCTTGATTGGTAAATCACGCCCTAAAAATAGCTAAATATGCAAATTCGTGCCAGTGAAATGGCGAACTTACCATTCATAGCGCAAAAATGGACAAACTGAGCCACGACGACTTGTCCACCAGCAGAGGATTTGTGCCCTGAAAATAGCAGAACTAATTATTTGCGTCTTGGAAATGGCTTAACTGACGATTCATGCCATTAAAAACCTAAAACCTAAAAAAGCAATTTCACGGATTTCACTGCGCCAAAAACAAATTTTTGCTCGTTGGAACCATTCGAAAAATTGCGAATCTAGCGATTCATGCCTCATAAATTGCTAAACTAACCATTCAAACCCTAAAATTTACTTTACGGACGTTTCGTCCCCTGGAAATGCCTAAAATGACGACTCGCACCGGGAAAATTGCCAAAAAGGCCATCAGGCCATTGAAAATGACTGAACTGACGATTCGTGCTCTGAAATAACCAAACGCCTTAAAAATTTCAATCTTCAAAGTTTTGGTCTAAAAATGGTCAAACTGGTCATTCGCGCTCTTTGGAAACAACGTCGTTGTCAGGGACAACGACAATTGGCCCCTTGAAAGTGGTAGAACAGACTGGACAAGCCCTAAAACGGGCTGCTGGTCGTATTGACAATTCATGCCTCCCCCCTCCCCCACAATGGCTATACTGATAGATTTGCGTCTTAAAAACGACCACACGCGTTCCAATAATGGCCAAATTGACCATTCGTGTCTTAAAAATGCCTGAACTGACGATTGGTACCCTAACTATCACCAAAAGACTAGTCAGTCAATAAAAATTGCAAACTCAGTCACTGACGTGAATTCTTGTTTCAGACGACCATATGGATTTTCTTAAGTCCTCCCTCGGCAACTGTCAGTTTCGGTGGAGCTGTCAATTTCGTCTTTAGAACTGATAATTTCTTCTTTAAAAAACTCCCAATTTCACCCCAGAAACTGACAGTCTTGACTTGGAATCTGTCAATTGCCTCCTGCATAACAGAAGATCACAAAACTTGATTTCGAGATTCAGTAGCGGACCATTCGGGCTCACAACATGGGGTTTTTGGGCCCCTTCACCTGAAACAGTTAAAACTCTCAAAACGATTCCGTCCCGTAAACTATCAATTTCGGCCAGGGAACTGTCAATTTCACCCGAGAAACTGTCTATTTTGTCATAAATAACTTTCAATGTTGTCTCAAAACTGTCAATTTCGTCCAGGAGACTGTACATTTCTAGTTGAAACTATCAGTATCGATCAAACACGGTCAATTTTGTCCTAGAAGGTCAATTTCGTCATTCAAAACTGTCAATTTCGTCGTCAAAACTATACCGATATCATTCTAAAACTGCCAATTTCGCCCCACAAACTGTCAATTTCATCCTCGAATCTGCCAATGTCTTCCTAGAAACCGTGTCAATGGATTCGGGAAACTGAAGATTTCTAAGTCCCTTCACCTAAAACAGTCGAGTACTGGAAACTATCAATTTCGTCGTTCAAAACTGTCAATTTCGCCCTATAAACTATCAAGTAAATGTTCGAATCTAACAATTTCGACTTTTAAACAGTCAATTTCGTCCCCAAAACAGTCGCTTTCGTCGCCAAACCTATCAGTGTCGAGCTGCCAAGATCGTCCTACAAACTATCAATTTCGTTCAAGAATCAACTATCAACTTGCATTTGTTCGAGAAACAGTCAATTCCTTTCTGAAACTGTCTACTTTGTCCAGGAAATTGTAAATTTCGTTGTCAAAACTATCAACGTCGTCCTAAAACTCCTAATGTCATCATATAATCTGTCAATTTCACCCTAGATACTGTCAATTTCAACATTCAAAACTGTGATTGTCGTATTTCAAACTGTCAATTTCGACTTACAATACTGTCAATTTTGCCTCAGGAACGGACATTTTTGACTTGGAATCTCAATTTCCTCCAACATAACGAATATCCTACTACTACTAGTACTAGAAACTATCAATATCGTCGTTCAAAACTATAAATTTCGTACTGGAATTAATTAATGGACATATTTATCTCGGAAACTGTAAATTTCGTCCGCTAAACATGCCAATGTCGCCCTATAGACACTGTCATTTTCGGAGTTAAAAACTGTCAGTTTGACAGTTTGTGGAGCAGGGGCTTGAGAATAAACATCTTGGGGGGGCTAAGTCCCTATAGACCCCCTTAAATCCGCCAATGCGTATCGTATAGCGGAAGCCGCGTGAACAACGATGCAAAATTGAACAGGCGTGCCTAACTTTTTCAATGTCGAAACGATTTCATCGAAATCCGGGATGCCTATTAAAAAAAAATTAGTAGGAGGGATTCTAAACGCATCCATCTGAAGAACGTTTAGCAAAAATGGGCGCCTTCCGTTATGAACTTATTCTGCCAAATTTTCGATGGATAGTTTAGCGAAAATATAAAGAACGCTATTTAACGCCACTTTAAACCTCCGTTGAGAAGGCTTATGATGAATTGTGCCGTTGGATGCGACCGTTCCACAATGAAAAAAAGTGTCCTCTTTGAGGATTTTTCGTCAAAATTACCATAATAACAGCTGGAAGGAGAGATATTTCAGTCTTACTAAAAAAAAGAGGAGTCTCTGCCAAAAAATAATGAATGAATTAGACTACCTAAGCGCGTATGCGCTTTTGAGTGCATACGTACACTCAAAAGCGGTATTTTGTGGTAGGCAATTAGGCATCAGCTAAAGCTGTACGCCGAGCCACTTGTTTTTGAGTCCATACTAGACCCCATCTCAGACCTCCACTGGTATTTCTACAGTAATTTATTTTTCCACATTTTTCTCCTGGAGAGTTATGTCTCCCCTTTTGGTGGCACACGTCAAGTTCTAAATGAAATTCAATTCTACAGAACTTTATTTTCGATGGAATTAAGATCAGAGACGATGGCCGCATAATTTTGCCATAAAATGTGTTGCAAAAAAGTTTGTTTTCGAAAATCACTTGTTCCGAGTTCATATATCTTACTAACGGTTACAGACGGTAAAAACCCCTAGGAATAAAATATGTATGAAATTGTGTGAGCTATACTTTTGTATACGCATACATGCTGTAAAAAACCAACCCCTTCCGAGATAAAGCCATAAAACCAAAATAAGAGACCTTTGCCCCTCCCTCTCCACCCCTTGCGCCATCACTCGGGGCAAGGACTTTTAATATGTCATACCTCTAGGTACACCAAACAACGTACCGCAGTTAGTTTTTGTACGTTTTGACTTTCCGTCTAGACCCCTATTTTAGGCATTCGTTGACTGGACTAGAGGGAGAGAAGGGAGCGTTCTGGCCGATGATCTGAAGTTGTTGAAACCGGTCTGCTTATATTCGCGGAGTGACAAATTCTTTTGGATGCTTGGTTCTTTGGTTTGCTCTTGGTTGGTCAAGTCAAGATAGGGCACCAGAATTGATAAAAATATGGCGATAAGAAAAATGCGTGAATGAGAGGCGAACTCTCTCAACATCCCGTGAGCTCGGTTGATCACATTTGCATATTTTGAAATGGGAAAGGGGGGTGGAAGAGTGTTGGGGGTCCATACTCAGACGAATAAATAGAACGTGGTTCTATTTCCTGACTCGGGCAAAATCACTCGCTCCTCACTGGGCCGAGTACTGTCTGAAGTGATTACACGAGGCTTTACTCGGCCGAATGCCGTCTCGGCCGAGCACTCGGTACGTGTAATTGGGCCTTTATTTAAATATGTTTTTCCCAAGTAACGAGCAAAATATCAATCAATTTCTAGCAATTGCCTGGAAACTGACCACCTGAAAATTGAAAAATATTTTGCTCGTTGTTTGGTGAGTACCACATGTGTGTTTCTTTAGGGTCTAATGAAATCCAGTTTTGCAAACCTCGGAAAGGTGAACTTGCAGTCGAGTTGTAGTATTAAAGAACTGCCAACTTGTTGTTGCAATTTTTTCAGTTTTTCGCAGAACCATTACAACAGTGAGGTGGACCCTAACAATAACACAATAAAAAATAGCAAGTTTACTGTATTTTTTCTCAATGCTTGGAGTTTTTAAAATGGCTGGCCTAATAATTTAACTTAAATTATTAATTTAAAATTATTAATTTAATTTAAATAATTTTAATTTGTTATTCGTGAGTAATTAATTGAGTTCCGTCTGCGCTGCTTTGCTCATAGGGGAACTGCATCGGTACGTCGCCGCGCGCCGCACTCCACGTCATTACTAGCCGTGTCGGCTCGTTCAACATAGCCGTATGTATCATTTGGTAAAAAGAAAAAAGAAAAGAAGGGAGACAGTAATTGTACATGAAAAAAAGAACCTTCATAAAGCTGCCGCGTCGTGTAGGTTCAGATGGTTGTGCTTACGTCGCAAGAGAAGTCGTGTAAGCACGGTAAGATCGGACATGAAAAGCCATGTTAACCGTGTCCCCCGCTACTTAGAATGTGCGTTTCGACTTTCAAGCCATTAGCCTCCTAGTGAATTCCATTCTAGCCGTTCAGTGTTAGTGAGCAGTTGAGTGCTGGGTTTTTGTTTCAATTCAATTTCTTTTGTTCGATCAAATTCTTCGTTTCTGGGTTCAGCGTTTCAACACCATGGATTCGGGAGAGGTGTCTACTCTTTTTAGTTCATGGAACATCAGTGAAGAGGCGATGCTGATTGTAATTTGTGAGTAGAACATAATTATTGCCATTAGTTAATATTTATTGCTCGCTTTTGCGCATTTTCATCATTTTGAACCTAGAAATTTTGGCAGCTAACTTCAGCTTTCCTTATTTGCTCATAATGACTCCATTGCAAGTGTTTTTACCGCCATCATCAGTTTGAACGTTTTGGTTGGGTTGCCTTCAGGAGCGGAGGTATTGGCCCCCACCCCTTTCTAATCATGCTATCACGTGGTACTATTTCCTCTTATTCATAGCTTGAGATCATCTCCCTCTCACACTCACTCCATCATTCTCTCACAGGACTGCCTCTGACAGAGGCCACTGTCAATAATTAGGTTTTTCGTTACTTATAGGAGAGTCAGTGGTGTTTTGTGAAGAATTCAGTGCCCCAACATTTCATTTAAACAAGTAGTGGGTCTACCTGGCACCACCAACGTCGTTATATTCGCCAATTGACAAATCAATGTCTGCAGAAGCTCTCTAAGCGAAACGTTCCAATTAAAAGTAAGTAAACAATTCTAAAACAATGGAACAGGCCTAACAAAATTATCAACACGCACGTGTGCTTAGGACGGGAAGAACCTGGCTCTGGAGCATATGTGTGTTGCTGCCATTTTCCGGACAGAGAAAAAGCTTGACCCTGTTTTATTTGACCGTGACAGAAATAAGATCTTCACTTTTCAAAGTGAAGCTCCCAAAGAACAAACAAATCTTCGAACAGCGACTCTTGCATCCAGTGTAGACGAAAATTGTTCAGGGTCACCTGACACAGCAGCCTTTTACAACCCGTTCGCTGCCCTCGACAGACACGCTACAATACACTTACCACGATGTTCAGATAAAGTTTTTTGTAATAAATACAACAATAAAATTGAAAAATCCACTGCTTTTGCATAAAATAAAATGTTTTGTTTAGCTTCACTGGTTGTGCTACCTTCCGGATAATGACGTCGTGCACACTAATGGACCGAATTTGTGTTCATTTCCCCTTTAAAATTTCTTACCTAATGCCCTGTTTTTTTAAACAGGTTCGTACACGGTTTGAATGAAGTATCCTCTCAAAAAGATTGATTCTTTCGCATGGAGATGATGATACACAACGCACAACTTTGTTTTTCGCCATAACTATCTTAACGAAAGTTTGAAAATCAATTGATGAGATCCGAACTCATCTCCTATTTGCAGCGTTTTGAATGCGTAGAGGGAATATCGAAGCGATTAGAATCTCATTCAAAGACGAAATAAGCCCGTACAAGCTAACTGGTCCTTTTTTTTTATGCAAAATTTCTCGTGTTATTACACTAAAACTTGTGATTAGTGCTTTATTCGGATATCTTAACTTATCAAACAAAGCTATGATAGGTGTCTCGTGAGAGCAAAGACAGCGTTGTACTTCAACGTTTCCATACAACTACTTTTGCCATGAGTTTCATGGCACTGCCAATACTGCCATGGCTAGAGCAATTGTAGGTTGCTGGTAAACATTGAGAGGATTGCTGAATAGCACGACTCAAACAGTCGCATTGACTCGACTACGTACAGTCGTGGTGAAAGTCTATGCTTGCCATGTGCCCGAGACGATGTACTTGACTGGGCTAGCTATGCTTCTGTCCTGTATGCACCTCAATTGCAGCCAAGTACGCATGGCTTAATTCAGCACGTTGGCACGACCAACACCACCATGTTAACACGACTGAACTGATAGTCTAACACGGTGAAGTTTATAATGCGTGCAAGGCTATGACAATAATGTAGCACCGCTCACGCGACAAAGATAGCTCGGCCACATTTGTCTGATTACACGGCAAAGGCTACCGTGTCCTGTTTGCAAGGCCATCAGTGAAGGCTAGCCGTGCACTCGGCTGAGCATCCACGTGAATTGTTAGCCGTGTCTGGCTCAGCCATGTGTGACTCTAACATGGCGGCAGGTCCGGTAGCCGTGTAAATTCACAAGGCTAACGCTGCCGGAATAAAAGGACTGCAAATTCGTAGTCATGCATAGTCGTGTTTTTGCCTCATATTTTTCTCAGTGTAGTACCCTTGATCAGCAATTACCATCGCTGACCATAACCGTCCCACACCGCGTCTACAGCGTCCTACGACTCTATCAACATGCTTAATGGTCAACGGTAACTGCACACTGGTTGCCTCATAACACATCAACGGGTATCACTCCTCGTCCCACCTTGTTTCAGTGAGTTATACCCTGTGGAAATGGTTTATTTGAAATGAAAAATCTGTAAAATTAGTTGTTGAATTAGGCAACCACACAAAATTGATTTTCCAGCCACGGCTTCACGGTCACGGTGTCACGGCTTTCGTGAAACAAATCCGCGAATTGATGTTTTTCATAGTAGATACTAGCGAAATTTCAGCAGTTATGGTTTTGAAGTCAGCCAAACGCGCAAAAATGTTTTTTGAGGGCAAAATGCACCAAATCGGTTTAAGATGTACACAAATTGGAGTTTTGATGCTATTATGTACTATTATGAGAAATTTCTTTTTTAGTTGAGTCACATCTGCGAAAATGAACTAAAGGCACGAAGATCCTAGAAACATTAATTTTTTTTTTTTTTTTGTGAGCGAAATTCGAGATATGACTTTTCCGTGAGCGTGAACGTAACAAAATGCGGCGACCCTATACAATCCGACGGCATCTAGGGGTGGGCAGTTGCCCCACTGAGTCTTCGCTTTCGAGTCTATGGAAGGGCAACTGCCAGGGGTGGGTTTGAGATAGGAAGCAGGAACAGCATAGCCCCAAGATGCCAAGCGCGTCGCATGAGTAGGGTTGCGAAATGTCCGGGGTCAAATTTGCTAATTTTGCCTCACATCCCGGCCTGCGAACTGTCCCGGGGAATTCCGGATATGGGGAATAGATCCCCCCTCCCCCGAGCCACAAGTATAAGAACGAAGGAGCACTAGTACCATAACGATGAGCCCCATAAAATCTCCAAGAGCGTTTCACGTTGAAGTTAGATTTAGCAGATTTTCTGGACTTGAAGCAGCCCGAAAAGGTCCGAGTACGTCCAGCTTTATCCTTGGACTTCAGACCCAACGCAGTAGTGTACCCAGGTACGGGGAAACCCTCTATCAGACAAAAATCGGTATTATTTGTGGCTATGGCTGCTAAAAAGCGCTGATTCGTGGCCTCGCGATGCAACTTCCAGACTAAAATTAAGGACAAAATCGCTGATTCGCGGTACACAGAGGCCATTCTTCGAAAAAATTT